>CM038677.1:7830925-7993980 GCA_021605205.1 Aegilops longissima
GCCGTTCGCCGCGCGCGCGTCGCGGGAAGCGCTCAGCCATGGGTGTGAACTGGAGACGGCGAAGAGAGGAGGAGAGGGAGGAACGACGGCGGCGGAGAGTGTGAGTCGCCGAGCGCGCGGGCGCGTCATATATAGGCCGAGGCGCGCGTGCCACCGTGTGTACGCGTGGCGGGCGAGGGAGGGCGAGGGACGTGCGTCGTCCGGTCTTCACTGCGCCGCCCGTGAGCATCAATGGCAGGCTGACCAGCACGGCAGCGCGCGGCAGCTTTGGCATTGATTCGCCGCGGGAAACGAGGCGATGAGGACGACGAAGGGCCGAGAAGAGAGCCGTGTCGCTGACGCGGCGGGCCTGCGGCTTTTTCCGCCAAAACAGTTCGCCCGGCGCCCCCGGGCGCCCCCCAGCGCGCCGGGTTCAGGCTGGGTCCGCCGGCGCTGTTTTCGGCCCAAGCCGGCGAAAATCGAGCTCCTGGGGACGCGACTGAGCTGTTTTTTCGGTGCCGGCGCGAAAAAAATGCCTGAGAAGGCCTTCCTGGGGCGCGGCTGGAGATGCCCTAATTAACAACCACTGGGCATCCAGTCAACCTGTGCCGCTATGCCCGGTGCTGATGCCTGAGCACAAGGATCAAAATTGGTTTGGCTGCTAGATAAGCAAGCGAATGGGCACCGTTAGTATCGAGGTCTCTACTGATAAACTGCTCTTGTCATCTCAGACGGTCGTATTTACCATCTGTCTAGAGAGTCTTTTTCCCGATCATTTGATTCAAATTTTTCTCTCTCTCACCGGTCGCTTTAATCAGCGTTTACTTTCTTGCTTTTTCGATCTAATATCGGTTTGCGTCGCCCGCCGTCGCCGTTGACACCCACACGCCTCTACCATGTCACCGGCGCGGCCACCCGCCTCCTCCGGCCTCGTGCGATGCGACGGACCGTTCCGACCATTGTTTGCGTGTCTGCATGCCCATCGATCTGCATTGACTGCCGTCGCCCTCATTTGATCACGATCCTGCATCACCTCACCTCTCGGCTGCATCTGTCTGCCGCCCCTTGCGTCGCGCCACACATGATGCGTGGGCGGCTGCATTGTGATGTGCCGCTTGCGCCCCTCTCAGGCATAGGCCACGTGCACGCGCTTGTTGTTCGCGCGTCCCTCACGCGTGGCCTCGGTGGCTTGGCCACCTCATCACCAACCGGCAACCCCGACCTTGCGGCGACCATATTGATCACCTGGTCGCCGCTCCGATTCATCCGCGCCGCGTGACCGACCTAGCTAGTCACTTGCCCGCACCTTCACAGGTCCAGTGAAGATCGGCTCCGAGTAGAGCGTGCCCTCCACCGATCAAACATCAGGCTGCTGCTACGTCGCCCCGTCGGGCAGCAACGTCACCACCCCGTGGTTCTTCCTGCGACTGCACTCGACTTGAGCGTCGCCCCTTCGGGCTGTAGCGCCACAGCACGTGGTCATCGCCGCTCGAGGTCGTTTTCGTGGATGCACCGACCCACACACCGCCACTACGCCACCCTTCGGCCCGTAGCTCCGCAGTCCATGCCGCCACTCAGAGGTCTTCTCGTGGTTGCCCCGACCCGCCTGCTGCAGCTGCGTCGCCCCTTCGGGTCGTAACACCGTGGCCTGTGGTCCACTCTGCCGTCCTCGCGCATTGACTTCTCGTGGTATGCGTCACGCCGCCTCCCTTGGCGTGGGAACGCCACCGTCCGCGCCGGTCTTCATCAACTTCGTGTTCGTTGTCTACGCATGCCCGGTGCTGGCAAACCCGCCGCGATGCCTCGTCAACAACGTCTTCTTCCCAGCGCACCACTACTTCGACACTACTGCACCCATGACTAACTCGGCGCCTCCTTGCGCCCGCGGCTCCACGACGACTTCCTCGACACCGGCTACCCCGACTCGACATCGAGCACGACATTCTTTGCATGGCTACCTCGACCACGGCTACACCACTCTATGCTCTCAGCTACCTCGACAATAGCACAAAGGGCTACCGCTTTGCTTGAGCAACCTCGTCGGTTTCCACTCCAGCCATGACTTCCGCGATGCATCGACCATTACGACTGTGGGGGGTGTTCGTCAGCTTGCCTTCGGATTGTTCTACAGTCTCACCGTCTGCGTCGCTACTGATGTGACTGCGGGGGATGTTGAGTATTATGATTAGTTAGGAAGTACGAAATAGACCAGGATATGTTCTGACTTGTCGTGTACTCCAAATTGATCATCTACTCCTATATATATGCCCATAAGGCTCAAGCAATAAACAATGATTCCATCAATCCCTCTCTATCCCTTCTAACAGTAGCTATTGGTCCTTTTCTGACAAAACCCAAGCTTGCGCAATAGCCAAAACACCAAACAATCCCCTAATCTCTATGTCATTTTTGTGCAAAAGCAGAGGGTGATACTGGGATGTTTTTTCTTAACCATCCTATTCCCATTTTTATTACTTAGGGCATCTCCAAGGCAGACCCATAAACCTCCCGTATGTGTTCACATCGCGCTGTCCGGACCGCGGAAGCCATCCAACGTGATCATGTATGGATGCGCGGGATAGTCCGGACGCACTTCCTCCCGCCAAAACAGAAACAATCGTGGTGGGGGGGGGCTTTGCGGGAGTTTGGACATGCAAAACATCGCTATCTACCCTCGGTCCACTCAAAACCCTTTTTGGACCCGCGCCTCCATCCTCCCCATTTTCTCTTCTTTCTTCTTTTTCTCTTGCCTTCGCCGCCACTCCATCACTCCGGTCACCACGCCACACCCCTGGTGGAACTCTACGTCTATGTCACCTCCAGCGCTCTAGCAGGGCTCCACCCCGCTTCTCCTTCATTGTCGTTCAACCCCTGTCCTCCAATCGCCCCGCCAGGTACCATCCGCTACTGCTATACTCACCATGCCCGGCAACTATTCGATGAACCGTTGGAGCTAAAAACAGTTTTCCATTCTTCTTTATAGCAATGGATTCCGATATAGAGTACATACACGAGCAGTATGTTGAGTCGTCCGACGACATTTGGAAAACTGTTGGCCAGAAAAAGGCTCACTTTTGCCCAAGGACAAGAAGTAGTTTGAAAGGATGTCGAGAGGACATTTGGATCTCTGCAGGCCCGTTCTGCAGTTATTCGTGGACCTGCTAAACAACGGGATCCGAAGACCTTGTGGGAGGTGATGACATGTTGTGTGATCATGCACAACATGACCGTCAAGGATGAGAGTGGCAATGCTGTCGCAGCTCTAGAATTTGAGAACATGGGTGATCCTATCCAGCTACCTGACCAGAATCTAGCCACATTTGAAGAGTTTATTGAAATGCGTCAACAATGCGGCATCTACCAACTCCTGAGCAGCTGAAAGAACATCCGATTGAGCATCAGTGGGCGGTTAAAGGGGAAAATAATGTTGGAATGTAATATTTGAACTTTTTAAAATTTGAACTAGTGTTGCATGCGGCTATTTGAACGTTTGTACCAGTTGTATGCGACTATTTGATCGTGCGGACTTACAAAAAAACGAGGAAGGCCGGATGTATGTGGCTGTGGTTGGATGGCGGCCTCCTGCATCCGTGTCCGTGGACTGGTCCTCCCTGTCCGAGGACGGATTCAGGAGAAAATTTGCAGGTTGCTATTGGAGATGTCCTTGTTAACATAACAAAAATACAATTATTCTTACACAAGGGCTTATATAAGGGACAAGAAAGACAGAGAGTGAGTTTATATAAGGGGCCGCGGGACGGTGCCCGAGCCCGACCACCCGGAGGAGAACCGATCTAAGGTGGGAAACCCCAGATCCGCCAGCCCCGCAGTGCCACCGGGATACCACTGGGCCGCTGCCCGAGCGCGCCAACTCTGCCTCCAAGCCGTACGCCCAGGGGCGCCATCGCATCTCAGCCAGAGGATCCCCTCATGAAGAAAGGAGGAGGGCCCGCCGTTCGCCATCCGCCGGGCGAGCTTCGCTTGCCGGCCTTCTCCGGCGGGCGGTGGGGAAGCAAGTGAGGAGGGGAATCGAGAGGCGGTGGCTAGGGCGCCCGAGTCGCCCCCCGCTGGAGGCGACACGAGCGGTAGTCCTTCTCAGAAATCCAAAAAATGCAGTTTCCCCATTATATGTGAATGGGAGGAATCTTTTTGCACATTCAGTTCACAAAGTCACATCCAATTCACATTTTGATCGCATTTGAGGGGTTAAGATCTTGTACACTGCCATACACATTATGGAGACGGAACTACATCAGCCTGCGGAGGGCAAAGACGGGGGAGTGGCCACTATTGTGAACAGAGACAAAAGGTTGATGAGTGATGACACGCATACTCCCATGGGATTAACACACATCTTCCAAAATATGATGACACTAGATTAAGGAGACCTACATGACAGCCATTGGAACAGGGATTAACACACACCTTGGAGTCGCCTCATGAGTTGCTAGAGCGACCCATGAGACGCGAGAACTGCTTCAGAAGTTACTCGTAGGAATTCAAGACCATGCGATGATTATCAACTACTTGCTCGCTGGGAGGGACACAATTACCAGGGACTCAAGACCGGTTGGTGAATTTATATCACGTCTCTGTTGGAACAGCCAGTCCCTCGCCTCGCTCCTCCTCGCTCTCTCTGACGCCGTGGCACAAAGCGAAGAAGAAGAAGACCAGAGGAAGAAGAAAGACACGGGGACACGGTGGATTTTCCCGGCGCAACTTCCCACGAGCTTGTACTCGTCACCACCACACCGGCTACAACACACGGGGCGCGAGGGGTTTATATCCGCGTCCATCGGCGCTCTACACCACGCCCCCGACGCGCCCTCCTCGCGCACTCCCCCATGTCCCTGCGCTCCCGGCCCGCACTCCCGCCACGCACGCACGCGATCCGCGCGACCAGGTCCAGCGCCTCGACGCGTTCCACCCCGCACCCGTTGCGCCAACGGACAGCACACACACGCCACACTTGCATGGACACGCTCATGCATCTCCTACACGCACGCACGCATACCTACGTCGTGGACCCGACGCGTCCAACGTGCCCGGCGCGCGCCCATACACGCGCCCGGTTCGTTCGACACCTCGCCGCGACTTATTTCCTAACAGTCTCATACAACAAAGTAATAAATTGCAACACATTGGTTGTTTTCAGTAAAAAAGAAGAAGATACATTTTGATGCATGAATGCCTTTATTATTCGATGATAATGTGGTTGTGGGAAGCATAAAATGTCAAAGTGCTCGGTAAGTACTCGTTTATTACATTTGCCGCTTCTTCATCTTAATTCTGGCCTGACACCCATACTCCTGATATTGAGCCCCCAGTGTTCAAAGAAAAAGCAGGCAAGAAACAGACAGCTAGGAGAAAGGGGCAGTTTGAGGTGCCTGCTCCAAAAGACATAAGCAGGATGGGAACAATTACATGCATCAATTGTGGTCTACAAGGCCACAGATATACTAATTGTGGGAAAGCTCTAAAACCTAGTCTTGAGATGAGAAAGAATTTACACCAGGTCATTCAAAAATGATGCATTCTTTGTTTACTTTTTTTAGTTCTGGTATATTTACTAACTGATTTAATTTTGTCATGCAGGAGAATAGAGAAATTTTTAGGGGTTCCTCTAGTGCTACACATCCACCTCCACAACCACCACCTCAACACCAAACTACACAGATGCCAGCATCATCTGCTCCACCTCCTAAAGCAATGAGGAACAGAAAAACAGCAGCAAATAAGAGAGGTTCAACATCAACAGTTTCAGCAGGAGCAGCCAGGTCTTCACCAGCACCTGCAACAGGATCTGCATCAACAAGAGCTGCAAGAACAAGAGGATCAGCATCTACAAGAACATTCAATGCACCAAGAACATCCACTGGAGAACCAGGGTTATTGGCAGGCAAGAGGAAGAGGAAACCTCCTAGCAAGTTTGCATCCTATTTCAATGCTAGTGGAAACTATTGAGTGTATGGTACTTATTTGTGTATGGTACTAAGTTTGTGTTCTGCTACTAAATGTGTGTTGTGCTACTAATTTCTGGACAATGTGACATGTGAACTTGTGGACAATGTTGAATGTATGGTACTTATTTGTGCCCAATACAAATGGGCTAAGTGGTACTGATTTGTTTTGATTTGTTTTTTTGTTTTGCTTTGCCATTTCTACAGTTCAGAACTTATTGCCAAATTCATTGTACGAAAAAAAATCTGCACAAAAAAAGTCTGGCCTGGGGCTCGAACCCAGGACCAGTTGGTTGTAACTATGCGTTCAATACGAATGGGCTAGTGCTGGTGATTTGTTTGACTAGCATCGGCCAAACTTATTATATGTTGTTAGCCACGTCCTCTTTTCAGCGTGCGTAGCAGCCGGCAGCGTGGTGAGCGTGCGTTGATTAAAACCAGTTGTTTCGGATTCTACGACATTACTACGTGTCCACCCACCACGCCCTCTGCTCACTCGCCCACTCGTCGCTCGCACCGCCCACTCCACTTCCCCCTCTCTCCTGTCGAAATCACCGCCGACAACCACCGCCACCGCCGTCTCCATGGAATGGCAGCTCGCCATCGAAGCTCTCGCCGGCAACAACAAGGAGATCCGGGCGCAGTACAGGGAGATCGCGCGCTGGTTCCCCAGTATGGCGATGCTCAGGAACCACGCCCGCGGCCTCGTGAAGGTGATGACGGCTGCTGAAAAGCAGCGCGCTTTCCGCCGCCGCACCATCCCGGCGCCGACCATTCTGCTCGGGCGTCGCGCGAGGTGCAGCGCCTCCCGACCCGAGCAGCGCGCCGGATGGTGGATGTACCGCCATACACCACGCCGCCGGCCGCCGCGGACGACGTCACCGACGCCGTCCTCGCTCTCCCAGCCCCAATCAACAACGCCTACTGGGAGTGGCGCAGTCCATGGGTCCTTGGGCCCTCTGACGACTCTGAGGGCGAGTCTTCTGACGACGAGTCCACTGACGACGGGTCCAGTGACGAGCCCTCTGACGAATCTGATGACGAGGTGGATGAGGTAGTCGTCCTCTCCGACGACGAGCCTGAACTCCAGATGCTGGCTCCCGTCCTCGACGTCGTGGAGGGGGATAGGAACCGCCCAATCCACGTGGATGCGCTGCCAGAGGTGGCTGATCTCCCAGACGGCGTCGTCGTGAAGCAAGAACAAGATGGCGGCGAGGATGATGTGCTGGAGCCGGCGCCGGGCAAGAAGAAGAGGGCGGCCGTGACTGCGGTGCGCCGCTCGCACCGCCTGAAGATGCTGAAGAAGGAGGAGTGAACTGCTGCACTAATATTCAGTTTCGTCAGTCCTGAACTTTCTTAAGTGCAGTAAGTTCCTAGGTTCAGTTTCGTCAGGCACTATCTACTAGTAGTTCATCTTTATGTCAGGCACTATCTACTAGTAGTTGCTATCTATGTCAAACTATGAATGGCAGTACTATCTATCTATGTCAGACTATCTATATATGTTACTTCCTACTTGCTACATATGTTAAGTTACTTGTCAGACTATCTAAGCTAATTGCTATATATGTTACTTGCTACTTCCAATTATGTCACTACTGTCAGTTATCCACACATGATATAAGCAGAGTAAAACAACCTCATCATAGATAAAACATTCTTACTTACTTAACTTAGCATGAGTACTTAGCATAGTAGGTCTTAACATAATAGTCATTACATCATAGATAAAACCAAGTAGTTCTTAAACCATAGCAATACCTCCCTCCCTCATAACATTCCAAGGCCAGCTATATATATAGGCCTACTAATTACTTAACCCACAAACCAACCACTTCACTCATTCATAATTGCCTTGATCCTCTCCAGCTTAGCTTTGCTGGCATGCCCAGCATTGAGCAGATCAGCAATCAGATACTCTAACTTCTTCTTCTCTTGCTTAAGTAGGTCCCTGTCCCCCTCCACTTCCTTCATGGCCTTCCTCATGTTCTGAATGATCTCTGCTTGGCTTTGAAGAATGCACCTTTGCTCCTTGGCAAGCTTCAGCTTTTCCATACTTAACTCAATCTTTGCCTGATCCTCTAGTTGTTTCTTCTTCTCAGCTAGTTCATTGATTGCCTGACTGGTATAGTCCATGTCATGAGACATCTTGCCATCTTGATAGTCAAATAGGTTGGATACATCTTCCACCAACTGGCTGTAGTTGTTTGACAGGAAATCAATTTCCTTCTGTAGCTTGGCCACCTCTTTCTCATGGGCTTGTTTGTCATTCACCCTGCCCAAGTTCTGCTCATGATACATGTCCCAAATCCTGGTTAGGCAACTTTGTAGAATCTCTGGCCAAGGACCATCCACCCACTCCACAACCCCACAGTTCACACCTTCATCCTACAGAAGCAATATGCACCTGACTTAGCATCAGAGATAAATTCAGTTAACAGCTACATTTAGCATCAGAGATAAATTCAGTTAACAACTACATTTAGCAGTAGATATAAATTCATTTAACTCTGTTCTTTTTCAGTTAACACCTACTATGTTCTTTTTCAGTTAACACCTACTCTGTTCTTTTTCAGTTAACAGCTATATTCTCAGGTTCATAATACACTAAAGATATCTACTTGTAGGTGTTATCAGGTTCAGTCATGTATTGAATTCAGTTAACTAAAGATCTACTTTCATATATAGCTTCCACATGCTGCAGCACACATCTCTGCACCACATGCTGCACCACACATCTCACATCTCCAGCAGCAAAACACATCACACATCTCCACCAGCAAAACAAGTTAGCGTTCAAGATTTAATACCTGCTGCATAGGACAACCCAGGAAACGCCTGCCAGTCAAAGAACCTTCAAAAGCCACCATCTTCTTCGGCCTCTGATGATGCATCATGCACGTCGGCTCAGATTCAGTGTAAGAACCACAGAAAGTTGGTTCCACCACAGTGTCAGGGGTTTCCTGCAAAAGAAACTTTGAATCAAACCAAAAGAAAATTGGAATCTCCAATTTGGATGAACTAACCCTAACCCTAGCTCTGTTCCACCATTATGCACTTACAAATAGCTGCTGATCCAATGAAACCATGTTGATGTCCTCGTCCGAGCTGTCCTCGTCATACCAGGATGGCATCCTCACCTTCTACCGGCAGCAATGGCCGCGGCGGCGACGGCGATAGGCTGACCTAGGTCAGAGCACCAGGGAGAGGGAGAGGAGAGGATGGAGTGAGGACGAGTGAGAGCGGCGAGGAGGAGGAGAATGAGCGGCTGAGCTCGCTCTCACTTATTGGCCCACCGACAGCGTCGTTCGACAGCGGACGGGCCGTTAACGGCCGTCAACGCGCGGCGGCCGTCCGTTCGCCAGCGTGGCGACTGATTCGCGGGCCCAACAGGTCAGAATCGGGGTTAGCGCGGGCGAAGCGAGCGATTTCCCGAGTTGGTAGTTTTTTGCCACGGTTTAGTCCAAATTTGGTAGTTTTTCGCACAAAAATGTAAAGTGGTAGTTTTTCATCACGTTTCCGTCAATTGTGGTAGTTTTTGGTTAAATAATCTAAAACAAGGGTACCAAGACTTGGTAGTATGATGCATGCAGTCTAGCTATTTCTTGCAGTCTACTCTATATATTGATTGATTCATGTTAAAAAAGATATAGTTTTTACTAGCTTGTTAGCCGCCACAACAATAACATTTTCGATAAAGGGCGATTTTATTATCTCAAATGTAGCATCAAGCGGATACAAAACATTATGAGTAACACCCGGCCTCTGCATAACTAGGATGCACACAGCCAAACACCAAAGTCTGACACTAGAAAAAGTAAGAAAACTGACAAAACGGCAACAGTAGAGTCCTATGGACCGACACTTTGCCTATGTCGAACTCGGCGTGGATCAATCCGGAGGTTATGCTGCCACCCATGTTGGGAAAAAACCTCCATATCCGCCTGCTCCAACCGCGTACACACCGCCTTGAACAACGGTTGGTGCTCCGCTAGTTGTAGCATAGACCACGTATGAAGCGAGTGCGTACAACGAAAAATAACCTGCAGAGGAGAAGCATTTTTGTCATTAAAAATCAAATCATTTCTACATAGCCAAAGCGACCATAGTAAGGCATACGCCCCCACCCTTATTAGCGTTTTCAAACTATTTGAAATTCCGTCCAACCAATGACCAAATATATTGGCAATACTCGTTGGCGGATACAAATTTGACGCTATTTGGATGACTGACCATGTAGAACAATAACATAGTGAAGGCTTTATATTCATCTATTTTATTTTGAGGGAACTAAGTTAAGTTTTCTGTAGCTACCTGCCTACGTGTGGGGAAATGAGTGGGCTAATTGACTAAACTTGGCCCGTATTGCTGCCGGCCATCATTTGATTTGCAGTCACCTAACTAATAAAATTTGTTGCCTCAAAAAAAAAACTAATAAAATTTATCTAAAAAATAATAAAATAAATGATCGACATATGGTTTCATTCTTAATCAAGTTAGTATCATATACAACAGAAGATAATAACAAAAGATAAATTAGGACAAGGGTGCGATGCCTTCTTATAATACAGTAGCATTCCTGTTTTTCGCAGCCACCTCTACATGTTGCTTGGTCCATATAAATACGTAGTTGTTGCTTGCTTGGTGCGTTAGGTTAGCTAGCTATTGTTGGGGCAAGTTGGTATTGTTTTTGTATATAAGCCAGCATTAATGAACAGGTGGCCTGTCCCTATCAATATAATTTTTCAAGTCAAGATAGCTAAATACGTATAGGAAGCTATTTTTCATCACGCTCCAGCGAAATGCATAGAGAATAACAATGCTGCCCACCCTTATTTCTGTGGAAATGGTACACGAAGGGGAGTGGTGGCAAAGGAAAGGTACCGGCACCGGTGAAGATGGCGACGAGACGACAGAAGTCGGTGGCGGCGGCGCCCGCCCTCTCGGCACTTGGTTCTGCGGGGGAGGGTTGCCGAGCCTCGTCGCCGGCCATGGCCACAAGCATGGGCCTTGACCACAAAGGGGTTGGGACTTTTAGAACAGATAGCTGTAAATTTTATTTTATTAGAGAAATAGAGGGCACACATGAGATTAAATTCTGAGAAAAAAATAATTCTCATTTTGATTTTCATATTGGAAGTATTCAAATGATAAGCCATTTGATTGGTATATCTATCAAAAACTATGTGTGGAAATTTTGCGAACAAAATATGTCGTTGTATGATTCGTTAGTACCATGGGGATTAGGCAAAGAAATTTGTTTAGGCGACACACTAAGACGCTGGGATGATTTTAATATGCGGACGTAACAGACTCAAAAGTGCAGCAAGAAAATAAAGCACGGGAACAATCAATGACCATCTCTGCCCTCCTCTAGACCGACGGGTTCATCAGCTGTTGGTCGGCGACGAGGCTGGCGAGAACATGAGGAGCGAGGCACACCTCCAGTTCCATGCCGCCGGCCCCTCCGCCGTCCTCGAAAACTGTGATTAACCCGTCTAGCTTGTTCCCCGGGCCGGTCCGGACACCCAGCGGCCTGCCCCAGCCAAAGTCGTTGCCATACACATCAAACCGCGGCGAGCCGCTCAATACCACAATGGCAGGATCTCCACCTAAGTCAGGCGCATATCTTAAGCTGGGGTTTTTAGACCAAGACGCGAGCTCAGCTCTCACCGTCGCCTCGTCGACCGATGCCACGGCACGGTTCAGTAGCCAGGCCGTCGAGCCCAGCCGACCGTCCCTTAGAATCTCGCCGACTGGCTGCTTAGCAACCGCACCGGCAATTGCGTTGCCCATGTAACCCTGTGGAATGCCCTTCACACGTGTCCTGCATCCCACCGGGAGGATGAGCCTCGTCTCCCGGTCCGGCGCTAGCCCCCGGGCTCGGCACACCGCCCGCCATAGGTGCGCCAGCAGGGCCTGCAACGAGGAGATGGTGGCTGTGGCCATGCCGGCCATCTCAGCGTTCACTTTGGCCTTGAGCTTCTCTATGCTCTCCGGGAGAAATGGATCGAGCATTCCTGCACCGGCGGGCACTCAAACCGCCTCGCCATGTCCTCCACCTTGGCAAAGGGTAGAGGGACCGGCACGGGGCAGCCGTCGTGGAACCACCTCTCGAATGGAGGCAATGGCGCCGCTGTGAATATGTTGCCGTCACCGCTTCGGCTGATCTCCGACCATGTGTTGAAGAGGTCCCACAACGTCGTGCCGTCCGCGGCCGCGTGGCTGAGCGACATGGCGATGAAGACGCCGTCGGCGAGCTGAGTCACCTGGACAGCCAGGAGCGGCTGGCTGGGGTCGACGGCCGCGTCCGTGCTGAGCATCCCGTTGAGAGGAAGAAAGAGGAGACAACGCGCGGGATGACCCGGAGCGGGCCGGAGATGTCGGATACGTAGACCCCGGGCGCCATGGCATGGACGAACTCGGCGCCTTCGTCCCCGCAGCAGAGCGAGATCGTCAGGCCCTGCGGGGCGCCGGCACTAGCCGTTGGCGCGACGGCGAAGCGGCCGGCAAGGGGGTAGAAGCGGCCCAAGGCGCGTGCGAAGGACGACGCGAGGTGTTGGACGGCGCTGAGGTGTTGGACGGCGCTGGCCGAGGGCTTGGGCAGGAGGACTCCATCCTGGGTGTAGCCCACGGTGATCCGGCGCAGGTCCCATGGCGTCAGGTGGAGGGTTTGAGGCTCCGGCGACACTGAGCTCTTTTGATACTCCGGCTTGACCATGCGCGTGGAGATGATGTGGACACCGCCCCCGCCTTCCATTTTGATCGCCGAGAATGTGAGTTTGAGGAGCTCGATCGTGCGTGTGTGTTCTGTGTGTTAGGTACTATAAGGGAGCCCATGTTATGTTAGCCCATGTGTGTGACAACGCACACCTCGTGCAGAGCAGATGAATATTACAAAGAACTTAGCGAAGACTTGACCAAATGGACCCACATAGACCAATGACGACAAAGACTTGTGGAGCGCCCCCTAACGAAAACTCGACAAACATTTATCATTTTCTTTCTAAACTAACGGAAAGTCAGAACTAACCAGCAAGCTGCCGAAAATTATGTGTTGAAATTTTGAGAAGAAGTATTTCTTTGTTTGATTTGTTAGTGGGGCCTTGGCACAGAGTGCTGCAGCAGCAGAGATCAGCAAGGCCCGTGTGGGCTGGCAGGCCTCGTGCGTTTGTTTACAAGGTGCATATATAGCGCTGGGGCCGCAGGATCGTGTACAAAGGCATCGTACGGGATTTGTTTTGGATCAAAGGGACCGAGTCTTCAACGACATAGATAGATGCAGCAGATCGATTCAACGGAAGGAAAATTTCATCAAGAGATACGCATCCATCGAGAGGAAGGGCTGAGGCGAAGCAATCGCTAGCATAAGGAAGTTGAGCCAAGACAGGAGCAGCTACGTGACGTGAAGACCGCCTAGTTGAATTACTAGTAGTACGCGGAGGTTTCGTTCGTGTACTTGGGGATCACGGAAGACTGTTCTGTTATTTTTCGCAGGGTCAGCCATACAAAGAACCATGGCGTCATCGGGTTGCAGGTTTGAGGTGGAGAAGTTCAACGGAACTAGAAACTTTGGGTTATGGCAGACAAGGTTCAAAGATTTGTTGCACAGCAGGATGCTTGAAGGCGATGCAGGAAGTCATGCCGATTAAGATGGAATTATCATGTGATGGGTAGAAATCTGTGGAATGATCTCGAGCTGGGTCGGACTAGATAGTCGGCGGATCGACGTGAGTCGGTTGGTATAGAAGACGGTGGTGGGATCGTGGCGATGACATAGGGCGTGGTGCTTGATGGTGACCGACTTACGGGTGTGGAAACACGTGGCACAGGCCCCGAGGGTTTGTGTGACCGACAAGACTATGACGCGGGTTGATTCAAGGCGGTGCGCAGATGAGAGCTTGAAGTCGACGGGCGCGAGGGTGGACTGATCATCTACCATGGAGTCATGTTGAAGGTAGAGCTGGATTGAGGGGCTACGGTGTAAGGATCCAGATAATCGAAGCCTATTCAGCGGATGGGAAAAGCGAGTGGCACGTGGTTGGACTGGAGCCCGGTGGTCCGATGGAAGCGTGAAACTCGTCATCGGTCGATGATGATCGGTGGTACTCTGTAGTGGGGGTTGAGTGGTGTGGTTTGCGACCCTTGAGACTCGACCAGGACAGCGGAGGCTCGAGCGGTAATAGCGGCGAAGGCGATGCACGCGCGAGGAACATGGAGACGGGCGGTGCTCGGTGGTCAAACATGTGGTGAGACAACTGCGAATTTGACTTGAGATGACTACAAGCAACGGTGAAATTCCTTCAAGTTTCAGACATGCGGTCAAGAAAGGAGCGGTGATGTTGAGTTCAGGCAATTCTTTATGTGACACCCAATATGTGAGTTGTTCACTTTCACGCAGGTCAGTGGTTAGTGTGTGATGGCGTTGGACGGGTACTCTGGAAGTTGGGTGCACAAGCTAGAGTAACAAGAAACTTAATTTTGCTCGAGTGTTGACCGTGGTCAAGAAAAGAAGGGACTACAAGTTGCAGGTGGAGTCATATGGAGTCTTTGGAGTAGCAGCGGTACTCATGGGATAAGCTCAAGTCCAATGTACATGGAAGTTTGATGCATGGACGAACTCAAGGTGGTGGAGAATATTCGCCAAGGTGGAGTTTGTTAGAGTTGTGTCGAATATAGTGTACAAGGTAGGCTACAGTTGGACTTGTAGTTGTATCGTGTTTGCATAGGATGTGGAGTCGTGTCCTAGTAGGACACTTGTATCCTAGGCCTCTCTTATATAGCGGGGGTAGACACACGATGTAACCTATGCCAACATAATAGCACCGGAGCAGGGGAAGCCGGTGGCATGTGCCGTGTACAGGCGACAGGTGCGGTATTGTAGCGGCGTCATGGGGAGGAGCGCCCATAGTCAGGCCCCGGGATGTAGCCATATCGGTGAACCTCGTTAACAAATTTCGGTGTCGTGCTCGTGTGATTGCTTGGTCCTTAAATGATCAACGGTAGTGCCTCAATTTATTCTAACAGTATGGATAGGCCAGGGTTAGGCAATGCAATTTGCCTACTAGGGTGCACATAAACTTCTTTTATTTACTCTTTTTCACGGGCAGCCGTCGTGGAACCACCTCTCGAATGGAGGCAATGGCGCCGTTGTGAATATGTTGCCGTCACCGCTTCGGCTGATCTCCGACCATGTGTTGAAGAGGTCCCACAACGTCGTGCCGTCCGCGGCCGCGTGGCTGAGCGACATGGCGATGAAGACGCCGTCGGCGAGCTGAGTCACCTGGACAGCCAGGAGCGGCTGGCTGGGGTCGACGGCCGCGTCCGTGCTGAGCATCCCGTTGAGAGGGAAGAAAGAGGAGACAACGCGCGGGATGACCCGGAGCGGGACGGAGATGTCGGATACGTAGACCCCGGGCGCCATGGCATGGACGAACTCGGCGCCTTCGTCCCCGCAGCAGAGCGAGATCGTCAGGCCCTGCGGGGCGCCGGCACTAGCCGTTGGCGCGACGGCGAAGCAGCCGGCAAGGGGGTAGAAGCGGCCCAAGGCGCGTGCGAAGGACGACGCGAGGTGTTGGACGGCGCTGAGGTGTTGGACGGCGCTGGCCGAGGGCTTGGGCAGGAGGACTCCATCCTGGGTGTAGCCCACGGTGATCCGGCGCAGGTCCCATGGCGTCAGGTGGAGGGTTTGAGGCTCCGGCGACACTGAGCTCTTTTGATACTCCGGCTTGACCATGCGCGTGGAGATGATGTGGACACCGCCGCCGCCTTCCATTTTGATCGCCCAGAATGTGAGTTTGAGGAGCTCGATCGTGCGTGTGTGTTCTGTGTGTTAGGTACTAGTATAAGGGAGCCCATGTTAGCCCATGTGTGTGACAACGCACACCTCGTGCAGAGCAGATGAATATTACAAAGAACTTAGCGAAGACTTGACCAAATGGACCCACATAGACCAATGACGACGACAAGGACTTGTGGAGCGCCCCCTAACGAAAACTCGACAAACATTTATCATTTTCTTTCTAAACTAACGGAAAGTCAGAACTAACCAGCAAGCTGCCGAAAATTATGTGTTGAAATTTTGAGAAAAAGTATTTCTTTGTTTGATTTGTTAGTATGTGTTAGAGTTGTGTCGAATATAGTGTCTGGTAGAGTTCTGATTGGACCTGTGGTTGTATCGTGTTTGCATAGGATGTGAGTCGTGTCCCAAGGACACTTGTATCCTGCGCTCTCTTATATAATGCAGGAGACACACACGATGTAACCTATGCCAACATAATAAAGACCGAACGCGAGGAAAGCCGGCGGCATGTGCGGTGTCTGAGGCGACCGGTGCGGTATTATAGCGGTGTCATGTGGAGGAGCGCCCATAGTCAGGCCCCGGGGATGTAGCCATATCGGTGAACCTCGTTAACAAATCTCGGTGTCGTGCTCGTGTGATTGCTTGGTCCTTGAATGATCAACGGTAGCGCCTCGAATTTATTCTAACAAGTGGTATCATGAGCTAGGTTGTTCGGTGGCTGCGGATTGTTGATCTAGAGGAAGTATCGAGTTTGAGATGCAGCCGGTCGGTGTGGTTCTCGACCAGATTGAAAGAAGCAATCGGAATAAGCGGCGGCGGCGTATTGTGACGTGTGCGCGTGGATGCACCTGACCTAGCATACAGGCAGCAACAACTCGTGCGGAGCGAGCAGCGGCTCGATTGGCAGGCGGTGAGGCCTGAGGCGCGAGGCCCAGGGGCCTTGGCACAGAGTGCTGCAGCAGCAGAGATCAGCAAGGCCCGTGTGGGCTGGCAGGCCTCGTGCGTTTGTTTACAAGGTGCATATATAGCGCTGGGGGCCGCAGGATCGTGTACAAAGGCATCGTACGGGATTTGTTTTGGATCAAAAGGGGACCGAGTCTTCAACGACATAGATAGATGCAGCAGATCGATTCAACGGAAGGAAAATTTCATCAAGAGATACGCATCCATCGAGAGGAAGGGCTGAGGCGAAGCAATCGCTAGCATAAGGAAGTTGAGCCAAGACAGGAGCAGCTACGTGACGTGAAGACCGCCTAGTTGAATTACTAGTAGTACGCGGAGGTTTCGTTCGTGTACTTGGGGATCACGGGAAGACTGTTCTGTTATTTTTCGCAGGGTCAGCCATACAAAGAACCATGGCGTCATCGGGTACCAGGTTTGAGGTGGAGAAGTTCAACGGAACTAGAAACTTTGGGTTATGGCAGACAAGGTTCAAAGATTTGTTGGCACAGCAGGGATGCTTGAAGGCGATGCAGGAAGTCATGCCAGTTAAGATGGAATTATCATGTGATGGGTAGAAATCTGTGGAATGATCTGGAGCCTGGGTCGGACTAGATAGTCTGACGGATCGACGTGAGTCGGTTGGTATAGAAGACGGTGGTGGGATCGGCGGCGATGACATAGGAGCGTGGTGCTGATGGTGACCGACTTCTGGGTGTGGAAACACGTGGCACAGGCCCCGAGGGTTTGTGTGACTTCGACAAGACTATGACGCGGGGTTGATTCAAGACGGTGCGCAGATGAGAGCTTGAAGTCGACGGGGCGCGAGGGTGGACTGATCATCTACCATG
The DNA here is from genome assembly GCA_021605205.1 of Aegilops longissima. Taxonomy (NCBI): domain Eukaryota; kingdom Viridiplantae; phylum Streptophyta; class Magnoliopsida; order Poales; family Poaceae; genus Aegilops; species Aegilops longissima. The sequence continues at coordinate 7,848,457 of CM038677.1, forward strand.
GAGTCATGTTGAAGGTAGAGCTGGATTGAGGGGCTACGGTGTAAGGATCCAGATAATCGAAGCCTATTCAGCGGATGGGAAAAGCGAGTGGCACGTAGTTCGGACTGGAGCCCAGTGGTCTGATGGAAGCGTGAAACTCGTCATCGGTCGATGATGATCGGTGGTACTCTGTAGTGGGGGTTGAGTGGTGTGGTTTCGCGACCCTTGAGACTCGACCAGGACAGCGGAGGCTCGACGCGGTAATAGCGGCGAGGCGTGCGGTACGCACGAGGGAACATGGAGACGGGCCAGTGCTCTGGTGGTCAAACATGTGGTGAGACAACTGCGAATTTGACTTGAGATGACTACAAGCAACGGTGAAATTCCTTCAAGTTTCAGACATGCGGTCAAGAAAGGAGCGGTGATGTTGAGTTCAGGCAATTCTTTATGTGACACCCAATATGTGAGTTGTTCACTTTCACGCAGGTCAGTGGTTAGTGTGTGATGGCGTTGGACGGGTACTCTGGAAGTTGGGTGCACAAGCTAGAGTAACAAGAAACTTAATTTTGCTCGAGTGTTGACCGTGGTCAAGAAAAGAAGGGACTACAAGTTGCAGGTGGAGTCATATGGAGTCTTTGGAGTAGCAGCGGTACTCATGGGATAAGCTCAAGTCCAATGTACATGGAAGTTTGATGCATGGACGAACTCAAGGTGGTGGAGAATATTCGCCAAGGTGGAGTTTGTTAGAGTTGTGTCGAATATAGTGTACAAGGTAGGCTACAGTTGGACTTGTAGTTGTATCGTGTTTGCATAGGATGTGGAGTCGTGTCCTAGTAGGACACTTGTATCCTAGGCCTCTCTTATATAGCGGGGGTAGACACACGATGTAACCTATGCCAACATAATAGCACCGGAACGCAGGGGAAGCCGGCGGCATGTGCCGGTGTACAGGGCGACCGGGTGCGGTATTGTAGCGGCGTCATGGGGAGGAGCGCCCATAGTCAGGCCCCGGGGATGTAGCCATATCGGTGAACCTCGTTAACAAATTTCGGTGTCGTGCTCGTGTGATTGCTTGGTCCTTAAATGATCAACGGTAGTGCCTCGAATTTATTCTAACAGTATGGATAGGCCAGGGTTAGGCAATGCAATTTGCCTACTAGGGTGCACATAAACTTCTTTTATTTACTCTTTTTTTCTTAACCCTAAACCCTGATAACTGCCATTTCGAAAAAACTATATACTCCCTCCGTTTCAGTTTATAAGTCCTGCATGTATATCTAGGTTGTCAATTTTATCACCCTAATATAAACTATATAACACAAAAATTATACCTTTTGAAAATAGAAACTCCGAAGTATATAGTGGTATATTTTTTGTAATATATGACTTGTATTAGTTTGGCCAAATTGACGATCTAGGGGTACGCACATGCCCTGTAAACTAAGAGAGGGGGAGTAAACAAAGTACTCCTCGGTTTCAAAATATAAAGTTGTTTAGATCTTTCAATGCGGACTGATTTTAGAGTGAGATTCACCCATTTTACTTCGTATGTATTTCATATATTGAAATCTCTAAAAAGACTTATATTAAGGAATGAAGGAAGTACATCAGATTGAACAAATCAAAACAAACATATGTAACAAAGATCCCTGGTAAACTAAAAGTTATGGGTACGGCAGAGATTTTTGAAGTCGCCGTCTCTAGCTTCTTCTTTTCCATTTTCACATTTGTCCTACACTCTGTTAGGAAACTGCAGAAGAGCAAACTTACACTAGCTGGACTAACAACAAAGGTTTGAAGAGTCACTTGACTCGCCCACCCGAATAGGTGAGAATCTAAAATCGATGAAGGTGATGTGGATGAGGAAATACCCCTCGCAAAGCAGTGGAAAGTCAATGCTCCCACCGGATCTGATCAACTGCACAAATCACTGCCAGCAGAGCATCCCAGGGAGCAAATCCATAAAAAAAATGGACTAGGCTGCGACCTCGCGCCTGGCACTGCGGCCTCCACGGCGACAACATGCCATGTAGATGAACATGGTAAGCGAATTTTGAAGTATGCCGGAGTTTCAACAAATTAGGGAATCACCGATGTTGGTGACAATGGAAATACAACAGGAAGAGGCACGGAGATAGCTTTGCTATTTCGTTACATCTTTTGAGCATAAAGAATGTTCCAAAGTTGAATTGTACTGCATGAAGTTATTCGTACCAAAATGCAATTGTATACAGAACACAGACTTTCTTAGTGAAGGATTTATCTTCATCTAACCTAGTTTTAGTGAACTAATATAAGTTGGCTGTAGCTACCTTAGATAGGAGGGGGAATATGAGTGAGCTAATGGAGCCAATTCGGACCCTGTTTAGCTAATTATATTCAATACTGAACTGCTGGCCTTCGCTGGGTTTCCTTGTCGACATAAAACCACCACCTAATCACTGAGATCATTTGTTTAAGATATGGTTTCACTGTAACCAAGTTGGCATCATCATCTATAATACTACAGTAGAAGAAAAATAAAACAAGGAACACCAAGACTTGGTATGGTAAACGAAGTCTTTCTAATTTTTAGTGACATCTACACATTTGCCCCAGCTGCTTAGTTTACTCTGATCTGATGCCTCTATCTATCTCCCTACTGGTGATCAGAAGCTCAAGCTACAAGTCAAATGATCCCAGCACCAGATCTGATCAACGGAAGCTAATTAATGCCAAGCAGAGCCCGCGCATCCATGAAGCAAAACCAAGTCTCAAGTCTAGGCTGCCGGTGGCATTGCGGTCTTCACGGCACGGCATGCCATGTGAAGGAACTTGGTAAGCGAGTTTTCAAAAGGACGGACAGCTTGATTCGCTCGAGCTCATCGAGTTACTCAAATTTCTTGGGCTGGGAACAGGGAGAAGCAGCGGAGCAACTGAAGCAAAGCAGGGGAACGAACGTTAGGGGAACTAGCAAAAGGGCCCGTGCGTTGCAATGGGAGAAAAGAATACCACACACTCTTAATTTACACAAAATGGTCTATAATCTGAGTATTTGTAGCTACGGCTCAAACAAAGATGGTCATTGCCTATAAAAGCGCAAGTTTTTTTAAATGGTTAACAGGTAAAATAACATTTGATATATAGCGTTGATTAAGATTGCATCATAGACAATTTTTTTAAATGGTTAATAGGTAAAATAACATCATATTCATATTCTATATATTTTCTAATCAAATTCCATATACAACATTGTTAAATTTAGAGTTGCGGTTTAAAAGATATGAGTAATTTTAAAAGATTTGATATGTACTGTTGATCAAGATTGCTCCTTAGATAGTTTTTTTAAATGGTTAACAGGTAACATAACATCATATTCAGATTCTATATATTTTTCTAATCAAATATCGTATATAACATGTTAAATTTTGGAGTCACGGTTTAGAAGATATGAGTATTTTAAAAAAACATTTGATATGTACCGCGGGTTTAACGTCAGAAATGTCAGGGAGTTTTAAATGTCTAGCGAATATGCTCGTGCATTGCAACGGGAAAAAAATCCTGTAAGTCTCATGTTGGAAACACTGTCGTGGTTCATCCCACGGGTGTGTGGCACAGTCAAGTGGTCGGACAGCCGGAGTCCTTCGTGAGGTTTTCGACGAACAAACAGAGGAAGTAGAAGCTTATCCATAAATAAAATAAATTAGAAGCCCAAATCGTAAAATAACAAATGATAGGGTGCTAACCTACCCCTGTTGTATACTTCATTAGCAGAGTAACCGCTACTGACACTGCTTTGTTTTCTCCGTCGCTTGTAGGGGAATGGCGTCGTAGCGGCTGGCGCATCGGCGCCAATGGTCATATACTTAAGGCGTCACTGTATCTATGAGCGCACCTAGTGCCTTTGTCCGTACTTGATGGCGTCATGCCTAGGACGATCCTCACGCTCTGAGTGCCTCGATCTGGAGCCAAAAGTCAAAGGCCATTGACTGATGCACGCCGCCAGCCAGCCTAAATGTCGACGCCTCTTCACTCTATTCCTAGACCAAAGGTGACCTTCAAGAATGTACGACTTGAAGGTCACAAAGGATTGCATGTACATATACAATTCAAAAAGTATTGGACAATGGACGAAAATCTCGGCCACGTTGATAGCCATCATGCATTTTACATGAAGTAGGACACTCTTTTATTGATATAGTTTCTTCCTTATTTTAATTTCTTCTTTTCTTTCAATCGGGACATGTAGCACATAATTCCATTCCTTTCCTTCTTTTAATTTCTCTTTCCTTTCACAACTTGCCTTTCCATTAAAGAAGCATCAGGCGTGGCTTGGTTGCATGTGCCCTTGGGGACTGAACGCCATGGCAGGAGTTCGATCGCTCGCTCCAGTGCCTATTTCCACCAGGGATTATTTTTCGCGCGCTAGATGGGCCCCCAGATTCTGATTGCTGGGTCGCGAGATCCAATCGATGGGATGGGCTGCTGCGGCCAGATGGGCCACCTGATTGCTAAATGGGCCCCCAGATTCTGATTGCTGGGTCGCGAGATCCAATCGAGCGTATGGGCTGCTGCGGCCAGATGGGCCGCCTGATTGCTAGATGATCTCAAAAAAATATTGCTAGATGACCAGATGTACAACCGCATATAGGACGTCACCGAATTAGTACCACATCGTTTCTATTGGAAAAAATATGGACTTGTTGAAAAAAAATTGAAAGCGTAAAATCACGGAAAGAAGCGTATTGTAACGGTGAACCCACGGAGTCAATCCATGCTTTATTATTAGGGATATATAATAAGCACAAGCACCTGCCAATTCAACGGAACCAAAAATTTATTGGTGGCCTTGCTTGCTTCCGGGTCAAGCAGATGTCTCTAAAAATATAATGAGACACTTAATTAAGAGAATACAAGCCTCTTCTTATGGTTTATCTCTCCTCCACGTCAGTAGATATCCAACAACACCAACGGCGCAGCAAAGCACGTCCAACCCTTCTAGTATTGTACTACTTCCCATGACACTTATTTTGGATCAGAGGAAGTAACATTTTTTAATGGTTACTGAATGAATGTCAAAAGCTTATTATGGCATCTATAGTGGTTGATAAGACAGTTTTATCTTATGTCCGACATGTAATCTAGAGATAGCAATGAAAAACAATGTACAATGAGTTATATTTTAGTCAAATCTCAAGTTATTAGATATCCCTAAATATATTGTGCTCGGAGACCTTCGCCACAACAACTAGGGACAAGACGAGGATGCCGGGGTGAGGGTGACCATCACCGGATCAAGCCAACCAAAATCGACCGATCAGTGCTGAATGAGACATGGTACGAGTCACGACCCAAACGCGATGCCCACCAAAGATGGTGTGCCTTATGTAGGTCATCGAGCGGATCAGAGGTGCGCTCATCCAACCACCGACGTATTGACCACCCTCGGAGGTCTACCACGAGGTGTCGGGTCAGTCATAATCTGTGCCTCTATCCAGCTCGTCCACAACAGTACCAAACTAACCAGATCAGACTGAACTATGCCTAGGGCCATAGCAGATCATGTGTGTGCTTTTGTGGTTTGTTTAGGCAACCTTACAATATGGATTTCTGTACGAGCATGGCAAATCAATCATTTTTATGTTAAATTATGTTTTCACGGGGATGGCAACTTCCTATGGCAAGCATGACAAATCCTTATAGTTTAGCATGATAAATTGGATAAAAAACAATAGAACACTCTAGCGTCAAATTTTTAACATTACTGTACAATATATAAGTTGCACACAATATAGTTCAGTGACCCCAAACCGAGTATGTACTTTGCAAATAAACTAACAATAGAAGTCATCTCCAATGGCGCCCATCATCTTAATTACGAGTTTAAGCATGACGCATAAACTTCTCATAACCTGATAATAAACCGCAGGTACTACGTAGCATCAACCGTTTCAAACTCCGTATTTTGCTTCGTTAACATGCACGAAGCTACACGTCGACACTCTTCCCTTGTTCATCTCGCTCTCTTCCCCTTATGGGAAGTAGAGGCCGCTTGCGTAGTAGGACATCACCAGAGGTGCAACCAATCGAGGTGGGGCACGCGCCAGGGGGAGTGGCAGAGGCGGCGAACACTTTCTTGAGAAAATACTTTCATTTGCAAAAAAAGTTAACTTTTTTGAAAAAAAATCCAAATTTTGGAAAGAAAATGTTCGTACTTTCAATAATGTTCACTTCCTTTGAAAATATACAATTATTTAAAAATATATTTGTTTGTGCAGTTTTCAAAAAGATGAATGAAAAAATACTAGAAAAAATCAGCCACTATAGTAACCCGAGAAGCTACAGTGCTGTTTCGAAACGGGTTGCTACAGTACCCGCTCATTACGGTCCCAAGTGGCGTCTCGCTACATTACTTTGTAACGGGCCGCCCTAGTCAAGGGCTCGCCTGTGAGAAACATCAGCAAATTGACGCGTCGAGCGTTACAATGGTGCTCCCAGGAATGTACCAGGTGCACCCGCACGTGTGGTGCTACTGGTGCACCGGATGCCATAGAATATTTTAGAAAATCTGAAAAAATTCTAGCATGTTAACACAATTGATGTCACAAAAATTTGTATAAAAATTTGAAATATTCTTCGAGATACAAAAATAACAAATTTAACATTAGTGTGATAATGGCCCAAATCTAAAGCCAATGTTATGTTATGTACTATTCAGTGTTGAATTTGTCATTTTGTTTTTTGAGTTATGTTTCGAATTCTGACTTGAAATTTTGTGACAACCTACATCGATGTTGTGTGAGTGTGAGTGTGCTAAACTTTTTTTTTCAGAATTTTGAGCATTTTAAAAGCACAATGTGAGTTCGGTGCACCGGTACAAGCTCCAGTGCACCAGATATTTTCCCTGGCACTCCCTTGCTTATCATACAGGGGAGGTGTCCCACATTCTGCCATTGTTATGGATCATCACCGCAGTTAGCCATTTGCGATTGTTTATGTACTGAGGGGTTTACTTTGCTTTTTGTTGGTCAATCTTTATTTAACATAAAACCGTGTTTTCATAAATGTGAAAACTTATTTACTTTCATGAGGAATATTTAGCAAAAGTGTGTGCCAAATTTTTATACATAACGCTTGAATATTTTTAAAATATCTGCGTACATTTAAAGAATTATGCTAGAAAGAATTTCAAAATTTATTGAATCTTTTTTAAAATTATGAATTTTTACAAACATGAACATTTGAATTTGCTGAACATGATGCCGCCCCTGTGCATTTGCTGTACAATTTGAAAATTCTGACCCTCCACAAAATAAGAAAAAGAAAAAGAAAGGTAAAACGTATAAAAGAAAAACCTGGGAAAAACCCCGAAAGAAAACATGATGCCACCCCTGTGTATTTGCTGAACAATTTGACACAATAATCTTCAATAGGGAACTCGGGAGTCAAAGTTCTCGTCTCATCTCAAGCTCGTATGATCAGTAAGATAAAAAAAATCAATAAATCTGATTTTTTTTTTGTAGCAAATATTGACAAATGTTTTGAGTGCTTGCAAAATTTCAGCATGGAATGATATTCATGGAAGAGCTTTATTTTTATTTTATTGTTCAGAACTACAAAAATACTTCAGAACTTTATGATTTATTTTTATTTTACTGTTCATTTGAGCTCGCATGATCTCAAGCTAAGACTAACCGCTTCCACTTAGAAGTATCTATTTAGCGCCTTTAGAGCTCGCACGCCACTAGCTTGACGGGCCACGGCCTAGTAGCACTATATCTCCTGGTCCTCTCACGTCGCTAGGAAGCATGCATCGCTGCACTTTTTCTCATGACGCTATTTAAAAAAAAGACAGTGACGGCTGGCTAAAAAAAATAGCTCTCTGGTTTTTGGTAGACTTGAAAATTTTCACAAAATCAGAAAAAATTAACAAATTTTAAAAGAATGGTTGTGAATTTTTTAAAATGTTCATGGGTTAATATTCACGATTTTAACAATATTCATGAATTATAAAAAATGTTCAATATTTTGAAAAAGTGTCTGTGAATTTTACAAATATTCATGAATTTGAAAAAACATTTATGAGTTTTAAAATTATTGAATAAATCTAAAGTGTGCCGAGATTTTAAAATGCTCATTAATTTTCAAAAGGAAGATAAAAGTGGAGAGGAAAAAGTAAAACAAAACAAACATGGAGAAAATCGAGAAGGAAACCAAAAAGAAACACAGAAAAGGAAAAATGATAAAACAGCGGAAAGCTTCTACAGGCTTCCCAAAAGAGGTGAAAAGGGCGCCATCCGCAAAGAAAATAAGAGATTTGGCAAACAACAGAGCAGCAGAGAAGCACACCGGCAGTGAGCAATGGTGCACGTTCACAAGACACATTGGCCCTTGTGCAGACTGGCAGAGGTTCTTCTGTCTGTATGTCCCTTGACGATGCATACCGCCCCGCAATTGTACACAAACTGGCACATCCGGCGTGCTCCACACCACACCACACCACACCACACCACACCGGCATGGTGGCCAGAGAACCCGCGCAGGCGCTGGCTGCTTTGAAAGCCCACGGCATCGACATCAAACTTCACGGCTCTGTCTGAAGGCCTTCCTGAACCGAGCACATCAAGGTGAGCAGAGCACTGCTATTCCATCCATGTTCGGCAGTCTGCCTGTCTGTCTGAAACAAGTTGACTGACGCAACAATCCATAGGAGGAGAAATAAATAGGACACGCTCACGCTGGCCTTGGAGATTTCGGCTAGCAGCAGCAATAGAAGAAGCCCGGTGTAATGTAATGCAACTCATACTTCATCATCAGGTACTTACATTCCAAACTCTGTTTGATAAATACTCCCTCCGTTCCAAAATAGATGACCCAACTTTATACTAGCTTTGTACTAAAGTTAGTGCAAAGAAAGAAAGAGTAGAAAATCTGCAGCCAACCTTTGCATCGCTGAAACTAATTAAGCTCTGTTTTCGTGATGGACCAAGATCACTCAAATCCATTCTTCCACAAACCGGCGTGGTCCAGCAAGCACGGAGTACGACAACTCAACGCCAGGCCACTTGAAGCAAGCTCAGAAGAGATGAGCAGCGTTTATGGCGATTCAACTGATGGGCATTCTTCTGCTGAGAAGAACAAGCTAGCCATTTACGTGTTCTAGGTGAATTCAGAGGATGACCGTGAGAGAAATATAGTGAATTGAGGATACGCGTTTAGTGAAATAAATATGCCCCAAGTATAGGAAGCCGAGCTCCAGTGCTCTCAGACAGTAGATCCGGGGTTGGTTTTATACCCATTACAACCAGTGAAAGGTAATCTTAACTTCGACAATAATAAAGTAAAGAAGGTGAACAAGGAGACAATAAAGGTAATTCAGATAGCGACAACTCCGGGCTATTTGTATGCGTGATGAGGGTGGTGGGATGTGTTCTAGCTCCAGGCAAAGTGGTAAGTTGGAATTGGATGATGATCAGATGACTGACGATGAGCCCAGTTTGGCGCCAACCAGCCGCTGGGTGTCGATTTCTTCAGTTGTTAACAGCATGACAAGCGTCAATTTCTTCAGAAGATGATGCAGTCTTGTTCCTGACAAGGAGGGAGATGTGTAAGTAATTAGCATGGTTATGCTGGTCAGAGTCAGCATATTTTGTACTACACTGATTCTGAATGACCAAAATACTAACCATTGCATAGACAGTATGAATGTGATTATGTGAATGTTGTGCTCATCGCAAAAATTTCTTGAGTTGTTAACAGCATGTCAAGTGTCGATTTCTTCAGAAGATGCAGTCTGGTTCCTGACAAGGAGGGACATGTGTAAGTAATTGGCACGGTTCTGCCACTCAGGTTCAGAATATTTTGTACGGTACTACACTGATGCTGAATGACCCAAATACTAACCATCGCATACACGGTATGAATGTGAATGATGTGCTCATCGCAACAATTTCTGAGTGACATCACAAGGCGGCCGGCCAATGCTGCTTCTTCCTTGGCATGGCTTCAGATATTCCGCGGACTGGTTGCAAGTCAATTCATCCATTAATAAGAGTATGTAACTATCTTGCGGAGTTACATGATGAGTTCTCAAGTGAATAGCAGAGTTAACCTAATAAAAGCATGTATAAACACCCTCTCAAGTCTGAACTGTTACCTGACATGAATAAACACTTTCTGGTGTTTTTAAGCACCCATTAAATGCTGGAGTCATTTTTACAGCCGAGTGGATTTGATAAAATCGTGTTCCCTTCGGTGCTCTGAACTTTTCAGAAGGATCTAATTATTCTCCAATTACTCACACGGTCACACCTGCAAAATTCGACCAGCCATTTTAATTCAGTTTTTTTACAGAGGTGGGTATTATGATCCAATGCAGGTATAAGGAGTGGTTAAAAAAGGGACTCGAATGAAGAATTTCAATGGAAGAGCACCTTGAGCTGCAGAAAATGGCGCCCCTCTCTGATGATGATGATATCTTGCTGGCGATCGTTAAGCACGCGGCAAGAACTGAAGATCAACACTTCAAGAGTTCTTTTGCCGAGAAGAACAAGCTGACCATTTCTTCCAGGCAGGTACTCCATTCCATGTTACATCTGCTTGCAAACAGCAGCAGAAGAAACATGTTTAAGTACCTGGCATGGTTCTGCGGACAGGGTAAAAATACTTGGCGATACACTGATACGGAATGGGCACAATACTAACCATCATGTAGAGCGCACAGTGTGAAGGCGTACCAGGATGGGCCATCTTAAGTATACTGTATCCAAGGAAGTGGAAGAACCAAATGAGATTGGTCATTCTTAAGTATTGAGTGTGAGGCATCACGAGGAACAGTTGAAACCACATCCACCGATTGGTCATTCTTATGTGCACTATACCTTCGGACTGCTACTCCTCCCCATGGTCTGAATTGGCTCCACCCCTGAACTGCTAACACATTATGTAGGCTATTCTTGTGAATACCCTATTCATTGGCAACAGTTATGACAAATGTAAGGATAATTGGAATCAGTTGACTAACTTGGAAAACTGCAAACCTTATCAGTATGCCTGATGTTGTTTTGATCCTTACCAGTACACCATCAAGTCATCATGAGTTTTTAACGAGATGTAAACAGAAGTGGCTACAACAGCCTACCAAACAAACATAACAAGTTACGAACACCTGAACAAAAACCAACAGAAAATAGAAATGTAAGAACACCTGGTACTGATAGCAACATAGCAGTATACGAAAAATATGATCACCTTAATATCAGTAGCTTGAACCAAAGTTTCGTTTATTCTATACTGATGCTGGAGTGATATTTTGATCATGACACCAAAATAGAGGAGTAGACTTCCTCGTCTTGATGAATGACAATAACCCAAATTTAAATGCAAAATATGAAGAAGCCTATAAGATCGAACAAACACCTGCACACATAACAAAAACAAATGGTGATCACAGGTTTCATTGGTAATTACATCTAGTCTAGGAAGAAAAGAAGAGAGAGTTGCAGAAGGCATTGGCTAATAATTATGCTGATTTTCTTTACTTGTGTGTAAAGACAAGGGACATTGAGAAGGAAATCTTAAATACTTTCACTACCATTAAGAAAAAAATGGAAATCTAATATAGCAGGAGCATAAGTGGATATATTTTTTGCAGCGAGTATAAGTGAAAGTGGATATAATTGTTATGGTACAGCAGATGTGCTTACCAGATCTATGTACAGGAAGGAAGACGGCTGCCACAAGACCCTCATCTGGCAAGTGTGTATGTACTGAAGCAGCAGAGTACTACAAGGCAAAGCCCTGCAAAGTGGACAGGAACAAAGGCAGTGTTATTAAGCAGGATTGCAGGGAAAGGGCCAAGTGGAAAACACAAGAAAGTATGTTTGTGTTACCTTGGATCAGCCTATTCTGATTTCGGGGACGGTTCCCTCTAGCCCCCTGCACTTCTCTTTTAGCTCCTTGCTGCATCCATAGACATCTAGCACTTGCAGTGATTTGGGGAGGCCGTCGTTGGGCAACGAGGAGAGGGCTCGGCAGATGAAGATTACTAATATCTCGAGCCTGATAAGGTTGCACAGCCTTGCAGGGAGTTGTTGAAGGTCTCTGAAACGCGCAAACTCAAGTTGCTGGAGGGAGGAGAGAAGCTGAAGGGCGTCCTCTTGCTCCTTGCTGAAGCGCTCCATCCCTTCACACCAATCCCCCCAAAGTTTCAGCTTGGTGAGGGAGGACGAGAGGAAACTGCAGACGGGTGCAGCAAGAAGGCCTGCTATGTCATCTGTCCCGAGCTCACGCAGTGTGGATGAAACAAACTGTGTCTGCTGCTCTTCACCTCCCTCAGCATCCTCCAAAGCCCATCTAGGATTGGGATCCCAATCAGCAAAGAATTTGGGGCTGACATTGACTCTTAATTCTTTGAGCTGCCCCCCGGTGGTAAGGAGAGACCACAAGTCCTGACATTTGAGATCCTCTCCACATCCATACAATTCTAATCTGGTGAGAGAGGAGAGGTTTGAGAGGGGCTCCAGTGTCCCCATGCCTTTCACATCCGAGAGTTTCAGGAACTGCAGGGAGGAAGGGAAAAGGTGATGGGAAAACGAGAAGGTTGATAGAAACTTTGGGGACCAATCTATTCTTAATCTCTGGAGGGATCGCAAAGCTTGGAGCCCTCCTCCACCAGGAACAAGAGTTGGCAGGTCCACCAGGACCAGCTCTGGGCAGCTACGAATCTCCAATTCCCATAGTGAGTCACATAGATGAGCTGGGAAGAGCAGCACCCCTTCATCCTCTTCCTCTGCTGCTGCTGCTGTTATTTCACCTCCCCCCATCTCTGATGCTTCTGACGTTGTTTGTTGCACATCCAACCCCACTACCGGCTTTTTTACGTTTCTACAACCCTGTATAAGCAATTTGGAGAGCTTTGGGAGGTGGGGGAGGAGCTCTGTCAATTCCTTCCCAGTATTACCTTTTAATTCACGGACATCCATACGCTCAACAGGGAGCTGCCATTCCTCATCACCTTGACCTTCTAGTGGTCTAACCAGACCATCTGAATCAAATACAATCAATGTCTTCAACGAGGTTAGCACCAGAAGTTGCTTCAACTCCAGAGGTGGGCATCTCCCGAGTGTCAGCCTCTCAAGACCCATTTCTTTACTGAAAACTAACACTTGGTCTAAGCTATGCAAATCACCCTTTCCCTCAATTTTCAATTTTACGGCAATGGATGATTTTGAGTATTCAAACCTCTTGAATAGTTTCACATTTGCTAACTTGACACTACGCAGACTTCCAGTCAAGGAGATGGGAGACAAAAATTCTGGACAGTTTTGTATCTCAAGCTCTTGTAGTTTGGGAAACCAATCTGGGTAAAGAATGTGGTTTGAAACAGGAAACTCCAAGAATTTCGGACACTCTCTAATAATCAGCACTTGCAAAAGAGGGAACACATGAGCATCCATTGGTAACTGCTCGGAAGACTCTTGTTCATCTGGGAAAACCCAATTTTCAAAACTTCCTAGGCCAATGAGTTCAAGCTTTATTAGCATGCAGAAGCTTCTCTCTATGATAAACTCCTTCAGTCTTGCAATATCCTCAAACCTCAGTTCACGAAGATCCCATGCCTTCCCTAAAGAAGGGAAAACTTCCCAAGAAACACCATCAAGATAAAGAGATTGTAGAGCTTTAACAGTGAACTCATCACCCAACCATGTTGGACATGAAGGACCCCCGTGCCCTCTAATGCACAACACTTGAAGATCTTCATGTGGTTGAAGGCTCTCAAGAACCGCTGCTTCCACACCAGGCTCAATACTAGAACGCTTACTATCCCAGTCCAATGTTAACATCCTCAAGTATTTTTTCCCGATCAATTTTGCTTGAGTTGCTTCTTCGTATGAATGTACCTTCTCAAGGTTGTAAATGCAAAGCTCCCTTAGCTTGGTCAAGTGCTCTAGTTGCTCCCAATCACTTTTTTTATTGACTTGAAATACCTTTAACTCTTCTAACAGTTTAAGTTTCCCCATGGAGCTTGTCTCTCCTGGACCCTTAGGCCTATCTTGGTGCAGTTCATTCGGAGCATTTTCTTCCTGTTCAAATAACCAGTTAAGAACACTTCACCTCATTCGAAGCAACAAACTAAAGTACACATTGTGATCTTGTGAGCGATCTTACCAGTTGTGAAGTAATCACACCGGTTTCAACATATCCGCTCACATTCTCTGTGTCATCAAGTCTATCGATTATACTTTTTGTACCCGGTCTGTTCGTTGGGTTGAAGTCAGCGCACTCTATTCCTATCTCGGTACATACTCGTACTTGTTTCAGTTGAATGTCGCTCTGTGATTGCTCCAACTTGTGACTCCAACTTTCAACTACCTAAGAATTGAATTTGTGATGTATGCAAAGAAGGACCATCCATTTAGATGAGAAATTAAAGTCCACATATAAAATGTTAACATCCTTAAAGAAAACCACATTAATGAATACTTCAAACTAATATTAAATATTCACTTAAAACCTTGTTCGCAGGATACTGACAAAAAATTAAACTAGAGTTTCTTCTCAAATATCAGAAGAAACCAGGATTCAATTAAATTAAGAAGAAATATACATCCAAGATTAGGTTGAAGATAACTTGAACATGTATGATGAGATTATACAACAACTCTCCCATGAAAATAAAATAAGTTGAGCTTTCTTTTCGTTATCAAATATAGGGTCATGTAAATTCATATTTTCTCATCCATCAAAACAAATATGTATAGAAGTTTATTTTTCCTGAAAGTTTTTACTCATCCGACCATATATTTTGATGTCTTTCATTTCCATTATCACTATTTTTATTATTGCTAGCAGAGTCTCTAGCTACAAGGAGCATGATTTTGTTCCATTTGTAAATCTCGATGTTATCCCGATGCTTGGGAAGTCGAACTGAAATTTTGTTGCCAAGAATTATATTAGGCAACATGAAAAAGGAAAGGTAGATTCAGTCGTGGACCAAGAATTATATTAGGTAACATGAAAACAAAAGGTCGATTTAGTCTCGTGTTAATAGAAATCATATGTTGAACCATGTTTTAGTGCTAAATATTGGTGCAACATGATAATGCCTGATATGCAATTTACCAGAGGTTCACATCCTACTTTTCATATATGGTTGAACCACCTCTTGGTGAAGTGACACTAAATTTTACAGCCATAGGATCACTATATTGCTCATACTGGATTTACTACAAAAAATGAAAGACAGCGATATCATGCTGCGTCTAAGAGGAGAAAACTATATTGGGAAAATAATGCATTGGTTTTAAAGTTGATCTTTATTTTCGAAAGAAGACATAAATTGTTCTTACAGTGTCAACAGCATGATAACCCTTCTTTCCGGTGAGTATCTCTATGATTATTACACCAAGACTATAGAGATCAAACTGGTATGTGATTTCACGGTTAAGAAATTCTGGGGCCAAATATCCCCTGCATAGATACATATCCATGCAATTAGTTAATGAGCGAGGAATGCAGTGATGGTACAGATCATAGAGGGGAAAAATTGAACTAAAAGGCTTAGCAAACTTACAACGTTCCGCCTATATTATTCACAGTAAAAACCCGGCTTTGAGCTTCATCAAAACACCTTGAGAGACCGAAATCAGCAATTTTCGGTACAAAATTGTCATCCAGCAATATATTTCCGGGCTTTAGATCTAAGTGGACAATATTTTTCTCATGAAGATAATGTAGCCCCTGACAAATTCCTTTTATAATTTGATAGCAGTTTCTCCACTTAAGTTGGCGAGATGTACCTACGAAGGGGAGATGATAAATGACGTTTAGTATTATTTGAGATACTTTAGGTCCTTAATATTCGATACAACATGATGGGTACTATATGTGGAATACTGAATCATGTAAACTTAAGAAAGAAGAAAGGTTAAAATAAACTTTACGTGCCACATGATCCTACCAGTGATATACTTATCAAGACTCCCTTTGGGAAGATACTCGAAGCAGAGCAACCTTTGTTGTACATCCGCCATGACAAATTTTCCATTGTACCTTTCCATACTCCCTTGTGTGTCAGCACAATATCCCAAAAACCACACTACATTTTTATGTTTCACCATCATGAGACATACAACTTCTCGTTGGAACTCTTCATGCATAAGCGTATTGGACAGCCTTTTCACAGCAACCTTCCCACCATTGAGCATCCCCTTAAGTCGCAGAAGATGACTTACTTGAGTTTTAATATCAACTTTCATCGAGATTAAATGACAGTTGAGAGTTGTGACATACCTGGTAGACCACTGCAAACCCACCTTGGCCAATTATCTGCTTATCAGAGAAACCATTTGTTATTTCTGCCAAAAGTGATAATGGCAGGGCCTTGGGCTGTTCGGTTTCATCAAATAGCATGCGCTCCAGGTCACTTTTTGTTGTACTTGATAGGAAATCCATTTGCAGTTAGATTCCAGGGTATCCTTGAAAGTGAAAAAAAGAAAGAAAGTGAAAAATAAGAGCAAGCCCATTATTTTTTAGGCTACTAGATAGACTCAGCGTCTGAAATGACTCGAAAATCAAGAAACACAAAATATTCCAATTCAATTGGGGGGTATTGGGTCAGATTAGGGTGTACCCAGATTAAACCACAGGGAGTAATTATTATTATGAGCCAATGCAAAGTATGAACATAAATCTACAAGTAAAGTGTTGAAAAATGGTCGGAAAATGATTGAAACATGAACAAGTTGGAAGCCATCTTTTTTGCGACTTTCTATTAAATCGAGTGCTTACTGCTTAGAAGGGGGTGGTGGGAGATCTGACCTGCTGCTGTTCGTCGGAGGTTTGCCGGTGATGGAGTTACACCAGCCAGCCAGGGAGGGTACAGAAATGGAGGCAACGTAGCAGAGCAGGGAAGAGAGAGAGAGAGAGAGAGAGAGGCTACTGACCTGCTGCTGTTGGGTGGCGGCCGGTAGGGTGTGGCTGGCTCAGATCGCCGTGGTGCAGTACGGCGAGGCGCAGGTAAAGAGCAGAGCCGGCCGTGGAGAAGAGAAGAAAGACTGGCAGCACAGCGCAGCGAGTGAATGAGTGCTCTTGCCACATCTAGATCTAGATCGCTCTATCTAATAATTGTCTTGTCTGCTAATAATTGACTACCCGCACTCTACTACACTACAGGGGAGAGGGGAGGTCCGATCTGTACTATACACTAGTACTCCCTTCATCACATCACATAAGAAAGATCTCCAATGCGCTGCTTAAAAAGACGCGTCCATGCAGAAAATCGCTGCTTTTAGCGGCTTGGCGACAGGTTTCGCAAGCTTTCCGTGATGGCAGGAAACAAGCGCGTGCGGTAAACGATTGCGCACGCGTGGGAAAAGTCGGCCGCTTGGGCGCTAGATTTGGCGCGCCGCTTCGCGCGCGCCTATAAAACTGCAGCGCCATCTGCCGCTCTCTCTCGCTCTCTCCACTGCTTTCCCTCCTCGCCGCCGACACGTCACCACCGCGCCACCATGCCGCCTCACCGCCGGGAGGTTCGGGCTACTGCGGCGTCCGCGTGCGCCCGTCCGGCACCTACTCCGCCTCGATTCAGTCGGGCGGCGGCGTGCGCCTCAGCCTCGGAACCTTCGACACCGCCCAGGATGGCGCCCGCGCGTACGACGCTGCGGCGTGGCGCCTCCGGCGGTCCTGTTGGGACATGAACTTCATCGACGTGTCGACGCGGGAGCGGGCACATGTGTTGGCGCCTTTCCCGCGGCTTACCACTGACGAGGATCGTCGCAAACACCGGAGGCGGGAGCGCCGTCTTAGCCTGGCCAAGATGGACGAGGAAGCCATGGCGCTGTGGAGGCAACGCTTCCCGCAAGACATCATCAACGAAGAACAGTTCTTCGCCGAGAGGAGGGCGGAGAGGGAGGAGAGGAGGAAGGAGCGAGCCGCCTATCGCGAGGACAAGCGAACGCGGAAGGCGGTCGCTAAATACAACATGGCGCTAGGAGATGCGCGTCACAGGACTCCCGCGACGAAGCGGTTCCTTGATGCCTATGCTCAGACGTCGGAGGAGGACATCACCGAGGCAGAGTCTGAGTCGGAAAACGAGTAGTAGTACTTTTTATTTTATATCATAGAAGCAGGCTATATGAACATAATAGAACTATATATCGTTGGAGAAGCCAGTTTTATTTTGTATCGTGGAAGCAGGCTATGTGGACGTAGTAGAATTATATATCATTGGAGAAGTCTAGATGTACGCATTTTGTATTATATAAGCAGATTATGTGCTAAACTATTTTATGCGTGCTGCTGGAGCGCCACGCACGCGCTGCATTTTAGCGCGGCTGTTGAAGCCAGCACTGCAGGCCGCGCAAAACCAGATAAAGCGCGTGCGGTAAAATAGTTTTTAGCGCGCGACGCATTGCACGCCTGTTGGAGATGCTCTAATATAAGAAGGTTTTTGACACATACTAGTCTCTCCTTTTAAATATAATACACACTATTGCAGTGCGCTTAACCTTTTTAGAGAAATACGTATCTCACAGTGTAGTGTCTATCTCTCTTTCAAGCGATTTCGGACGAAAATGCCCACCGCTTTGCTTGCCTCTCTCTCTTCCTTATCTCTTCGTCTCATAGCGTTTCCCATTGATCCGCCACCTCCGTGTCCCTGATTGACGTCCTGCCCTCCGTATCCATTACTCTGGTCAGCCCGCGTCAAAGGCCTTGACGCATCCACATGCATTGTCATCTCCACGGCTGATATCCTCTCTAGTGTCAGGCCAACTCCACCGCACGAGCCCAAACAGATGTTCGATTTGGCTGAATTTTGTCCCTTTGGGGTGGCAATGGGTTCGCTCATGTTCTATCCGTTGAGTCGTGGGTGCGCCAAACGCATGGCCGTACCCCAAACCATGTTCGTATTGGACATGTAAAAAAACAAAAAAACTTAAATAAAATGACTAAAAAAATTAAATAAACGCAGTTAAAAAAACTTAAAACACAAATTAGGGGTCACAACCACAAAACGGCCAGTTTCACGGTTCACTTAACGGCCCAGTGCCATAATTAACATAAAACAAAATAAAAAACGCCGCCCGCGCGCTCCTGCTGCGCCCATCGACGCCGCGTGGCGCCGCCGTCTTGATGGCACGACGCGTCGCCGTTGCCGCCGACGAGGTCGACGCATGCCGGCGGCGTCCAGAGGTGGGCCGGCAGTCCGTGGTGCGCGGGGGCGGGCTGAAAGGTGGCAGGTGCCCGCACCACCTCCTCCCGTGGCGAGGCGTCCCGCTTCGGTGACCGCGGCGGCGTGGGGCATCAGTTCACGTCCCCCACGGCGTGCGCCATCTTCGGAGCCGTGCACGACCAGCTCCACTGCTGGCCCACCAGACCCGGGTGGAACGCGGCCACCGGCGCGTCCTCCATCACCTCCTCCGCCGCCACCATATCCAGCTCGGGGATCGCGACGTTGCTGGCCGTAGAAAGGGCCATCGTCTCCTCTAGGCCCGGCCATTGACGCTCATCATGCGTGTTCATGGAGTCCTCCATGACACGCTGCATGAGCCGGGCCTCCTCCTCCGCTGTCATGCGAGGAGGTGGAGGTGGTGACGGAGACGGGGAAGGCGACAACGTGGGCGTGAGGCCGCGCACCTCCCGACGTGGCCGCTGCGGCCCCGACGCCGTGCCGGCGAAGTAGGAGGCGTGCTGCATGTCGTGCTCGTCCTGGAGCCACGTGTCCCAGAGTACGAAGTCGGGGGCGTACATATCGTCGTAGTAGAGGTCGTCAGGGAGGAGGCGGCGGCGGCGCTCGATCTCATCGCGGCGCGCACGGCCGCTCATCAGCGGGATCGGGACCCGGTCGGCGGAGAGGTGCTAATTGTTGGGAGGTGGACGTCGCTCCACGGGACCGGCGTCCTCGTCTCCCAGTAGCGCCGGCATACATCAGCTTTGATGTACTGCCGGTCGCGCTCGCCGGCGGGCCTAGGGCCAATGGTGAGGGGCAGGCGCGGGGGCCCGGCGCGGTGGTGATGCGGACTCCTCCTTCTTCACGGAGCCGCGACGGCGTCCCGACGAGGAGCCAACCTCGTGGTCGTGCTTCCCCTTGCGGCTGTAGTTCAGAGCCCCATGGCTGCGAGGCGGCCCGCCGACGAGTTCAAGGTTAGGGTTCGGGGGTGTTGGGTTTCGAGGAGGCCGCGTGGTGGAGTGGGGGAGTGTGGATGACTACCGGTCTACAGCTTCTCCATTTAAGAAGGACCGCGGCCGTTCGCCTGGGCAGATGACAGGCGGGCCCGGCCGCGCGTGTGCATTGATGTTGGCGGGTGGGAGGTAGGTGGACGCCTGCCACGCGGCCCCGAGGCGGACGAGCGCGCGACCGTTTGCAGTCCGCCGTGACCCAAACCCGATGCTTGTTTGCGCTCGAAATGGATCGACCCAGACACAAAATGGACAAGATGGGTCCGGGCCGTCGCGCGCTGGACCGACCGGTTTGTCCCTTTTACCTAAACGGACGGGGCCGGACGGGATGGGATCGCACGGTGGAGTTGGCCTCACCGCCTCTTCGGCTGTAGTTCGCAGCATGGAGGGCCAACTCCAGCACATGAAGCTAGATGAAACAGAGTAGGTTCACCAGTCGCAAGAGCTTCAGCGCGAGCACACGCACATGAGCGTTAACGGCGCAAAGCATATTCACCACTGACAGGAAGCGAATCACGGCCACCATCCCGTTCAACACATGCACCACCCTCCGATGATCTACTTTTCCTCGGTGTCGACGGCGTACGCGAACGTGCTGGCCTCCTCCGCCGGCAAGGCGTGGTTCCATCAATGTTTGTGGCGGATGGCGCGACCACCGGAGCGGGACTACACGGCATCATCCACAGCAGCCACGGTGTCTGTGCCACCGTGCTTTCCCGCGTGTCGGCGTGGAGCAACTGGCCACTCCTATACAAGTTGGTTTGGAGCGGCAAGTTGCACCACCACGCGGCGGCTTGCTCCTCCGCTTACCGGCCTGAAACCTCGTCGATGGTACTGACGAACTGGGACGGTGGGGAAGGTGCAACAACGAGTTGCCTCGCTTGTATCCAGCGGGCTTGGCGGGCCACCCAGCTGGATTTTATGCCTCAGAACTCCTCTTCCTGCTCGCGGATGCCATAGAGAGTGTTGAGAGTATGGTGCAAGGAGAAGATGTGCAGCGGTATTTGGCCTCCTTTAAATAATGAACGCACGTGAGGAACCAATCGGTTAACATTGGGCGGCTCACAGACGGACGTGTGCCGAGTAGGTTTCTTGGCACATGCACAAGTTCAATGGAGGTAGGCTGGCAATCTGAAACCATTTGAATGCGGCAAGGAGATGTGTTCAGTCGGTCATGCAGTGACTAGCGCACCCCTTTAATGATGACACGATAGTGAGAGGTCGTGTCCGCTCTAGCAGCAGCATAAATACGGGAAGGTGGCGTCGGACGGGAAAGCACGCGGCTAGACCAGATAAGTCAATGATCTGAACGACCAAAAAAGCTTTCACTTTGTTTTCGATTTACGGAAAAAATTGCGGAGCGGTCCGGACGGTCAATGTTGTAACTATGCAGTTAGGGCATCTCCAATGGCAACCTGCAAATTTTCTCCCGCATCCGTCATGCGGACAGAAGGACCAGTCCATGTACATGGATGCGGGAGGCCGACATCCAACGCTAGCCTCATACATATTAACAACAACTCAAACCAACGGGACAAAATTCGAGCAAACACGGCCGGATTTCATGCAAACACTGCGGCTTTCATTATATTTTGAACATCTAGAACAAAAAAAAAGACCCAGCCCTAAACCTATCCTACTGTGTCTAAGCCCGTGTCGCCCTCTATCCGCCGTCTTCATACGCACCGGCAGTAAGACCGATGAAGTGAAGGTGTGGTCTCCGGCGAGGAAGAGTAGAACACGGGAGACGAAACGGCCCACATGGGAAGCTAGGCCCGCCGTTTCCCATGGCCTACTCATCCTTGGAGGAGTCTGCGACCTGTCTGTAGTCAGTCATGGTTCACGATGAAAATGATGGCGCTGGCGTTGTCATTGTTCTCCTCCGCGTAGGAGCTTTGGCTGTTGGGAGAAGATGACTGGTGAGGACGTAGCTCTCAGGACAGTTGGGAGCTGCAGCTGAGAAGGGTACACCTTAGTAAATATAGGGGGACCGGGTGATGATAGAATGTGAACAGATGGGACATGTAAATGTTTAAGGCTGGTCATAGTGGGGAGTAACTTAGACTAGTAACATACATATACTACTAGTCCATGTTACTACCTTCATAGTGGGAAGTGTCATAGGAGCAGTAACATATATGTCTTCATTTATTGCTTTATAGACTCATTTTGTATTGGGAACCGCTATGTTATGGTAACATATTATGTTACTCTATTTGTCTCTCTCCTCTTTAATTACATGACACATCATTTTTTTTGCTTATGTGGCATCTATGTTACTACTTATGTTACTCTCACTATGACTAGCCTAACACAAAAGAATATAGCGACATTCACTCGAGACCTACACACAAATTTGTGAGTGCTAAGAGCATCTCCAACAGGCGCTCAAAAAGAGCTCGGCACACTAAACAATTATTTTTTTTGGGCGCCAAACAGCTCCAGCAGAAGCTGTAGCGCTAAAAGTTTTTGGGCGCGGGCTGAAAAACACTATCTCGCACAGAATATTTTCGGTTCGGGATTGGGCGCGCTTCACAATTTACACTGTGTTCTTTTTGGGCACGCGCTTTTGGGCTTCTGCTAAAGTAAGAGCATCTCCAACAGGCGCCCAACACGCCGTGCGGTAAAAACGGATTTGGCGCGCGCTCATTGCCTGGTTTGGCGCGGCGCGTAGCGTTTGCTCCAGCAGCCGCGCTGAAAAGCCGTGCGCGCGCAGCTCCAGCAGGCGCGATAAAATGCAGCGCCTGCGCTCATTCTACAATATTTTTTAAATTAAAATTGCATAGATAAAAAAAATGATACATAGATATTTTATATCGGTGCAACTACTACGGCATAGATGATAGATAGTTCGATATACATAGATAGATAGATAGAAACTACTACGGCATACATAGATAGAAAACTACTCTAAGTCACTACCATCACCATCATTATCCTCGTCGGTGTCGTCCGAGGTTGAGAGCCATACGTCGTCCCAACGTTCATCGTCCGAGGTGAAGAACGACCTCCCACCTGCGGAGACGATGTCGCACTGCTCATTTGCCACTGCCTTCCGCTGACGCCGGTCCGCCCGCTCTGAGCGGCGCCTTGCCGTCCTCTCCGCCCAAAGAGGCACGCTTCGGCGTCGATGTCCTTCGGTGGCGGCGGCGCCACTCCGCCATGGTTTCGCTTCGTCCTCCTCGGCGGCGAGGAGACGGCGCTGCCGCCGAAGCGTGGTCGGCACGGTCCATGTCCGTGATGAGACGCGGCGGAGGGCGGCGCTGCGCCTCGCGCGTGAAGACGTCCCGAAATTCATCTGCGACGGAGCCTCTCCAGCGCCACGCCCGCGCGTCGACGCGCTAGCCGCCGCGCGCGTGCTCTGAACGCCCCGAGGCCGAGCGGACGTCGCCGGCCCGTATCTCGGCGGAGTACCAGCCGTTGGGGCGCTCGCGGACGCCGCGAAAGCCCAAAGCACCCCGGCGGCGCGGCGACATGGTGGCGCAGAAACGGCATGGTGGCGCTGTGGTGGCGCAGAAACGGCGAAGCGGTGGAGTGCGAAGCGGCGAGATTGTGAGGAGAAGGATGCGTGGCTGTTCTGTGCACGTGGCGAAGCGCGGGATTTTATAGGCGCGCGCGAAGCGGCACACCAAATCTACCGCGCCGTGTGCCACTTTGTACCGTGCGCGCGCAAATGCTTCCCGCGCGCGGTAACTTGCCGCCACCGCTGGAGCGCGCGGAACCAACCGGCGCGCGCGAAAAACTGATTTTACCGCGCGGGCGTTTTGCTGCGCCTGTTGGAGATGCTCTAATGTTAGGTCCGACGCACTAAAAGTAGTACCGCTAAAACTATTTTAGGGCACGGAATTTTGTTGCACCTGTTGGAGATGCTCTAACAACCACTCAGACGTGTGAAGGTTTCACGTGCGAGCGAGTAGAAAGATAGATCTGGCCAGCGGCTGCTGTCTGTGTAAGGGGATGATGATATTTTGGGTGGGCAACCTGCCATACCGGATTAGAGTACCATTTCACTTTACAATTTTTGTTTTGAGAAGAGAGTTGAGAGAGCGGCGCCAACAACACTGCTCAAGTTGATACTACAAGAGAGAGTAATGAGTAGGACGAAGACTCGAGAGAGAGCAGGATTAAATTGAGGTGTCTACTGCGAATATCCAATTCTGAGCTCGGGATGCAGTCTGATTGTTCCAGACAAGGAGGGGTCCTGCCGGTCAGGGTCAGAATATTTTGTAATACACTAATACTGAATAACTGAAATACTAATCATCGCACACAGGGTATGAATGTGAATAAGGCATCTTCCCAGGCTGCATATGAATATGTACCTATTCACCGCAGCAATTTCTAAACCACAAGGCTGACAGGTTTTAGATATACCGCCTAGTTGCAGGCTACGCTTCTTCTTGTCTAGCAGTGTTTCTGCGGACAAAATTACTGTTCTGACCTATTTGGCTAAAAAAATTCTGATTTGACCTCGTTTAAAAAAAAAATTCGTTTCTGACCTTTTTAGATGACGCCAACATCCCTGACGTCTGGGTTGCGAAGCAGACGCCAGGGACCCTTGCGTCTGGCCCCTGGCCCGCACTGCCCGCCTGCCCGTTGACCTGCTGACGTGGCAAAGGGGCCAGATGCCAAGGACCCTGGCGTCTGGCCCTGGTAACTGGATAACCGTGCGGGCCAGCCCACCCATCCCCATCTTTTTCCTGGCGGCGCCTCACGAACAGAGACCTCTGTTCTTCGCCCCCCCTCCCCCTCACACCACCACCCTCCTGATCTACTCCATCCTCCGGTCAAATTCGTAGATCTGACCCCCCCCCCCCTCCCCCCAAGCTTCCTTGATGTATTCTCCCCCATTCCCTCCAATTTGTTTTGGTTTTCCCCTCTCTTGTTGGATGCATTATTTAACATTAGGTGATGTTAGATTAGTAGATGGTTTCTTTGTTTTAGGAAATAATTTGTAGTTGATAGATGATTTGGTAGGTAGTGTAGTTGGTAGATGTTTGTAGTTGTCCACCAATAGACATAGTTTGTGAAATTTTTTTGAATTATAGATGATGTATGCATGTGCTAGTAAATTAGCTATATGTTGAATATATAGATGGCATAACATTTGTTTGAATCTGAGAAGACTACTTTGGCAAGCAAATATATTTAGAAAAATATTATATGTGTGAAGTGGTATGACAATATAGTTGAATATATATATGGCATAATTATATTTGCAAAAGAGATGATGAAATATGATGATTGTGTGTGACATGATTTTTTCAATAGAATGGCGGGTGATGATTATGAAATTTATTTGATGGTGAAATTTGGTACTCTAGATGATATGTGTGCATATGTAGAAGAAAGAAATGATGTGGTTATGTGTGAGAAGAATGGTGTGTTCATATGGCATAACTTGAAGAAGGAAATAGTATTGTTTGATATTGTTCACGTATTCATAGATGTTTGTGATTTTTTTTGTAGGATGGCGGATGATGGTGGACCTTGGTATGACGGATTAATCGATGAGTGGGATAAGGAGCATCGTGCTCGTGCCATTGAGAAGGGACATGTAAGAAGCAAGACTTATCAATTTTCGTTGTTTCTCATTTGTGTTCTTGTATTGATTAAAACATCACTTTATTTGCAGCTTGTAGTTGCTATGCGCATGAGGGGTCATTCCGCTGATGACTTTACTTACGACCAGCAGCGATCTGAGCCTTACGTTCGAGATTGGGTCTTCTCCCATTCGTGTTGCAGTTTAAGCGGCGCTCCGCCGATGAACCACGCGGCGCTGACCGCACTTGTGGATCGTTCGAGGCCGGAGACTCACTCGTTCCACCTTCCATGTGGGAAGATGACGATGACCCTACAGGACATGGCTATGATAAGCAGCCTTCCTATCAATGGACAAGTTGTTACCGGTCGTGTCAGCGTCGGTCATTGGCGAGAACGGACTGGCAATTTAATTGGTGTTCAGCCCGACGGCCCTCAGGAAGGCAAGGCCGATACCACGAGAGTGAGGCATTCTTGGCTAAAACTGGTCAGAGGAAACGCCAATCCGTGCCCTCAGGGTGCCAATGACGTGGTTGTGCAGCAGTACGCGCGGGCCTATCTTTGGTATGCACTAACAAAGGTAGTCTTCTCAGATGCAATCGGGAACTCAGCCCTCTGGATGTTCCTGGAGCTACTCAATAACTGGGATACCCAGTATAGCTGGGGTTCGGCCGCACTAGCATATTTGTATCGTCACGTAAGAGATAATTGCAACCATTCATCTTGCATTTGTCATGCGCCCCCATATCTAACATGTTTGTTTGATTGCAGCTTGACTTGGCGTGTCGCAGGAAGGGAGATACATCCTCATTGGTTGGGTTTGTTTGGAGCCTATCCGTGTGGATGTGGGAGCGGATCCCTGTTGGACGACCCGATTTCAAGAACCCCAACATGCCAAACCCACGGGGTAATCATGACGGGGTGCATGATGATGATCCATATCGGTGCCCTACGCTTGCTTACTATTGGAAACAAGTGACAGTGTACACAGGAAGCTCGCATGTGCGATACAAGTGCTATATGAACGAGCTGGACACCTTGACTGCTGAGCAGGTATTGAGAAGTTCGATGAGACCAAATTTAGTCAAGAATGAAACTTGTATCTAACAATGTATCTCTTTGTTTTGCAGATACATTGGTTGCCTTATGTGGAAGAACGTGGCTTTGATCTTAATGAGATGTGCACTCGTGATAGCCATCTTTGGCGGGCGAGGTGCCCAATGATATGCTTCTTCGCAGTCGAGTGGCACTTTGTAGACCGTGTGGCAAGACAATTTGGAAGAAGACAAGGTATTCCAATTAAGGAGAGCAACGAGGAAACGCTATCTCTGCATCGGTGAGCAAGCATGTCCTTGAGTATGTAGTAGAGCATTGAATAAGTCTATGTTTGCTAATGCTTTGTCCCGTGCAACATTTATAGGTTCGATCGAAGGAACAATCAGGATATATCGGATTGGGCAAACAAGCACCGTGCGTGAATAGAAATTTGGAATCAAAGAGACACGTTAGTGCAATCAGAGAATAGACCTCACAATCAGTCAGCATATCAGAAGTATCAAGTGTGGTATGCGGATCGTTACCGGTTAAAGCTAAAGCCTGGTTGGACTCACGAGGAGTGGTCGAAGTTGGTGTCTGAAGACCCGGAGACTGCAGAAGGTTATCATACCTTCAACACGGCTGTGAGAGACACCAGAGGGGCTCACGTTGACTATGCACCGATGCATGACGAAATGGTAGTCTGTTTGACCTATTCTAACATACTTTCATCATGTTGTCTTCTTTCAAATACATAAGTTTGGTGTGTTCATGAATTGCAGGGCAGAGAGTTGCTTCTGTGCGTCAACGATGCCAATGTTGCACTGAGTCATCCACCTGGTGGTGGATTATCTGAGAGGACTCTTAGGAGCACGATGGAGGTGTGACCAATATATTATAAAAGTATCTGTTCGTGGATTATTTATTTTCATCTCATATCATAGCATATTTTGTGTTGTTGCAGAAGTTCAAGAAGCGGTTCCATAAGATGGCAGCAATGCTTTCTTGCCATGGTGCTCAGTCCAGTGACGTGTATGCACCTGGTAGCCGCGCCGCCAGAGCTCATAGACGAAGTTATGTTCAGAACGATGAGGACATGGAGGAGGAGGTCCATGAAGAGGAGCCAGCACATCAAGAGGAGCCAACACATCAAGAGGAGCCAACACATCATGAGGAGCATGAGTATGATGCAACACATCAAGAGGAGCCAACACATCATGAGGAGCATGAGTATGATGCAACACATCAAGAGGATCATGAGTATGATGTTGATGCTCCACAACCATCACAACCGACACAAGGCAATGCTCGCTCTAGGAAAGGCAACACCATATCTAAGACACCAGGCAAGAAAGGTAGAAAGAAGACATGGAACACACAATTCCATAGTCCGGAGTATCCTCATCAGCTTATCCCAAGAGGAATGCAAAAATATAAGGCCAACATTGAGGCGGAGGAGGAGGCATACAACGAAGATGAGGAGGAGGCTAGCGAAGAGGAGGAGCCTACACTTGCAACCATTGTGAAGAGAGGAAGGAGGAAGTGAGCTTATTGTTTGGAAGTGCATGAACTAGGTGGCGTTTGTATGCATGAACTTGGTGTCGTGGTAAAAACTTTTTAGGTTGTCTTGAATTTGGTGTCTTATGTATGCACTTGGTGTCTTATGTATGCATGAATTTGTCGTGATGAAAAATCTGTGAACTTATTGTCGTTTGTAAGCAAGAATTTGTCGTGGTGAAAGTTCTGTGAAATGTGCTATCTTCTGTGTTGTATGAACCTATAATATGAATATATATGTGCTATCTTCTTGTGCCAAACAGCAAGTTCAAAATAATCTACAGGGGCCCAGACGCCAGGGTCCTTGGTGTCTGGGTTCAAGTCAGGGGACCAGACGCCACGATCACTGGCGTCTGGTGGTCGACTGGAAGCAAAAGCAGAGTCCTGGAGAGAAGAAACAGGGCACCCAGACGCCAGGGTCCGTGGCGTCTGGCCCTGGTGTAGTACTATTTTCAATTTGTTCATATTTTGTCACAGCATAGTATCGGATGAAATAGATATTTTGTTCTAGCAAACACCCATAGTATCGAATGACAAACATTAGTCTTCACATAATAGCAAATGACAAACATAGTTGTCACATAATCTCAAATTACACAAATAGTCTCAAATGAGAAGTTCATCACATACAATGTCTCGAATGACATAAGTAGTTCATGAACACGATGGTCCATGATAGTTGAAATGACATGAACATCACATATAACTCGGTTTCCTGTAGCAATGCAAGTCAACAACCCTTTTCCATTTCCATTCTTGCAGCATTTCTTGAATCTTGCCATCATCAATTATGTCAACCAATTTTCTTTCCCCGGGGCCATCTGACTGCTTCCTGCTGACGTAGTACACAAAATCCTCTTCCTTCAACCCTTGCTTCAACATGAATTTAGTCTTCAACCAATCGAAGTGAGGTCCACTTCACTAACTTGCACAACACATGGAGACAAGCCTTGGACATGAACAACAGGGCTAAGCACCCACTAAGTACCCATCTAGAACACACAAATCTCTTAGTACCTAACCTATGATACATTAAACCACGAGGAAAACAAACTAGGGTTTACACAAAAATATGATACATTAAACCAACCAAAAAATGGGGATGGAGTCGATTTACCTTCTTGTTTGCAAATCCTGAAGATACAACGGTGAAACCGGACTCATTCGTGAGAGATTTGAGGGGGGTTAGGGTGCTGGAGAGGGAGTGACGTTGGCAGGGCTAGAGGTGAGAGTGAGTGGAGATGAATATAATGAGAGGGGTAGAGGTGGAGATGAATGGATGAGAGGGCTATAGGTGGGCCCAAAGAATCTTATCCACTCGAAAGTTGCTCTCTGGATAGGGACCCAGACGCCAGGGACCTTGGCGTCTGGGTGTGCAAATTCGCAAACAGCAAAAATGCTCTCTGGATAGAGAACCAGACGCCAGGGACCTTGGCGTCTGGGTGTGCATATTTGCAAACTGCAAAAATGCTCTCTGGATAGTGACCCAGACGCCAGGGACCTTGGCGTCTGGGTGTGCATATTTGCAAACTGCAAAAATGCTCTCTGGATAGAGACCGAGACGCCAGGGACCTTGGCGTCTGGGTGTGCATATTTGCAAACTGCAAAAATGCTCTCTGGATAGAGACCGAGACGCCAGGGACCTTGGCGTCTGGGCGTGCATATTTGCAAACTGCAAAAATGCTCTCTGGATAGAGACCCAGACGCCAGTGACCTTGGCTTCTGGGTGTGCATATTTGCAAACTGCAAAAATGCTCTCTGGATAGAGACCCAGACGCCAAGGACCTTGGCGTCCGGGTGTGCAAATTTGTAAACTACAAAAATGCTCTCTGGATAGAGACCCAAACGCCAGGGACCTTGGCGTCTGGGTGTGCATACTTGCAAACTGCAAAAATGCTCTCTGGATAGGGACCCAGACGCCAGGGACCTTGGCGTCTGGGTGCGCATATTTGCAAACTGCAAAAATGCTCTCTGGATAGAGACACACTTTTAAACATTGGAAATCAAACAAAAATATGAACAACGCATAGTTTTCATATAATTTCAAATAGGTTACACATAAGTAGTTCATGACCACACAAGGCCTCGAATAACAAGTTCACACACGATGTCTCGAATGACATAAGTAGTTCATGACAACAGAAGGTCTCGAATGACAAGTTCATACATTAAAAAAAAGTCTCGACAGTCCATCATCGACGCCGGTGCCTTTCCATTTGTCTACTGAGTAGTACGGGGCCACTTTCCCTTCTTGTCACGTGCCTCGTCCTTCTCTCGTGCATCGCGAGCCCTTGCAAGTTTTCTTGCCCTCTTTTCTTGACGAGCCTCCTTCTCTTTGCGTGCCCTCTTTTGCTCACGCTTCTTGCGCTCGTTCTTCTCCTTCTCACGACGCTCATGCTCCAATCCCCGTGCAAAGGACTCCTCAAACAGGCGCTGCCTCTGTAAGTAATCTCGATGTTGGTCCTCTTGGACATCTTTTGGTACCTCGTGATCTATCCAAGTGAAGTACTTGCAAAGTGGAGGAGGCGACTACATAAAAAAAATGTTATTGTTAGTAATATGAGTTCAAACTTGATGAGGTTTTTTGTATGTACACCTAACATACCGGTGGTATGTCATATGCGTTAGTTGGCCTTCGACGATCATGTGCATAGTTGGGACACACGAAAAACCTTCTACCTTCTGTCCATGACTTCTTGCGGTCCGTGGACACCTTGCAAACATCACCACACCAACATGGTGGTGTGGGCACATCCTTCTCCTTCTCCTTCTCCTTGTCCAACCTGGTCTCCATCCACGTCTTCGGCATGTCCTCTTGGTCCGCGCATGCCGGCCTCGTCCTAGAACCGGATGAAGCAATGCCTACAAAAAGAACAATTGTTAGCACAAGACACAAAGAGAGTACATGTGTAAATACAGTAAATCAACAAATGCTAGGAATTGTATGAACAAATAATATACCATTATTATTAGATCAACCATCTGGATTAAGCAAATAACCGAAGGCCAATCCATTATCAACCATTCCTCTACGACCACCACCACCTCTAGCACTTGTGCTTCCTCTCCGACCACCACCACCTCTAGCACTTGTGCTAGCTCGACCACCACCTCTAGCACTTGTGCTTGCTCGACCACCACCTCTAGCACTTGTGCCTGCTCGACCACCACCTCTAGCACTTGTGCTAGCTCGACCACCACCTCTAGCACTTGTACTCCCTCTACGAACACTAGCACCTCTAGCACTTGTGCTCCCTCTACAACCACCACTACCACCTCTGACACTTGTGCTTCCTCGACCACCACCACCGTCACCTCTTCCACCTCATTCACCATTGGTGCCACCTCCACGACTTGTTTTTCTTTTTTTGGTTTTCCTATTCTTGCATGTCCGCTCATTGTGCCCCCCTTCACCGCACACCCCACAGTTGATAGTGTCAGGAGCCTCCATAAAATGACCGCTACCAAATTGTTTCATGCCAGTGTATCCAGCCAGGTCATCCATATCACCCCTGAACCTCTTAGTTCTCCTTCTACCCTTGGCCTCCACCTTCAGAAGAGGGTCTGGCCTAATATGAGGGCCATGGTACTCAGGCCACTGTGATTGGTCCAAGAAAGGGTGAAATCTTGGCGCCCATGTAAACCTAGTAGCTTCCGCATGGAACTCTTGCATCCGCACGGTTTTTCCATCACAAACAGGTATGTTTCTCGCCTTCGCCGCCGTTATCAAATGCGATCATGGACAATGATACTTACTAGGCCTCTCGCACTGGCACCACCGAGTCTTCAGACGCACCTCAAATGCAGCACCACCATATTGAAAACCGTCTCGTGTTGTGCCACCTGGCTCATCAATTTGATAGATCATTTCAATTCTGCCGAATATGATAACTTGTTGCCGTGAAGACTTGCTTGCTTGTAACTGCAACGATTCATCAATCTTCTCTGGATAATCCTTTTTTTCACCTATCCATTTTGCAGTCTCTTCAGAATGCCTCTGAAAGTACTCATTAAGCTTGAAGAAGGTGTACTCCACTATTGCAGTCGCCGGCAATGCACGAGCACCCTTCAGCACATTGTTGAAACATTCTACCAGATTGCTCGTCATGTCGCCATATCGCCTACCACCATCGTCATGAGTGCGTGCCCACTTGTGCTTCTCGCTGAAATTCCTAGTTAAGAATTCTTTTCCCCCTTCGTTCACCGCTGCAAAGAGTTTGTTGTACCGAGCATCGAAAGCTTGGGTCGTGAAGGCCACACATACATGGGTAAGGTCTTTGCTAAGCTCCTTGCTCTTACATGCCCGATAAAAGTTGGCCACGAAATGCCTCATGCACCATTTGTGGTGAAGCTTTGGAAATCCTGGAATAACAATGTCCATTGCCTTGAGTATGCCATGGTGCCGGTCCGATATGATGCATACCTCCCTAGCCCCAATCACGTTGTGCCTAACATGACCCATGAACCACTCCCAATTGTCTTGGTGCTCGGAAGGCACCAAAGCAAATGCACACGGCAACACGTTGTCATTTGATGAGTGCGCCATTGCTACCATTAGTGTGCCCTTGTATCTACCGGTCAAGAACGTGCCATCTATAGACAAGATCGGACGACAATGCTGAAACGCCTCCACACATTATCCATAACTCCAGAAGGCACGGTGGAACACTCCCTCGTGATCCTTGACCACATGAAACATGCGCGGGTTCTTATGTGCAATCGCGGCCAACAACCTTGGGAGCTGGTTGTATGCTTCTTCATAACTACCATACAACATCCTAATAGCATTTGCCTTTGCCTTCCATGCCTTCCCATACTTGACTTCATAACCAAATTGTTTTTTCACCGTCCGCATGAGAAACCTCACTTCCACAGTGGGATCAAAGCCTATGTCTTTCATCCATTTGTATCCGAGATACTCAGATGTGAGTTGACGATGTGTCGTTCGAAGTCGTTTAGATGGCGGTTTGCACCTATGAGTGGAAACACAACTTCTTAACACCCATCCTTCGGTTTCTTTAAGCTTTCTTGCACGAACCTTCCATGGGCATCCTTCTTGCTCACACTTCACGGTGTAACGCAACTTCATGTCGGAGTGCTCAACATAAAACGACCTATGGTTCCGAATGACATAGTTAGACAACCAAAACTTCAGCATAGGCAAGCTCAGAAACTTCACTCCTTTCTTCAAATAAGCATTCTCGTCCTCCTTCTCCTCCCTTGGTTCTCCTGGATCCGAGCATGGTGTTGGCTCAATCGCCGTCATTCTCATTCCACCATCAATAATAGCTTTATGGGCAAGGCTAAGATCTTTAAACAAGTGAGTTCTTTTTTCTAAGCCCGTCAACTCAAAGAGGATTTGGTTTTCCTCCTTTGTGAATCCATCCTCGTCCAACTGTTCAACTGGACCCTCGTCATCCGAGTCATAGGCATATTGACGCCTAAAAGGCAACTCACAATCCATGTCCTTTTGCGCTATGTACGCATCCAAGTCACCAACATCATTACCATGAAACCCTTCCTCTTGCTCTTCGTCGTCATCATAAGCATCTTCATCATCTTGAATTACTTCGTCACTAGCAATCACCTCAACTTCATTTGCTTGGCTAGTTGGTGGTTGGCTAGAAGCATTGGGGGCATACAACTCAACCTCATTTGGTTCAATAGATGATACATGGGGACGTGGTTGGCGATAAGCATTGGGGGCATCAACCACAACCCTATGCTCAACAAGTGGCACCATTGTCATCTCACTCATATCATCCATTGGGGAAGAGACATGCCGGTTCAAATCAAGTGTAAACCGAGGAGATTCAACCTTGGTGGCAAACAATTCAAGTGACTTGTCTTCCGATTGGGAAACTTTTTCCTTGTATACATCCCAATGCAAATCCGAGGTGATAGGCATACTTTTCAAGCGAGATTTGGCTCCAACTCCAACATCATACCTTCCTATTAACTTAACATCAACATTGGTGTCCATCCACTTTAAGGCTTGTCTCACTTTTGCAACAACATCCTCATAGCTAGGGCTTGTATCAAAAACCAATGGTTCCTCACCCGTGTCAGCATTGTTACTCAAGAATGCCTCCTTGTCCATGTAATGAACATTAAAAAGTCTCTCCATCTAAAAATAACATGAATGCATTTAAGACTTCAATGAGAATTGGTGTTTATCCAAATATATATCCAAATCATATCAACACTAAATTATTGGTGATGTCCACAAAAGTATCACTAATTAATACACATTAAGCAAAGTTAACCCTGATCACTAACTAACCCTAACCCCCAATCTTTCTAATCAACAAGCATATATTCCTACTACACACCATGCATATCACTATATTATCAAAGTTAACCAAGCCATTCACACTAACATAAGGGAGAAAACATGAACTAGGGTTCCACCAACATGTATAAAATGCAACCAAAATAACAAGATTTAACAAAAAATAATTGGATGATTTGGGGGAGATTACCAAGAGCAACAAAGTGATGTAAAGATCCACCTAAGGGATGCACCTTTTGGAGAGGATTTGAGGGGGAGCATGAGGGGTGGGAGAGAGTGTGAGAGCTCCAAGTGTTCTTCAAGCTCGGGTTGCGGATTGGGGAAAGTGTGTGGGGTGGGTCCCACACACTCTCCCGTGGGTTATCCAGTTATTGGGCTGACGCCAGGCCTTGGCGTCGCCCCTTTGCCACGTCGGTGGTCAAGGCGGCAGGCGGCAAGGCGGGCGAGGGCCGACGCCAGGTCCATGGCGTCGCCTGCAACCCAGACGCCAGGGATGTTGGCGTCACCTAAAAAGGTCAGAAACTATTTTTTTTTCAAAACGAGGTCAAATCGGGATTTCCTTAGCCAAATAGGTCAGAATAGTAATTTTGTCCTGTTTCTGCTGCTTCTTCCTTGGCATGGCTTCGGATATTCCACGGACTAGTTGCAAGTCAATCCATCACCCTCCTTTACATCCGATTCTGAAATGTTTTCAAGTTGGTTAACCTGAAAATAAAATGGAGCTAGCTTGCAGAGTTGCAGTTCACTGGGGCCTATTTACCTCGCATGAATAAACTTTCTGCATTGTTCTAGGCACACCCATTGGTGGACTTGTCAAGTAGGTGTACAGCAGTCCTTGCGTAGTGTTCTTGGCGGGAACCACCATTACCATGTTGCTTTCGGTGCCCCGAACTGTTCAGCGGCATCTAAACCTTCAGTGAGTCACACCTGATAAATTATACCAGCCATTCAGTTACAGATGATTATAGCATACATAATGTCCCTCTACTCAGAGCCGAAATGAGTAATCCCTTCTTACCGTTGCAGTGCCAGTTTTGGGTAATAAAGTCTGTCAGCTGCATCTTGTCGTATAATCCCTTCTTTTCGTTGCTTGTTAGTCATAATTAACTGCAGAGAGGTGTTGTTTGTTAGTTTGTACAAAAGGTCTGACCTGACCTTGATAAAAATGAAGCAGATCTGAAATATTTAGACCTCACCTTTATACTTTTCTTGCACAATGCTACAGCCACATCTACTTCTTTCTCTTCATCCTTCACTGAATTTTCATATGGTGTGCCCAGTGTCTTGTCCATGCTGTTGTATAATGTAGTCATAGAATGGCATGAAAAGAGAGTAGCTTGTCTCGAACTGACAACTGAGTATGGTAAAGAGAATGAAACCTATAAAGGAAAAGTTCGGATCATACACTGATAAACACTAGATAGAATTACAGAATAATGAAAAGAAGCCTGATTTTGCAGAGTAAAAAACAGAACCATGCCTTGTCTGCTTTGGTTAGAGTAGTATAAAAGGGAGCTGAGTTATTTGGTTGATGAGAATCATTCATTTGCTGAGAAGAACAAGCTGATCATTTCGCCAGCAAGCAGGGCACGCTCCATTCCATGTTTCATTTGCTGGCACGCTACATATGCCTTCAGAGCATATACACGTTGCACAAATTCACAGTTCCGGCACGAATATGCATAACCTGTACTGTAACGTGTTGCAGACTACTCTTGTGAAGATCTTATACACCATCAAATTTTCATGAGCTTTGGAAACAATGTAAACCAACAGAAGTTAGTAACGCAAGCACACCTGGTACTGAAGCAATGTAGTGGCGTGTGAAAAAAATTGATAGCCTTAATGTAGGTTGACCCCCAATGTCTCGTTTATGATTTATCCCATACTTATGCCATGGTGATATTTTGATCGTGACACCGGAAATAAGCAAGCAGACTACCACCTCTTGATGAATGGCAGTAATCCCAATTCGAATCCAAAATAAAAGAAGCATATAAGATCGAAGGAACACCTGCACAGAGAACCAAATAAATGGTGATCACAAGTTTCGTTGGTAAATACATACATCTAAGAAAGGACGAAGAGATTTGCAGAAGGCATTGGCTGATAATGATACTGGTTTTCTTGACTTGTGTGAACACCAGGGGTCGTTGAGAAACAAAGCTTAAATACTTTTTGGGTAAAGTTTGTGTAACTAATATGGTACAGCAGGAGTGAAGTTCCAGTTCAGGTGTGCTTGCCAGATTTATGTACAGGAAGGAAGATGGCGGCCACAACACCCTCATGTCATGCATGCGGCAAGCGTGTATGTATGGAAAGTGCAGAGCACTGCAAGGCTAGAGGAATGTACAATGGAACTCCAAGGCATCGTCCTGCACAGTGGATGGGAACAAACGCAGTGTTGTTTAGTAGGAATGCAGGAAAAGGGCAAAGTGGAAAAACACAGGAAAGTATGGTTGTGTTACCTTGGATCACCAGTCTACTATTCCGATTTCTGGGATGGTTCCCTCCAACTCCCTGCACTGCTGTTTTAGCTCCTGGCTGCAGTTGTATCCGACATATAGCTCTTGCAGTGATTCAGGGAGGCAATCATTGGGCAATGACGAGACTGCTGGGCAGCCGTAGATTGATAATTTCCTGAGGCTGGTAAGGTTGCGTAGCCCTGCAGGGAGTCGCTGAAGATCGTCAAACCACGAAAACTTGAGTTCCTGGAGGTGGGAGAGGAGCTGAAGCGAGTTTTCTTGCTCCCTGCTGAAGCACTTCATCCCTTTGTAGTCCCACCCATGAAGTTCCAGCTTGGTGAGGGCAGAAGAGAAGAAGCTGCAGACAGGTGCAGAAAGGAGCCCCGCTGCGTCATCCGTGCAGAGCTCCTCTAGTGTAGATGAAACAAGTTGTTTCTGCTGCTCTTCTCCTCCTTCAGTGTCATCCAAAGGCTGTCTGGGATCCCAACCAGCAAAGAATGATCTAGAGCTGTCCCGGACTTGTAATTCGTTGGTGCCATTGACATCTAAACACTTAAGCTGGCCCCCGGTTGTAAGGAGAGACTGCAAGCCCTGACATTCCAAATCCTCTCCGCAATCCTGCAATTCTAATGTTGTAAGAGAGGAGAGGTTTGAGAGGGGCTCCAGTGTCCCCATGCCTTCCACACCCACAAGCTTCAGGTACTGCAGGGACGAAGGAAAAACATGACGGGAAGACGTGAATGCAGATAGAAACTTTGGGGACCACCGTATCGTTAATCTCTGGAGGGATCGCAATGCTTGTAGCCATCCTTCTCCAGGAACAAGAGTTGGCGGGTCCACGAGGACCAGCTCTGTGCAGTGAGTCAACTCCAATTCCTGTAGTGAGTCACAGAGATGAGCTGGGAAGAATAGCACCCCATCATCCTCTTCCTCGGCTGTTGCTGTTGTTTCATCTTCCTCTGTCTCTGATGCTTCTGATGTTGTTATTTCATCTTCCTCGTCGTGTTCCTCTTCTGCTGCTGTTATTCCACATTCGTCCATCTCTTCCTCTTCTGATGCCGTCAATTCATCTTCCTCATCCTCTTCCTCTGCTACTGGTGTTATTTCACCTCCCCTCATCTCTGATGCTTCTGATGTTGTCTGTTGTACATCCACCCCCACTACCAGCTTTTTTATGTTCTTACAAAAGCATATCTCCAATTTGGAGAGCTTTGGGAGGTGGGGGAGGAGCTCTGTCAATTCCTCCCCACTATTACCATTTAAGTCCCTGATCCGGATATGCTCAATAGGGAGCTGCCATTCCACATCACCCTGACCTCCTCCTACTGGTCCAACAAGAGCATGTGAACTTTCTACAATCAATGTCTTCAGCGAGGTTAGCATCAGAAGGTGCTTTAACTCCAGAGGTGGGCACCTCCTGAGTGTCAGCTTCTCAAGACCGGTTTCTTTATCTAAAACTAACACCTGGTCAATGCTATGCATATCACCCTCTCCAAAAAAATTCAATTCTGCTCCATCGGATGATTTTGAGTATACAAACCCCTCTAGCATCTTTACACATTTCATCGTGACAGAATTTAGACTTCTGATCCAGGAGATGGGAATCACTGCCAAGAATTCGGGACAGTCGCATACCTGAAGCTCTTGTAGCTTGGGGAACCAAGCTGGGGAAACAATGTGGTTTGAGAAAGGCAACCCCAACAGTTTCGGACACTCCCTAATAACCAGAACTTGCAAAAGAGGGAACATATGAGTATCCGTTGGAAGCAATTCTCCACCAATGGAAGACTCTTGTTCAGTTGGGTAAACCCAATTTTCAAAACTTCCAAGGTCAATGAGTTCAAGCTTTGTTAGCATGCAAAAGCTTTCTTCTATAATAAACTCCTTTAGTCCGGCAATATGCTTCAATTTTACTTCACGGAGATCCCATGCCTTCCCTAAAGAAGGGAACACTTCCCAAGAAACACTATCTAGATAAAGAGATTGTAGAGCTTCAACAACGAACTCATCACCCAACCATGTTGGACAAGAAGTGCCTCCGTGCCCTCTAATGCACAACACTTGAAGATCTCCATGAGGTTGAAGCCTCTCTAGAACCACTGCTTCCACATCGGGCTGAACACTAGATCGCTCACTATCCCAGTCTAATGTTAACCTCTTCAAGTAGCTTCTCTCCATCAATTTTGCTTGAGCTGCTTCTTCTTCTGTATGTATTTTCTCAAGGTTGTAGATACCGAGTTCCCTTAACTTGGTCAAATGCTGTAGTTGCTTTGGTTCAAATCCTTCACATTTTTTATTGACTCGAAATACCTTTAACTCTTCTAAGAGTTTAAGTTTCCCCACATTATGAATATCAGAATGAATCTCATCATCACCTGGGCCATAAAAATGGCACAATTTGCCAAGGTTGCTCATGTCTTCGGGAAAATCACAACTGCCATCCCACAACTCAAGACTTAGAATCCTTAAATGATAAAATTTAGAGATGTTCTGTGGTAAATGCATCTCGTTGTCCTCTGTCCCTAGATATAGGCATCGTAGATGGACAAGTCCTGAAAAATTATGTAACATGGAGCCCATGGGACACATCATGGGGAGCAAATAAAGAACACGAAGAGCATTTGCTTCCCTAAAAAAATCACAAAATATCATGGCAAAAATTTCATCCATTTCTCCTAGAAACATCAAACTTTGTAGATGTTCAACCTTCAATCTTGTCTTCAGTACTTCCAATTCACTCATAACATTTTCAATGGACACTTCATCGTATAAATCTAAGTCACCTGTGCTTATAGACAAGTGACGAGTGGATGGGTGAATTTCTGCTGATCCAACATCAGAGAGACGTAAACTAAGACAATCATGTGATGCAACCTTCAATGCCAAATCATGCAGTAGGTCATGCATAACATAACACAGATCACCATCAGTTTCCTCTTCTTTGAAAAACCCATGAATGACTAACTCATTTAAACTGCTTAAACCTATATCTTCACATGTTTGGTTTTGACCACTAGGTATCAAAATATCTAGTCCAATCCATAGGTTGATGAGATCGTGGCTTCTGAAATTCCAATCTTCGGGAAACAATGAAGAATAGGAAAAACATTGTTGCAGGTGGAAAGGAAGAAAGTCATAGCTAAGCTTCAAGGCAGGCATAATTCCATTGTCATCGGTCTGTCTTTCCCATTCTTTACTCTTTAGGACTCTTTTCCAATGACACAAACTAAGGTCTTTACTCAGTAATCTACCAACAGTCTTTGCCGCAAGAGGAGAGCCCTTTAGTTTTTCTATTATCTTATCTCCAGTCTCAAGCAAAAACTGTTTATTCTTTCCACATTTATCATCACCAAAGACAAATGCAAGGAATAACTTCCTAAACTCTTCAGATTCTAAACCATTCAATTCTATTGAATTGCCAGTTGTTTTAACCTTTTCTCCTATTCCTGGAAACCGAGTTGTAACTAGAATCATACAACCCTTTACTTGTGATTGACTGAGAATCGACAATAATTTTTCCCAGTCATCCCCATTACTAATCTGCCATATGTCGTCTAATACAAGTAAGAATCTTTTAGATTTTAATCTTTGTTCAATCAGCTCTTCTGTTGTACTGAACTTGCTTTCACTTTCAACTTCAGGGGTATATCTTTTAATCTGTTCTATCACATTATCCAGACTGAAATTGAGCGACACACATATCCAAATCTTGACCGGAAAATGCTTCTGTACATGTTGGTTGCGATATATGTGTTGTATCAGAGTTGTTTTCCCCATTCCCCCCGGACCCACAATCGGAAGTGCAGTAAGAGCCTTGTCACAGTATTGACCCTCAATGATATCATGTATGATGCTATTCATGACATAATCCCTCCCATATAGTTTTGGCTCACCAATTCGACCTTTGGTGATGGGACGACTCTGAGCAACGTCTCGGACAGTTCTTGGCCCACAATGTATGAGAATCTTGTTAATCTCATTGCGCATAAGCTGCAGTTTCTCTACAATGTCCTTCATCCTTTGAGAGAAATCAACCCTATTAAAATCAAGCTTTGGTGCTTCTTGCACTGTGCCACAATGTCCATCACCAACATGTGGACGTGCTGAAGATAAGCAAGGGAGGAGTTTACCCAACTTGGGCATGCATCCGCTGACCTCCTGATTGCCGTGTGACGCCGAGGAGGAATCACCACGTGAGCTCTGCCGACGTTCAGCACGCTGCCAAGGGCAGCAGT
This sequence comes from Aegilops longissima, assembly GCA_021605205.1. Taxonomy (NCBI): domain Eukaryota; kingdom Viridiplantae; phylum Streptophyta; class Magnoliopsida; order Poales; family Poaceae; genus Aegilops; species Aegilops longissima. The sequence continues at coordinate 7,889,721 of CM038677.1, forward strand.
TGACAAGTTTGCCAACAGCTTTGGCGGTGTGATGAGCATTGAGGGCGAGGTTGCGTACGCCACCAGCGCCGTGCTGGTCGGCAGCATCGTATGTGCCATGGAGCTCGTCGTGGATGCGGAAGTAGTCCAACTCATCCAACAAGTCATCGGCATTGTGTGCCGAATCCCGGAGCTTCTGTAGCAGCATCTCCATGGCTGGCCCACTGAGCTCCTTGAGGGCAGCTTGCTCGAGGGTGGCCTTAACAAGCAGCAGTTCCATGTTGAGGGTCTCAATGTTGGGACCAAAGTTTCTGGTGGCCGCCCAAGCCCCCAGCACGCCATCCGCAACGGGGCCTAGCGCCTTGCCCACCACCCATTGTGCTGTGGCTAGGGCCAGAAACATCTCTGATGCAGGGATGGACGACCTGCATTGATCCAGGAACCAAAGGTAATCCAACCATTCATAGATATATGCATGTACTAGTTTGATGTCAACAATCAGAAGTAATAAATCCTAGAGGAGCTTGTGCTTGTACAAGCTAGTTGCAAATTAAAGCGGCATATGTACATACGTTGACGCAGTCTTCCGGTGATGGATGCCGCCTGCCTAGGCCTTCCTAGCTGCAAAAGGGTCGTCTTGGTTTGACCCGTTGCAGGAGGCCTGCAGCTGTAAGTCTGGTAAAACGAATGGCTGTAAGTCCAGAAATGCCCCGAACGGATCTGATCTGGATCTGATACCAGGTGCTGTCTAGCTAGTTGTGCAAGGGACTGTCATCATCTAGAAACAGAGCTCTTTCACGGTACAGAGCCCTTGGTAAGTTGGTATGATAATTAACTGCTGCTAGCAGAACACGCATCCTGTGCAGTGAAACCATAAAAACAAGACTAGGCGGTGGATCTCACGCTGGTGGCATTGTAGTCTTCACGTTGCTGGCACACGAAATACCATAGGAATGAACGTGGTAAGAGAATTTTAAAGGACGCCGGAGTTTCAAGTCTCAATCGCCTGCATACTTTAATCGTTCTCTCATTCTCATTGCTGGAGAGGGCGGCAGAAGTTTTCTCAGAGGGATGAAGAATACAAGCAACGGTTGGTGACAACGGAAAGACAACAGGAAGCGCATGGAGATAGCTTGCTTCTTGGTTACATCGTCGAGCATACAGAAGGTTCCAAAATTGAATTGTCCTTCATGAAGCTATTTGTATAAAATTACAGTCAGATAAAGAGCACAAACTTGGTGAAAAAATTATCTTCATCTATTTTATTTTTAGGGAACTAATTTAAGTTAGCTGTAGGCTGTAGGTACCTAGCTAGGCGGGGGGAAACTGAGTGAGCTAATGGACCCAATTGGCCCCACAGTTCCACATTTAGCAAATTGTATTTCACACTGAACTGCCGGCGTTCATTTGATTTACTGGCCAATGCATGAATCTATACCTTCATTTGGTTTCACTCTAACCAAGTCGGCGTCGTACATAAACATAATACAAATAATAGAAGATAAGGTAAAATAACAAAAGATAGATTAAGACAAGGGTAGGTACCAAGACTTGGTATGAATGGTACATGTAGTCTTCCTATTTTTTGCAGTCACATCTACACATTGGTCGATACAGACAAGGGGGAAGTTGAGAGTAGCTGCAACAATGACATTCTCGTGTTGTCAAATTGCTATTGAGTTTAAGCCAACACCTTGGCATGTTGGGTTAGCTAAGCTAATGAATTATTTTAAATAAATAGGGAGGCACATCAACTTGTGTATACAAATGAACGGGCGGCACTGTCCCTATCGAGCTACGCAAGATAGAAACGTAATAACCAGCTAGTAGCCTATTTCGTGCCCCACCAGAAAGCGGAGAGATCAACGATGCTGTCCCTAATTAATTTTGCAGAAATCGCACACAAACGCAGAGCCCTTGGGAACTATTGACGAAAAAGGGTTCCCCGATTTATATTATAAAGCAACCATCACATACATCGAAGCAACCGATACAAAAGCACAGTCTTTGGGAACTACTCCGTCCGTTCCGATTTAATTAGCTCAAATTTGAACTAAAACCACGACGAGTAAATGGGAACGGAGGGAGTAGTAAGAGATTGGTGGCAACGGGAAAGGCGAATATATGCATACCACCTGGCTGGCACCTCTAGGCTTGATCAAATTATACCACTTGAGTTGGCCCAAGACCCAGCTAATTGATGCATGGCCATTACAGTAGTAAATTCCTGGGATGCACCGAGGCAGAGGACGGACGGACGGAGGCAGCGATGCGACCAAAGCAAGCGGTCGGCAACTGAGTGGTCGCGGTTGTGGAATGAAAGAAGTTAGAGGAATATTCGCAAGCACCTGGCGGGCAGTCAGGCTGGAGGTGGTGACATCGACTGACCTGACCTGACCTGACCTGACGCGGTGGCCATCCGTTCCGGTTCCAGCCATGCGACCATGCCGGCCCGGGAGCAGAGGCAGAGGCAGAGGCAGAGCAGCTCGGAGACGATGCCTGCCGTTCGTCACTGGCCGCCGTCCGCTCTGTTCGTCACCAGCAGAGGAGAGGGACAGGAGCAAAAACAATGGCGGGTTGGTCGTTCATGGGCCGGCCAATCTGGCTTTCTTTGTAACTCTTCTTACAGGCCTGGCCGGCTGGGCTCATCTTATCTTCTTCTACTGTAAATGGGCTTGTTTGAAAGAACAATTGACCACGACTTCAATTCCATAGAGCTTGCGCTTCTTTTCGTCCCTGAATCTGTTTTCGGTGCTCTTTAGATTTTTTTTTCCGTTGGATTTTCTTTTCTTTTTTGCTTTTACTTTATCTGTTTTCATTTACATTTTCTTTCCTCCTTTTGGATTTTTTAAATATTCACGATCCTTACATAATGTTCCCAAATTAATTCAAAGCATTCACATTGTTTTTGAAAAAAAATGTTCATATATTTAAGCATTCACATTGTTTTTGAAAAAAATTCTTTAGTTTTTTAGAATCCCAATTTTCGAAAAAATGTAAGCTTTTTTGTGGAAATTCACAATTTTTCTTTAAAAAATCATACCGACTGAAAACAAGAGTAAGCGGAGGAAAAATTGTTGAACAACACGGTATGGGAACATCAACAAGCACTGATACAGTGTCATGTGTGATGCCCCATATATATGACAATCAGCCTACATACGGTGCCCGGTGCGACACCCCTCCAATATGCACCAGGGCTATGTCTCGCCACTGGGACGAGGCTAGTGGACCAACCTAGTACTATAGCTCCACCGAGCGGATTTTTTATGTTTTTTAGGTCGGTTTTAGAAGCTTTCACGTGGGTTTATCATTATATGTTGTTTCAGGCATTTTTCTTTTTGTTTCCCTGTTTTCATATTTCTTTTCTTTCTTCCCTTTTTCGCTTCTATTTTCCATTTTTTAAATACATGTCGACTTTTTTAATACATGTTGTACATTTTTTAATACACGTGGAACTTCTTTTTACATACGTTCAACTCTTTTTAGTATATGATATAACTTTTTCAAATACATGTTTTAACGTTTTTGAATAAAAAATATTAAATAAACTTGAACATTTTTAGTGGTACAAAACACTTTTTAAAATTATGTGAACATTTGTTTCACTATATAAACATTCTTTAGAAATGTCACAAACTTATTCATGAAACACATGAACATTTTATTAACTACCACACACATTTTTTTTACATTTTATAAAAAATATATTACGAGTATGAATCACTTTTTTAATATTAAACAAACATTTAAAAAAAATAAAAGCCACAATTTGTTTTTTGAAACATGTGAACATTTTAAAATATACTCGCCGCGGAGGTGCATAGCAAGTGTTCGACGAAATATAGGAGCCAAACTTAAGTTTACTCCATTATATATAAGGGATCGGCTAGGTCCGGCCAAAACTTACTGGAGTAAATAAACTCCACTAAGGTTTACCCCTCTATTTTTTTGAGGGATCGGTTAGAAATGCCCTAAGCTAGACATGAAAGGCAAAGTTTATTAGGAAAAGCCATCTGGGCAAGAGATCCAAAAAATTAAAGTAACAGGAGCATGAAACACCCAAGAAAGCAACATGAGCATATTAAATCCACGGAATACATACCTGCAGATGGACCAGGCCTCCTTTCTTCTCCCTGGCGTCCCTTCTCCTGTGAGGAAATAGATGACGTTTGTGGATCTGCAATGAGCTCGTCGGTTGGGGTAGCTGGGGGGGGGGGGGGAGGGCGGGAGGCATCAACATGGAAAACCAAACCGAGGTGGAAGAAAAGAATGGGGCTACTAACCATCGTAAAAGGACTAGGTAGATCAGGACAACGGACGTCCCGGTCAAGCGTCCGATGGAGGGGAGCCGAGTAGCAGCCGGCGTCTAGTAGGCGCTGAACTACCAATGCATGTCTTGTACCATGTGATTATAATAACCATAAAAAATATTGAATAAATAAATACATGGTGAAGCACGAAGCGGAGGGGGGGAGGGGGGGGGGGGGGAGCCCCTGTCCACCCCATAGTAGTATTTATGTTGTGTTCTTATATATGTAATAAACACTACAATCTGCACCTCATCGACGTCCATGGACCGGCCATTTATAAAAAACACCCATGGTATTCTTTCCATTTTTCTGTTTTATCTGTCTTTTCTCTCTCTTTATTTTTTATTTTTAGGCATGCAAAACATTTTTTTATTGTTATGAACATAGATTGAGCCATACATGATTATGTAAAAAAATGTTTTTTTTCAAAACCATAAATATTTTAGAAAAACATTTAACTTTTTGAACACATTAACATTTTATTGAAATACATAGACACTTTTCAAAATACATAAACTCTTTGAAACATATGGACTATTTTGCAAACATGTGGCGAACAAATTTTCAAATGTATGAACATTTATTAATATATGTATATGTATTCCAGAATAGAAATAAATTTTAATAAAATGTCGATTTGAAATATGGAGCTATTTGGGCCGGCCCATTTATAGGCCTCCCTGTGTTTTCCGTGGGACTGGGTGTGATTCAAAACAAAACAAGATTCGGTGTTGTGAAATCGATGGGCCGGAAGGAGTTAGTTGGACGATAAGAAAAAATAAAAGGAGATCGGAGAGCAACTAGTTAGCGGCGCTCCTTCGAGAGCCTCACAACAATTAGCGCCACTTAGTGCGCTCACCACCCGCCACGCGTGTCGCGCTCTGGCGGTCCTTCGGATTTTTTATTTTTCTGCACGTTTTCGGCTTTTTAAACAGTTTTTTCCGGGTTTTCGAGATTTCGATTTCCACCGCCTTCCTTAACATTTGGACGAAAAAAATATTTTTTCCCGAAAAGCGCTTAAAAGAAAATCTTTTCGCAGGAGTCACGGTTTAGCTTTCGCGAGAGGCATGGTTTTACTTTGATGAGAGTCACGGCTGTGCCTCGTAAACGAAAAAAAACACGTTTTCTGTTTTTTTCTTCCGCTGGAGTCACAGATTTTGCTTCGAGAGTTACGGCCGTGCCTTCGGAAACAAAATAAACGCATTTTTTGTTTTTGTTCCTTCCGCGAGTCACGGTTTTGCTTCGCGAGAGGCATGGTTGTGCTTTCGCAAGAGTCATGGTCGTGCCTCTCGAAATGAAAAAAACGTGTTTTTGTTTTTTTTCGTTTCCGAGAGGCATGGCCCTCAAAGCCAGGAGGCGGCCTCCGACGCCCTGGAATCCCGCGCTGCTAGCAGCACTGCACTCCGCTCCTACGCCCCAAAACTACACCGGAGGCGGCGACTGGTAGATGGATAGTGGAGCTACGGCTCATATGTATTCAAACTCCGGTAACCTCCTCACCGCTCACCCCGTCCATACCTTCACTCGTATCACCGTGGGTGACGGTTCATCCCTTCCTATTGCACATATTGGTCATGCTGCTTTTTCATCCAATTCCATGCCATTATCGTTATCTAACATACTTGTCTCTCGTGACCTTATTAAAAATCTTGTCTCCGTTTGATCTTTTACACGTGAAAATCCCGTCACCGTTGAATTTGACATGTTTGGCTTTTCTGTTAAGGATGTCCATAACCAAATGGTGCTCCACAGATATGACAGCCCCGACGAGCTCTATCTGGTCCACTTATCTGTCTCCACCACCGCCGCACCCATGGAACTCTCCACCGGAGTGGACCTCTGGCATGCTCGCTCCGGACGTACATCCCAACCTCGCCACCCTTCGTCATATTCTTTGGAGTTTTTCTTTCACGTGTAATAAGATCGACGATCACACTTTTCATGCGTGTCGTCTTCGCAAACATGTTCATCTTCCATTTAGCACTTCATCGCACGTCGCATAATTACCCGTTTGAATTAATTCATAGTGATGTTTGGACTTCTTCAATTGCAAGCAATACGGGCTACCTTTACTATCTTGTTATCCTTGATGATTCTTCGCGCTATGTGTGGACCTTCCCGTTGCGGCGAAAGTCAGATGTTATCTCCACTCTCACCGCATTGTACTCTTATGTCTTCACACAGTTTGGAAGTCCCATCCATGCGTTGCAAACAGACAACGGGAAGGAGTCTGATGTCAGTCGGGCCTGGTGTACTGTAACTCGTATTCATTGTCAGGTAAATTCCAAACTCTCCTTCTGATACACCAAAATGTGGGGCGACCATGCCGGCATGTAAAAGCACTGCTCAATAAACAGGCACTAGCGATCATCTAAGGGCATGTACAATGATTGATAAGATAGTCTTATCTTAAGTCTTGCATGTGATTTAGAGATGACAATAAAATTTGTCTACAATGGGTCATCTCTTAACCTTATCTTCAATAATTAGCAATTCCTAAAAATGTGGTGAGACATATTGTGCTAAGAGATCACCTCTTGTCTTCTCTTAAATAAGAGAAGACAAGTCTTTTCTTATGAATTCTCTCTCCTCCACCTCATCATCTATCCTATTGGCACTCCTAATAGCACCATTGTACATGCCCTAATTGTCAACATAGTCCAAGTGGGTATCTTATGAATGTTCAAAAAGCCCAAATATATAGTTATAACCATAGTTCGGCACAACCAACATGGTTGTTAATTGGTAGTCCCTCCGTCCTAAAATAAATGTCTCGACTTTGTACTAACTTTAGTGCAAAATTGTACTAAGCTTGAAACACTTATTTTGGAACGGAGGAAGTACTTAATAAGGCGATGGTTGGAGGAAAAAACCATGTCTTGATGCCTTCATATATCATGTCACATACAACAAAGTAATAAATGGCAGCATGTTGGTTGTTTTTCTCTAAAAGAAAGATAAACGTTGATGCATGGATGCCTTTATTATCCGATAATAATGTGATTGTGGGCAGTGTAAAACTGTCCCGATGGTTGGTAAGTACGTTTACATACAAAAAAAGGAGTCTGATATTACACTTCTCGCTTCTTCAGCTTAACCATAAGCCCGTTTTTCATCTCTAGTATACAAGATGCCTTGGGCTCGATGCTTTGCCCTTTCTCCAGATGCACATCGAAGTTCCATAGCGTTGAGGCCACGACAGTCATCATCTGCATAACCGCGATTTCCTTACCGAGGCACATCCTTGGCCCCGAGTTAAAGGCCAGGAACTTGTGAGATGGTACATACCTTAGACCATTGCCATCCTTCGAGAGCCACCTATCTGGGTTATAGTCAAGGCAGTCCTTACCCCATATGCCCTCCATTCTCCCCATGGAATGGAGAGAAATAAAGATGGCGTCGCCGGCATGCACCTCATGGCCACTCGGCATTGTATCATGAGCGACCACCGTCTTGAGCTCAGTAGGCGCCGGCGGGTACAACCTAAGAGTCTCATACAAGGCAGCCCTAAGATAGGATAAAGATCTGGTCTCATCCGGCTCAAATATCACCATAGTGCCAACACCAGCTACTACTTTATGTGATGCAACCGGTGAGAGTTCGTTGCGGATGATCGAAACGATGTTAGGGTTCTGGGCGAGGTTGTAGAAGATCCATGTCAAGGCTATTCCAACTGTGTCCCTCGCAGCGAGCATGTAGCCAATGGTGATAGCACAAAACAAGTCATTATTAGCATAGCATGGGTCATCGAGGAAGAAAGATACAATATCCACACCTTCTTCTTCCTCATCATTATTAACTTGCCACGTCTTGATATTCCTCCTCTCCATCATCTCCTTGATGAACCTTCGTAGCAGTGTGTGCGCCACATTGAGCTTTTTCTCAGGACCGATGTTTAACCACCTCATCAATTTCCAGCAAGAAGATGACATCATGTGCCGAAAGCATCCCACCTCCATGACTGTGTCCAAGGCAACCGCGACATCCATGGGTGGCATTTCCGATGATAGGAGGCCAGGATCAACACCAAAGAGAGGCGTAGCAGCCAGATCAAACATAAACCTGGACATCATATGTTGCATGTCGAATGGAGTGTTTGTGTTTGACATGTGGGTAAACAACGGGAGGAGGTCATTCTCCACCTTCCGGCAGCAGCAAGCCACCATACTGGCAACTAGTCGTGGGCTAGCAAGCAAGCCCTTGACTTTTGCGCGCTGCCGACGCCACGGCTCGCCATCAATGGTGAAGAGGCTTCCATCCAGGATGTCGAATGTATCGGCGAACCTCGTACCCTTGGGAAAGTTGGCGTAGTTGGTTGTGAAGATGTGCCGGACGTTGGCAGGGTCACATGTGATGAAGAACCTCATGCCGCTGCCAGGTGGGCCATGTGCCCTGAAGCTGTGGCCGGATCCAGCAAAGACTAGGGTGAAATAGTCATGCAAGTTGTGGAGGTTGGACACGAAGGAAGGGAACATGTGGAGTATTGGCCAGTTTGTGGGCAGCACTGATTGGTTCTTTAATCTACAACTAACCCTCAAGCACAAGTAGTATAGGGGAACAAGTACCACGAGTGCTGTGGAGATGAGCAGCTCTTGAGAGAGCAGAATTGACATTGTCCTCAGTGGTGTGGGATGTGCTACTACTACGCACTTAGATGTACCCTTTAGTGGACATGGCTATAGCTTCATATATATAGACAAGTTCTCTGTACATTAGTAAGTACTACTAATACTAGCAGCGGTGGCTGTTGATTGTTAAGTAAAGCAGGTCTATAGGTTTACACATGAAAAATAAGTACAGCATATGAGATATAACGTGTACACATGCCACATTTATCATAACAACACTTAAATTTTACATATGTCATGTACGACAGGGAGTAGGACAGGGAATCGCTAGCTGCTCTTAGGTTGTTGAACCGCACAAAACAAGCTATATCTACTTTAATTGTTGATTGTGATTGAATTGTACTGCAGGTTAGTTTTAAGTTAATGGAAACACTGCTCAACCGCCCATTATTTTTTGAAGGTTCTACGCAGGTCCACCCCTGACTCGCAGTGACATACTCAGTCAAATTATCCGGCCTCCCATCATTGTCCAAAGGGGAGAAGAAGCTGCGACTGCTATGGAAGAAAAAGAATTAGGATGCTCCAGTGATGGTGCATACACTCCACACGTCCTCATTTGGTTTGCTGCTCAATGCATGCATGTGTACCTACTCCACATGATGCCATCACCTAATGACATTATTTATTTAACCTATGGTTTCACTCTAACCAGATGCGCATGATATATAATAAACATAACAAAAGTTAAATTAAGACAATGGTACCATGACTTGGTAGTATAATATACATGTAGTCTAGCTAGTTCTTGCAGTCTCCTCTACACATCCGATGGTTCGTGTTAATAAGAGAAAGTTGTTACTAACTTGTTAGCCGCCACAACAATAACATAGTGAAGGCTTTATATCCATCTATTTTATTTTGAGGGATCTGGGGGGCGATTAGTGGGCTAATGGATTTGGCCCGTATTGCTGCCGGCCATCATTTGATTTGCCGTCACCTAACTACTAAAATTTGTCTAAAGAAAACTAATAAAATAATTATTTAACATATGATTTCACTCCTAATCAAGTTGGCATCATACACAACAGAAGATGATAACAAAAGATAAATTAAGACAAGGGTACCAAGAGTTGGCTGTATGATGCATGTAGTCTAGCTATTTCTTGCGGTCACCTCTATACATTGGTTGGTTCATGTTTTTTCTGCGGGGGGTTGGTTCATGTTGATAAGACAAAGTTGTTACTAGCTTGTTAGCCGCCACATCAATAACATAGTGAAGTCTTTATAATCATGTAGCTACAGACAAGTACCTGGGTGGGGGAAATAAGTGGGCTAATGGACTAAATTTGACCCGTATTGCTGTGGGGCCATCATCTGCTTTGCCGTCACCTAACTAATAATGTTTGTCGAACAATAATAATAAAATAAATATTTAACATATGATTTCACTCTTAATCAACTTGGTATCATACACACCAGAAGATAATAACAAAAGAAAAATTCGGACAAGGGTATCAAGACTTGGTATGATACAGTAGCATTGATGTTTCTGCAGCCACCTCTGCACATCATTTGGTCCAGATAAATACGAAGTTGTTGCAAACTGCAACAGTAGTATTTTGTCTCTGAAATTGCTAAATGATTTTAAGCAAGCGCCTTCGTGCGTTAGGTTAGCCAGTTATTGTTGGGGCAAGTTGGATTTTTTTTACATAAACCAACATTGAACAGGTGGCCTGTACCCTATCAATAGAATCTTTCAAGTCAAGATAGCTAAATATGTATAGGAGGCTAATTTTCTTGACGCTAAATCAAAATGCACAGATATTAACGATGCTGCCCACCCTATAATTTTCGTGGAAACGCTTCACGAAGGGAGTGGTGGAAGAGGAAAGATACCGGCACCAATGAAGAGGGGGACGGGACGGCGAAAGTCGGTGGCGGCGGAAAAAAATGCAATCAAAGGAAAAAAATGCAACCTAACGCTGGGCAGGATTATTACTACTCCCTCCGTCCCAAAATTCTTGTCTTAGATTTGTTTCGATACGGATGTATCTAACACTAAAACGTAACTAGATACATCCATATTTGGACAGATCTAAAACAAAAAATTTCGGATGGAGAGAATACATCACAGACACAACATTTTAAGGAAGAAAATAAAGCACTGGAACAGGTGAGGGCATGAGGAGACACACTTCTGCCGCCATCATGACCATCTCTGCCCTCCTAGACCGACTGGTTCATGAGCTCTTGGTCGGCGACGAGCCCGGCAGGAACATGAGGAGTGAGGCACGCCTCCAGTTCCATGCCCCCAGCCCCTCCGCTGTCCTCGAAAACCACGATTAAAACCCATCCAGCTTGTTCCTTGAAACAGGCTTTCGTCCGCTTTATACATAAAGCACCAACCATAGAAGTACACGGTCGAACGATACAAGATGGTGAGGTTGCCCTCTTAGAGCATCTCCAGCCGTTGGCTCCCGAGGGGGCATGTAAAATCGCCGCCTGGGGGTGAGCCGGCGCAAAAAAACAGTCTGGGGCTGAGTTGGTTCCCGGTCACCGACCCCAGAGCCGCCCCCAGGCGCCGTATAAAAAAATCGGCAAAGTTTCGATTAAACTCGGCTTAAATTCAGCAAACTTGGCATATATTAGACATGTTCGTGGTTTACATAGCAAATTTATCTAAACAAAGGCCTAAACTATAAACTAAGTGGCGAAGAAGTCGCTGAACGCGGCGTGGTCACCGTCGTCGCCGCCATCCTCGCCTCCGTCGTCGTCGTCGGTCATCTCCTCCTTAATGCGGACGCCCCTGCTGGACCCCTGGCCGGTGTCGCCATGGCGGACCGGTGGCGGTGGCGGCGCGTCATCATTGTCGCTGTTGTCAAGGACGACGACGCCTCCTTCATCGCGGCCCCGGCGGCGCTGCTCGAAGCGCTGCAGGGCGGCACGCTGGCGCTCCATCTCAATCCTGAGGTAGTCCTTGCACGCCCATTTCAGGGCCGGCTCGTTGTCGACCTCCACGTCCCCGTGCTCCGTCTTCACGGCGGGAAGCCCCGGCTCCGTTTTCACGGCCGCGAGCCCCGGCTCCGTCTTTGGCTTAACGAAGCGCGGAGAAGCCGACGAGGAGGCGCGCCGGCCGCCATCGTTTATGATGATGTCGGCGCTGCGAGTGCGCCGGCCAAGCGGCGTCTCTGTTGCTGGCTCGGCCTTGACGCCGAGCAACGCCGAGAGCCGGAGGAGTGGGAAGAAGAGCGTGAGGAGGAGTGGGAGGAGGAAGACGAGGAGGAACCAAAGCTCCTGAGCATCCATTGCCCGACGCGCCGGTGGTGGGCCAGGGCAGCTGCCGGTGGAGGGTATGCCAGCGGCGGGTCGTTGCCGCCCTTGAGGTACTCCAGCACGCCGTCAGCGTGCGGCCGGGGGCGCCCACCACACGCGGCGCCCCTCGATGTTCTTCACACCGCCCACCACCGGTGCCCCGTTGGTGGACGCCAGCCTCCTCTCCTGTCGGCGCTCGAAGTACGCTGCCCATGCCGCATGGTTGTCGGCGGCGTACTGAGGAAGGGTGAGCTGCTCTTAGGTGAGGGAGGCGCGCACACGGTCGATCTCGGTGGCGAAGTAGGCGGGGCGCGCCTCGACATCGGGCAACGGGGGAATGGGCAACTTGTTTCTATCAAACAACTATATACATCTACGAGAAATGAAAGCTAAGGCTTACTTGCCATCTTGTGTGTTGCATCATCGTTTTAATTCATATGTTAGTTACAATCATTATTGACTGTCTCTGGTATTTCTATTACAGGTCGGGATATGTTTGTAGGACATATCTTGCAGTTGTAGTCGGGTTACAATGCTTGACGTTCCATATCTATTAGTGGACATGCAACCCATTCCCAGTTGCAGTCGCAATGTGGCTCGTGCAAGTTGCAATCATGTTACAATGCTTGCAATCGCGTGTCCAAATATGGACATGGACATGCAACTGGTCCGACAACCACCCTCCCGGCCGAGTTGTAGTCGATTTGAGCTTGTAAAGTTGTAGCCGGATTACAATGCTTGCAGTTGCATGTTTACTGATGGACATGCCGATTTTTAATAATAATAATAATAATAATAATAATAATAATAATAATAATAATAATGATGATGATGATGATGATAATAATAATAATAATAATAATAATAATAATAAGAAGAAGAAGAAGAAGAAGAAGAAGAAGAAGAAGAGGAAGAAGAAGAAGAAAAAGATTTATTTGTAAAAAAAGTTAACTATCAATTTTGCCGTTTCTAATAACAAATGAATATTAAGCTAAGAAACAAAATGAATATACTAAAATAGGAAGAGGGAAAATAGTAAAACAATGTTCTACTAAATACAGTAAAATGAGAAGAAGAAAAACAAAAACATCAATTAATCATGAGAAGAAAACGTAAAAGGAAGTCATTACACAAACTTGACCTTGGAAGCTACGGTGAACAAATGACAAAACATGCAACAAGGAATACAAAAAGCTAGCAGCATTCACATATCCTTCATATCCCTTTTTTTGGCCGGGAAAGAATAAAACAATAACACACATAGCCCAGCTCGGTGTACAAACAAAGAGAGCCATGTAGAAACTTATGCACATGGACTACCCTTGTACAGACGAGTCATGCCTCCCGTTGCGCAAGAAAAACAACACCACCGCATAAATCTAGAAAACCCTACGTCTAACGGCTATAACACTGATTGAGAAACAACTTAAAAATTTGTAGTTGCGATCCATTTGAAAACTTGCAGTCGCGATCCAATTTGAAAACTTACCGTTGTCACCATGCTTGAAAACTTTGTCATATGGAAACTTGCGCGTGAATAAGGTGTATCTCTCTCTTTTTTTTGCGGCAAATGAGACGTATCTGTTTCTCAGCGAGAAACATCAAATCCGGTAGAGCCAGCACTTGTGCAAATACAAGACTCCCTGTAACACATGCTTTATGATTTCGAGGATAGACGCTGACAAGTGGAACATTTGTTTTTCATATTTCACAAGTATTATTGTAAAATGGATTTAAAATGATTTTTCGAATATTTTCAATTTCAAGAACATTATTTACATTTTAGTGATAATTTTGAAATTCTAGGACATCTTTAAAAAATTTTGATTTAAAAAAACATGAACATATTTTAGCTCAACGATTTTTAAACTGTTTTTGTATACTGTCAAAATTTGTTAATATTTCTTAAGCTTCAGAAATATAATTTAAGTACTTTATAGTATTAAATATAGCATTTCCCAGAAAGTAAAAGGAAACAGGCCAAATTCTGTCGGAAGAAATGTAGGATCACTAATTGGGCCGGCCAACTACGCGCGAGTTGGATGTCTCCTTTTCCTTTTTTTAATGCGTGCATGTGGGTTGTGACGTTGTTTGAGATGTGGGTTTGAATTTATAACCCCCCTGCAAAGAAAGAAATTTAAATACTTATAATGTTTTTGAGGGGAACTCAATCAACATGGTATGTTCATTACCCCCCCTAAAAAAGACATGCCATGGTATGTTCTTTACAGTCGAGTTGCACCACTGAGATGGGTTGCTATTTCTCTCTGCCTTCTTCATCACCTGAATAAAGAACTACACAAAGCTTGTTGATGTCCAGAAAGGCGTCCCACTAGATCAGAGCAGCCCGAGAAGTTGGGAGTAGTGGAGCGAATGTTGTTGATGACGCACATTGGCCGAATCGCTCTCAAGGACACAGACCCTTGTGCAGACTGACAGAGCTTCTTCCGTCCGTGTATCACTTAGCAATGGCATACACCACACCACACCACACCACACCACACCACACCGCCATGATGGCCGCTCGGTGCTTTGAAAGCCCGCGAGAGGCATCGACGTCAAACTTCACGGTTCTTTCCTTTTCACATCAAGGTGAGCAGAGCACTACCATATCCATGTTCAGCAGGGCATTTACATAGCTCTGTCTGTCTGTCTGTCTGTAGGTAACAAGTTGACTGACGCCACAGTACGTAGGAGGAGAAATAAATAGGCCACGTTAGCTCACGCTGGCCTTGAGATTTTGGCTAGCAGCAGCAATAGAAGAAGCCCGGTGTAATGTAATGCAACTCAGACTTGATCGTCAGGTAAATTCCAACCTCCGCGTCTGATACATACGTACATATTCAGTCGCTGAAACTAATTAAGCTCTGTTTTTGTTTTTGTGATGGACCCAAATCCATTCTTACACACAAGGACACCGTAACAAGAAACAACACACGAGTACATGAATTAGACCGGCGAGAGAAAATTGGTAACTGAGGTGAAGTATATATGTGTCTATTTAAGCAGGCTATTGTTCTGCTAGCCTAGCCAATGTTTCGCTCTGCTTCTTCTTCCTTAGCATCATGGCTCCAGCAACCATATTTGCATCCCTATTCCCTATAGATCTGCATAACTCCCTTCTCCATGGACTTCTTGCAAGCCAATTCTGAAATATTTTGATGTCAGTTCATCCATAGCTACAGTATCTTGCAGAGTTGCACATCACTTGGGCCAATTTACCTCACATGAATCAAATGTTCTGCAGTGTTTCAGGTGCACACATTGCTGGAGCCATCGAGTACGAGTGTACTGGCACTCCTTGCATACCACCATGATTTTATGGGATAAACCATGTTTTGTTTTGGCGCCATGAACTGTTCAGAGGCATCTAAACCTTCTCCGGCTACTCGCACCTGCAAAATCCGACCAGCCATTCCATTAGTATACATAACGTCCCTCTACTTAGAGCAGACACGCATAATCTCCTTCTGACCTTTGCAGTACCAGCTTTGAGCCTTGCCAGATATCATCGGCGGGCGGGCGGGCACGGGCCTCCGGCTCGCGTCCTCCAGCTACAAAAAAGGCACATCCGGCATGTTCTAGTAAGCAGGCTCCAGGAGTGCGCACGCGGAACAGTATTCCCGGAATAAACTGGCTCAAGGACAAGCTCAACATTTCGCCAGCAGGCAGGGCAGGGTACCTTCCATTCCATGTTATGCTGGCTGGCAAAAGCATCAGCAAACAAAATGTGTAAGTCGTTGGCACGGTTCTGCCAGCCAGAGTCCGAATACTTTGCAATACATTGTACTGAATGAAGGAAAATACAAACCATCGCAGCAAATTAAGTTAGTCTGAACGACGTTACCAGGCGACGGGCTTCAGATATACCGCCTAGCTGCAGGCTACACTTGTGCTAGCCTAGCCAATGTGTCTGCTTCCTTAGCATGGATCCAGCAAACATATCGCATCTGTATCTGCATAACTCTTACTCCGCGGACTTGTTGCCACTCAATTCACCACCCTCCCTGGCAGCTGACTCTGAAACATTTTTAAGGCGGTTATAATTGATATAAGCTGTCTCTCCAGCATATTGTTGTGAGCTTGACAGAATTCTTAACAATACCATACACCCATGTCAACACTCAAAACCGTGGAGAGCCACGGCATATTGGGTGAAAGACTTGGAGGCATATTGGGAGAACCACAGCCACTTCTTTCCCTGTCCTTGAGTGGTTGTTCTGCAAAACTAAGAACCGTCATAACTGAGACTAGCTACCAACAGTACATGTTGTCTGACTGAAATATGTAATAGATCAGTCAGAGTGAGGAACTTACACTTCAATCACTACTTAGGCAAGTTTCAGATGTAAACAGTTGAGCACCAAATGAATCCCTCGCATTAATCAACATCCTGTACGCCATTAAATTTCCTTGAAACAACAAGAGTTATGACGAATGCAAGAATACCTGGTATCACTAGAATGTTGACTGAGGTGAAAAACTGCAAACCTTATCGGTTGCAAGTATACCTGGTACCAGTAGAATGTGGACTGGATTGAAAACTGCAAACTTTATCAGCAGCAAAACAGTGAAAACCAACTGATTTCCACAATTATGCAATGATGACCTTTTAATTGAACATTAAAACTGAACTTTCTAGCTAGACACACCATCAAGTCTTTATGAGCTTTGGAGAAATATAAATACAAGTGGTACTGATAGCAAAGTAGCAGAAAGCCATCAGAAATTAGAATGCATCAACACGAGCGGCGACGGTATGGACGGGCTCGTGCGCTCACGCTAGGTGGACGAACGACTCGCTGACGCGTAGCCGATTGTATTGAATGCTATCATGTGCATACACTGCGAGTACAGGTTCGGAGCCGTCCAAATTAACCGGGATATAGCGGACCAGCTTGTTGGTGTTCCGTTAGTACAGGATTGTCGAAGCGGCACATAACAACCGCCGTCATCCACGTCCGTTACGCGTACGCCCGTTCTCCTAATGGGTAAATGGGCCCATAGTCGACTGGTGAGCGCTGAAAAGTAAAACAAATCTATCCTCTTTCTTCCATCGCCACCTCAGACCGGGGCGTCGTATGACGTGAATCTGGGATCCCCCTCGTGCATCCCGGCCGGTATCCTCTCGTTTTGAAGCATACGATCTAAATCGTGCGTATGTGTTCAGTTGTCGAAAATTTTGTAACAAAGCGCCCGCCACCAGCCCTCTGCCTCCGTAAGTTAGCCATGTAAATTTGCACGGCACCCCTGAACCGCGAACCCCACGTCCCGATCAGCGATCACCATGGCTGCGGCCTGCGACTAGATGCAGAAGAACGTAGGCCCTAACTTCCACGAAGACGAGATTCCGGCGGGCAGACGCGTACGCTCGAAGGTCAATACAGTATCCCAAATCCATCCCTCACTCCTTGCCTTGCCGTTCCCTGTTTGTAATAATCCAGATCGCTTTGCTTCAGCCCAGGAGAACTATTGAGTAAAAGAATTGTATGTATACGGGATTCTTCTAACTTGATGTTAACAGGGAATTCTGTGGTACCGTACAGATGATGCGATCTGGCTCATAGCTCATATCCATTGTTCGAAGTTTTGCTAGTTTTCTTTTAGTGAATTAGAGTTGTAAAAACTTTATCCTAAATGCACCTCTTCATGCTGACATCTGTACGAGTGCAGCCAATATTACTGTAAAGCCAGGAATTTTTGTTCATGCTTTTACGTGCACATACATATAGTTTTGGGAGACTGTACGCTAATTGTCATTTGAAATGTCACCGGGTTTTCCGTCTGCATTGCTGGCTAAATGAAAATTGGGATGTAGTACTTCTCATGTCAAATTGTGTGTCTTTTTTCTGATTACTTTCAAAGGCTTATCATGTACCCATTGTTGTAGCAACGGGATCTGCAAATACTTGGCAAATGCAGATGAACAAGGAAGGATTTAGTACACCCATAAACAAAGCAGGTGTTCCTGTCATTTGTAAGTCAATTGCTTTCAACAACCAGTGCCGTATTCCGTTCAGTTATTTGTACATGATGATGCCATTAATTATTGTGCTCATCTTTTATACCAGAATGTGAAGATAATTTGAAGCCTAATGTAGGGATGACATTTGATGGGCTGAAGGCTTTATAGGAGTTCTACAAGTCTTACGCACATCACTCTGGTTTTGGGGTTCGTATTGGACAGCAAAAGAAGTTTAAGCTCACTGCAAGAGACCATTGTTGTGTTCAAGGAATTACACAAAATAGGGGATAAAAATAGTTACTGAATTTTTTCAATCTATGTAATGAATGATAAGTTGTGTTTATTCTCTAGCTTTTGTCTTATGTCTATCACATTGGATGTGTGCTTAATTCAATAAATATAGTGGTCAGAACATGCTACTGAGTTCCAGTTGTGTATGGTGGTTTGGAAGCTTGTTCTTGTTTATGTATGTGTTCATGAAAATCTGATTGCAGGCAGAGGCACCAGGTTTCCAAGGAGCAGCAGCAAACTGCTTTATCCATGGATTTTTTTTGTGCTGCTAGCTACTGTTAGCTTGCATCAGGTGCATAAATCTTGAAGATACATCACATTAGTAGCATTTGAGTTATATTGCATCATGTAGTATGTAAGGGACACCTCAATTGCCAATACGAACAAGTAATAAGAAATAGTAGATGTTTGTTTTTTCTTTTTCATTCACAACTCTGAAGCTGCACGTACACCCAACAACAGTTGCATTCTACAAGCTCACAATCCACATTTAGAAGCTAAGTATGCAAGTAACAAGAACAAACGCATGAACATGAACATGAGCACTAAACTAGACTAGAGAAGCACGCCAGCAATGAAAGAGAGGCAGGCACATCTTCCATTCCACCAGATAGGTATGATCTTCTCTTCACCTAGTAAAGCCAACTACCACATGACATATGTGGTAAGCAATTTAAACTAATCCAAAAAAAATAATTAGTAAAGCCAACAACGGCTTACAAATATCCCAGGATTATTAGATGCGTTTGGTTGCTCTGCTGCCTTGAAATGTGTCAGTACTTGACATGCCTCTGCCGCCCAGGGACAAAATAATTTGCAATGTACTAACAATGTACTCCCTCCGTGCCAAAATAAGTGCAAAGTTGAGACACTTATTTTGGGACGCAGGGAGTACTTGACATGCCTCTGACTTAATTTGAAGTTTGAACAGCTGAAGAAATACTTTTAATGATATGCGTTTATGCATGCCAGCCAGGAGGTTTACCCCCAAGTACAGCAACATGAGGTCCATGACACTCAGATAGATCCGGGGTTGGTTTTATACCCATTACAACCAGTGAAAGAAAGGTAATCTTAATTAACTTTAATGCAAAAGTAAAGGAGGTGAACAAGGAGACAGTAAAGGTAATAATAATAATTCAAATAGCAACAGCTCCAGTCTTCAGAATCGTTTTCTTGGATGTGCAATCAAGGGTGGTGGAGTGTCGTAAGTCGGGGTGGAGCAGGTAAGCTGTCGTTGGATGAAGATGGGACGGCCAACTATGAGCTTGCACGGTTCGCCGCCAATCGACTGCTGGGCATCGGTTTCTTTCAGTTAAAATCATGAGAAGTCTCGATTTCTTCAGTTAACAAGATGAGAAGTGTTGATTTCTTCAGTTAACAAGATGAGAAGTGTCGATTTCTTCAGTTAACAACATCATAACAAATGTCGATTTCTTCAGAAGATGATGCAGTCTGGTTCCTGACAAGGAGGGAGATGTGTAAGTAATATAATTGGCATGCTTCTGCCGGGCCAGGGTCACAATATTTTGTACTGAATGACCAAAATACTAACCATTGCACACACGCTATGAACATGAAAAAGGCCTCACACCGTACATGCTCATCACAGCAATTTAATTCTGAGCGACATCACAAGCCGACAGGCTATATATGCTTCTGCAAGCCTAGGCAGTGTTTCTGCTTCTTCCTTGGCATGGTTTCAGATCTTCCGCGGACTGGTTGCAACTCAATCCATCACCCTCCTTGACAGCGATTCTGAAATGTTTTCAAGTCGGTTAACCTGACAAGAACATGTTAGCTAGCTTGCAGAGTTGCAGTTCACTGGGGCCTATTTACCTCGCATGAATGAACGCTCTCCGGTGTTTTATGTACACCTGTTGCTGAGGTCGCCGAGCAGATGTATAGCAGTCCTTGCATGCTGTTCTTGGCGGGAACTATGAGTACCACATTGCGTTTGGTGCCCTGAACTTTTAAATGGGATCTATCACACCTGCAAAATTAGCTTGTTACACATGATGCCCCTCTTCTCAGAGTAAACATGCACAATCTCCTCCTTACCTTTGCAGTGCCAGTTTTGGCCTTTGGGTAATAAAAGGCTTTCAGCTGCAACTTCTGATATTTGGGGCTCGACGAAATGATAATCTTGGTCGTTAGTTTGTCACTATGACCTGAGCGGAGGAGTTGCTTGCTAGTTAGTACAAAAAGCATCATCTCTCAATGCGATTAAAATGAAGCATATCTGAATATCCAGGCCTGACCTTGATACTTTTCTTGGACAGTACTGCAGCCGCAGCATGGGTCACCTTCAAAAAATCTTCTTCAACAACAACTTCATCTGTACGACCTGGGCGACCAGCGTGTACTTAAGATGGATCTGGTACACTGCATCAGAGAAAGAATAGAATGAGGGGCAAAGTACTTATCAAGGATGTCACAAGGAACATTTGAAAGCTAAAACTGGATCCACCGAACAGTACCAATCTCGTGTGGATGTAGCAGTGGAAGAAGACTGCCTAAGTCAACCACACCTTCCCCCAACTGAATCTGTTGCTTCCGAGGAGATTGGTCTACAAAACGAAGCAACATCGTAACTGAAATTAGCTAACAACAGTATAGAGAGCATAACATCATGTCTGACTGAAGTGGGTAAAACAACGATCAGAGAGAGGCACTTACAGCTCCATCACTAGTTACTCAAGACTCGCATGTAAGCAGTTGAGCAGCAAGTAATCTCCGACATAATCGACATCCTGATTCACTGCTGACGTGATCAGACCAAATTCACTACTTTGTGTTGGATAGAGATGGGAACATACTAAACAAGTAATCATAGAATTTGAAATACAAACTAGTGCTCAGAAAATGGTTGGGGAGCAAATATGCGATCATGCATATTGATATTGGTGCCTTAATGGGTTTTTCAGTTTCAGAATGAGCAAAAATTCATGCAATGCATTTACCTCCACTGTAACCTTCAGACTGCTACTTTTCATGCAATGCATTACCTCCACAGCTCCACTTTAACCTTCAGACTGCTACTACTCCGCACGATCTGAATTGGCTCCACGCTTCAGCTGCTACAGTGTGTAGACTATTATTGTGAAGATCCAATACGCCATTAAATTTCGTTGACAACAGTAATGACAAATGTAAGGATACCTGGTATCAGTAGAATGTAGACTAAATTGGAAAACTGCAAATCTTATCAGTATGCCATGATGGTCTTTTGATCCGTAAAACCATCAGAACAACAAACAGAAGTGGCTAGAAAGCCTACCAACACACAAGAAGACCTGAACAGCAAACCAACAGAGAGATTAGGAATGTGAAAACTGGTACTGATAGGAATGTAGCAGTGTATGGAAATATTTATATAACCTTAATATCAGTAGCTTGACCTGCCATAGTGGTATTCTGATTGTGATACCCAACATACAGAAGTAGACTGGCACGTCTTGTGAAAGACAATAGCCCAAATTTAAATACAAAATATGAAGAAGCCTATAAGATCGAACAAACACCTGTACACAGAACCAAAACAAATGGTGATCACAGATTACGTTGATAATTACATCCAGGAAAGAGAAGAGAGACTTGCAGAAGGTACAGCAGATAATTACACTGGTTTTTTTGACTTGTGGAAAGACAAGCGGTGTTGAGAAGCAAATCTTAAATACTTTCACTACCATTGAGAGGAAAATGGAAATCTAATATAGCAGAAGCATAAGTGGATACATTTTTTGCAGCGAGTATAAGTGGAAGTGGATATAAATGATATGGTACAGCAGGAGCGAAGATCCAGTTTAGATGTGCTTACAAGACTTATGTACAGGAAGGAAGACGACAGCCACAAGAGCTATGCATGGAAAGAGCAGAGCACTACAAGGCTAGAAGAATATACAATAGAACTCCAAGGCATTGTCCTGCACATTGGATGGGAATAAATGCAGTGTTATTAAGCAGGGTCGCAAGAAAAGGGCAACATGGAAGAACACAAGAAAGTATGTTTGTGTTACCTTGGATCAGTCTATTTCGATTTTGGGGATGGTATCCACTAACCCCCTGCACTGCTGTTTGAGCTTCTCGTTGCCGCACCAGTAGACCCATAACAGTTGCAATGATTTGGGGAGGCCATCGTTGGGCAACGACGAGACTGCTGGGCAGTACTCGATTCTTAATATCTTGAGGCTGGTAAGGTTGCGCAGCCCTGCAGGGAGTTGCTGAAGATCACGGAACTTCCAAAACTCAAGTTCCTGGAGGGATGAGAGGAGCTGAAGGGCGTCGTCTTGCTCCTTGCTGAAGCGCTCCATCCTTTCAGATTCGTGCCCACAAAGTTTCAGGTTGGTGAGGGAAGAAGAGAGGAAGCTGCAGATGGGTCCAGCAAGGAATCCCGCTGTGTCATCCGTCATGAGCTCATGCAGTGTGGATGAAACAAAATGTGTCTGCTGCTCTTCTCCTTCAACGTCCTCCCAACCAGAAAAGAATTTAGGGCTGAAAGAGAGTCTTAATTCTTTGAGCTGGCCCCCGGTGCTAAGGAGAGGCTGCAAGCCCCGACATGTCAGATCCTCTCCACAATTCAACAGTTTTAATGTGACAAGAGAGGAGAGGTTTGAGAGGGGCTCCAGTGTCATCAAGCCTTTCACATCCATAAGCTCCAGGAATTGCAGGGACGAAGGGAAAATGTGACGGGAAGGCACTATTTCCAATCTGGATAGAAACCTGGGGGAAGGCATTATTCTCAATCTCTGAAGGGTTCGCAAGGCTTGGAGCCCTCCTCTTCCAGGAACAAGAGTTGATGGCTCCACCAGGACTAGGTCTGGGCATTCATCGAACTCCAACTCCAGTAGTGAGTCACAGAGATGAGCTGGGAAGAGCAGCACCCCATCATCCTCTTCCTCTGCTGCTGCTGCTGTTATTTCACCTCGCCCCATCTCTGATGCTTCTAATGCTGTTTGTTGCACATCCACACCCACTCCCAGCTGTTTTATGTTTTCGCAATCACTTATTTTCAATTTGGAGAGCCTTGGGAGGTGGGGGAGGAGCTCGGTCAAATCCTTCCCACTATTACCTTTTAAGCCATACATCTTGATATACTCAACAGGGAGCTGCCATTTCACATCATCCTGACCTCGTATTGGTCCAACCAGACCATCTGAATGTTTTACAATCAATGTCTTCAGCGAGGTTAGCATCAGAAGGTGCTTCAACTCCAGAGGTGGGCACCTCTCAAGTGTCAGCTTCTCAATACTTGTTTCTTTATCAAAAACCAGCACTTGGTCTAAGCTATGCAGATCACCCCGTCCAACAATTTTCAGTTCTGCTCCATCAGATGATTTTGAGTACTCAAACTGTTGTAGTAGCTTGACACATACAATCGTGACACGACACAGACTTTCAATCCAGGAGATGGGAATCACCGACGAGAATTCTGGACAGTTCCTTACCTCAAGCTCTTGCAGTCTGGGGAACCAATCTGGGGAAACAATGTGGTTTGAGAAAGGCAACCCCAAGAGCTTCGACCAATCTCTAATAATTAGCACTTGCAAAAGAGGAAACATATGAGCATCCTGTAGTGAGTCAAAGAGATGAGCTGGGAAGAGCAGCGTCCCATCATCATCTTCCTCTTCTACTGCTGTTACTTCACCTTCCATCATCCCCATCGGTTGTGGATACGGCAGTGAAAACCTCATGTCCCTTCTTGGATAACGAATTATTTCCAGTCTGGAGAGCATTGGGAGGTGGGGGAGGAGCTCTATCAATTCCTTTCCACTAGTACCTTTTAACCACTCGATCCTGATATACTCAACAGGAAGCTGCCATTTCACATCACCCTGACCTCCTAGTGGTCCAACCAGACTATCTGAACATTTTACAATCAATTTCTTCAACGAGCTTAACATCATAAGGTGCTTTAACTCTAGAGGTGGGCACCTCTGGAGTGTCAGTTTCTCAAGACTTGTTTTTTCATCGAAAACTAACACTTGGTCTAAGCTATGCAGATCACCCTTTCCAATGATTTCCAATTCTGCTCCATCAGATGATTTTGTGTACTCAAACTCTTCTAGTAGCTTGACACCTTTGATCGTGACACGATGCAGACTTTCAATCCAGGATATTGGAATCACGATTGAGAATTCTGGACAGTACCATATCTCAAGCTCTTGTAGTTTGGGAAACCAATCTGGGTAAAGAATGTGGTTTGAAATTGGAAACTCCAAGATTTTCGGGCACCATTTGATAATCAGCACTTGCAAAGCAGGGAAGATATGAGCAGCCCTTTGCGACACGTCTCCACCCAGGGAAGACTCTAGTTCAGTTGTGTATACCCATTTTTCAAAACTTCCTAGACCAATGAGTTCAAGCTTTATTAGCATGAAAAAGCTTTTCCGTATAATAAGCTCCTTCAGTCTTGCCATATCCTTCAACCTTAGTTCACGAAGATCCCACACATCACCCAGCCATGTTGGACAAGAAGGGCCTCCATGCCCTCTAATGCACAGTACTTGAAGATTTCCATGTGGTTTAAGGCTCTCAAGAACCACTGCTTCCACACCATTCTCAATGCTAGATTGCTCACTATCCCAGTCCAATTTTAACCTCCTCAAGCACTTTTTCTCAACCAGCTTTGCTTGAGCTGCCTCCTCTTTTGTATGTATTTTCTCAAGGTTGTAGATGCCAAGCTCCCATAGCTTGGTCAAATGCTCAAGCTGCTTTGGTTCAAATCCTTCATTCTTTTTATTGACACGAAATACCATTAACTTTTCTAAGAGTTTAAGTTTTCCCACATTATAAATATCAAACTGAAGCCCATCATCCCTTGGGGGATAATAGTGGCACAATTTTGCAAGGTTGCACATGTCTTCGGGGAAATCACCACTGCCACCCCACCTCTCAAGATCTAGAACCCTTAAATGATAAAATTTAGAGATGTTAGGTGGTAACTGCATCTGTCTCATCCGTGTTCCTAGACATAGGCATCGTAGGTGGACAAGTCTTGAAAAGGTATGTAACACAGACTCCATGCGGCACATCAGGTGGGGAAAATAAAGAACACGAAGAGCATTTGCTTCCCCAAAAAAATCACCAAGTATCTTGGCAAAACCTTCATCCATTTCCCCAAATAACATCAGTGTTTGCAAATGTTCAACCTTCACTGTTGTCTTCAGTTTTTCCAATTCAGTCTTTAATTTTTCACCAGACACTGCATCATATTCATCCAAGTCCTCTGTGCTAATAGACAAGTGTCGGGTTGTTGGCTGAATTTTTACTGATCCAACATCCGGGAAACGTAAACTAAGGCAATCATGAGATGCAACCTTCAATGCCAAATCATGCAGCAGGTCATGCATAACATAACACCGATCACCATCAATTTGCTCTTCTCTGAAAAATCCATGGATGACTAACTCCTGTAAATTTCTGAAACCTATGTCTTCAAGTGTTTGATTTTGACCATCAAGTATCAAAATATCTAGTCCAATCCACAGGCTGATGAGCTCACGGCTTCTGAAAGGGTAATCTTCAGGAAACAATGCAGAATAGGAAAAACATTGTTGCAGGTGGAAAGGGAGAAAGTCATAGCTAAGCTCCAAAGCAGGCATAATCCAATTGTCATTGATCTGCTTCACCCATTCTTTACTTTCTAGGACCCTTTTCCAATGAGCCAAACAAGGGTCTGTCCTCAGTAATCTACCAACGGTCTTTGCTGCAAGAGGGGAGCACCTTAGTTTTTCCATTATCTTATCTCCAGTCTCACGCAAATGAAGTTTTTCACTGGGATATTGCTCTGCATCAAAGACATAAACAAGGAATAACTTCCTAAACTCTTCAGGTTCTAAACCACTCAGTTCTTTTGGCTCTTCAGTTTTCTTAACCTGGTCTGCTATTTCTTTTTGCCGAGTTGTGACTAGAATCACGGAACCCTTTTTTTCTGATTGACCAAGTGACGACAATAGCTTTTTCCAATCATCCACACCAGTAAACTGCCATATATCATCCAATACAAGTATGAACCTCTTGGATTTCAATCTGTGTTCAATCAGCTCTTCTGGTCTCATACACCCATTTTCACCTTCAACTGCAGGGGTATATCTTTTAATCTGTTCTAGCACCTTACCCAGGTTGAAATTAAACGACACACATATCCAAATCCTGACCGGAAAATGATTCCGCACTTGCTGGTTGTTATATATGTGTTGTATCAGAGTTGTCTTCCCAATTCCCCCCGGACCAATAACTGGAAGCACAGTTAGAGCCGTGTCACTGTATTGCCCCTCCGTGATATCATCTATGATACTCTTCATGACATGGTCCCTCCCATACAGTTTTGGCTCTGCACTCAGAGGTGTGGTGGTGGGACGGCTCTGGGCAATGTGAAGAACACTTCTACGGTGATAACGTTGCAGAATCTTGTCAACCTCATTACGCACAGACCGCAGTTTCTCTACAACGGCATTCATCCTTTCAGAGAAATCAGGCCTACTAAACTCTGGTATTGGTGTTTCTTCATTACCACGAACATGTGGATGCGGGGAGACCTCCTGATCAGCCTGATTGGCGTTTGGCGCAGAGGAGGAATCGCCGCGTGTTATGTGCCTAGCATGCTGCCAAGCGCAACAGCTGACATGTTGTCTTGCATCTTCTTGTTGGGGATGGCGAGCATTGGCACCAAAGCAGGACCCGGTGAAAGATGCCAGCCGTTTGCGAATAGATTTGTGAGTGTGGCGAACATCACGGACAAGGTGCTGGACACCACCCTCGCCGTGCTCGTCGGCAGCCTCATATGTGCCGCGGAGCTTGTCGTGGATGCGGAAGTAGTCCAGCTCGTCCAGCAAGTCTTGAGCATTGTGCGCCGAGTCCCGCATCATCTGCAACAGCTGCTCCATGGCTGGACCGCTGATCTCCTTGCGAGTAGCATTTTCGAGCGTGGCCTCGACGACCAGCAGTTCCATCCTGAGGACCTCAACGTTGGGACCAAACATCCTGGTGCCCTCCCAAGCTTCCTGGAAGATATCCGTGACGGTGGCTAGCGCCTTGCTCACCACCCATTGCACCACGCCGAGGGCAGCGTCGGCCATCCTCGGGCCAGAAGCAGAGATGGACGACCTGCGGCGCCTGCATCCAAGAATCAAAAGGAATTTGTTGGTAAAAATAGGCTGCTGGTAGCTGTAAACTGAAGGGGGGAGTGCGTGTGTAGTACTAGTACGTACGTTGGCGCAAGCACGCCGGTGATGGGATGCTGCCTGTCTGCCTTCCTGCCGGTGACAGATGCCGCTGCCGCTGCCGTTTGCCAAGGCCTGCCTAGCACCTAGTTGCTTCAAATTGGGGGTTGGGTCGCAGCACAGCAAGCCTGATGGGAATTTTCAATCACAAAAGAAATATAATTAAGGCATCAGGCTAGAATTTTCAATCACAAGGGGAAACAGAATTTTCAATCATGAGAGAGAGAGAGAGAACAGAAACAGAACTCTGACCTGCTGCTGTGCGTCGGAGGTCTGCCGGTGACGGATGCCGCCGCCGGTGACGGATGCCGCCGCCGGTGACGCCTACCTAGCTGCTGCAAATGGGGGTTGGGTGAGTCACACCGAGCAAGGGGAGGTACAGGAATGGAGGCACTGAAACAGGGCGCGCGTGCACACACACACAGAGGCTACTGACCTGCTGCTGTCCGGCGGCGGGCGGTAGGGTGCGGCTGGTTCAGATCCGGGTGGGAGCCGCCATCGCCGTGGTGAGAGGGCGAGATGACCGGAGTTGCGTCGACCAGGAGGAGGCGAAGTGAGCTGCGTTGCCGGACGGCGAGGCGGAGGTGAAGGACAGCAGCGGTGGGCAGTGGAGAGAGTGAACGAACGAGACTGAGTGAGAGTAGTACCACCTCTAGATCTAGATCTGGTAATAATTGAGAGGTCCGATCTGGATCACGAGGACTACAGTACAAGTATTTTTCCTTGACTTCACATATCCCGAGTTTCTCTCAAACTAAACTTAGAGCATCTGCCCCGCACCCAACAGGCCTCCTCAGGGCGATTTTTTTCACACCGATGCCGAACAAAAACCCTAGTCGTGCCATCAAGACGCCAAAATCCACCGGTTTGACCCGTTTTTGAGCCTCACGATCCCAGGCCGAACCCAGTGCGCTGCGGGCACTCGAGGGCTCCGGCAGAAGGAAAAAACACGCCTGGGCCACACCGTCAGGCGAAAAGTCAAGGCAATCGTCCAGATTCGCCCCCCACCCCCCGAGCGCTCGGCCACCACCCTGCCGCCCAGCACCGCTAGATAAGCCATTCCCTGCCGGAAAAGAGAGAAGGTTTCCCAAGGTGGGAACTAACATGCTTACGTAGATTGCGCATCCTGTGGTGCAGCCATCTCAAACTGCTTTCATGCCGGACAGAAACATCCTAGAAGGGGTTGTGGTCCTACATGAAACGCTCCATGAAATCCACACAAAAAAACTATATGGGATGGTTTTTAAGGTGGATTTTGAGAAACGTACGATAAGATAAAATGACCATTTCTTCAGCAGACCTTGCGGATGAAAGGATTCGATTAGTCCTAGAGAAACCAGGTAGATTCTTTCACGCAAAAAGGGAGTGCCGGAACCAAAGTGAATGATGACATAGGTCATTATTTTCAGACACACAATGGTCTGAGGCAAGGAGACCCGATGTCACCTATTCTATTCAACATATATAGTGGTAGACATGTTGACGATCCTAATAGGAAGAGCTAAGGATAATGGCCCGATAGGCGGGCTCGTCCCGCATCTAGTGGACGGAGGAGTGTCCATCTTACAGTACGCTGATGATACTATCATCTTTATGGAGCATGATTTGGCAAAAGCAAGGAACATGAAGCTTGTGTTATGCCTTTTCGAACAGTTGTCGGGGTTAAAAATTAACTTCCATAAAAGTGAATTGTTCTGCTTTGGAAGAGCTAAAGATGAACAAGAAGCTTACAAACAATTGTTCGGGTGTGAATTATGTCCATTGCCCTTTATGTATTTAGGTATATCAATTCATCATCGCAAGCTTTCCAACAAAGAATGGAAGTGCATTGAGGATCAATTTGAAAAGAAACTAAGGTGCTAGAAGGGCAAGCTTATGTCATATGGAGGCCGACTAATTCTCATTAATTCGGTACTCATGAGTATGCCAATGTTTCTCTTGTCCCCTTTTAAGGTACCAGTTGGAGTTGGGAAAAGACTGGACTTCTATCGATCGCGCTTCTTCTGACAAAGCGATGAGTTAAAACGAAAATACAGACTCGCTAAATGGGATATAATCTGTAGGCCAAAAGACCAAGGGATCCTGGCACACTCTATATAAGCCACACCCCTCCTCTGGAACAAGGGTTCGCACCCCTTGTAACACACACCCATATTCCAGTCGACCGCCTCAGGGCACCGACACGTAGGGCTTTTACCTCCTCTGAGAGGGGTCTGAACTTGTAAACTCGTATGTACAATTTCACCGTTGCTAGGGCCTTGCCTCCTCTTATGTACCCCCTATTCTTACTGTCAGACTTAGTACCACGACACCGGCCACGTTTGCGGGGTCTGTGCGGGCGGGATTTTCCACGCCGACCCGCATTTTGGCGGTTATTTTGCGGGTCGGGGTCTTTTGCGGGGTCTGTTAGAGTTGCTCTAAGCACCTTTGCATTTGTATTTGTACTCCCATGTACTCTATTGCATTATTTAAGAGTTGCTCTAAGCACCTTTGCATTTGTATTTGTACTCTTATGTACTCTATTGCATTATTTAAGAGTTGCTCTAAGCACCTTTACATTGGAAGAAGTCCTATTTTTTAACCGTAGGATCACTTTTCCCGTCGGATATTTTTGGCACTGCGAGGCTGATGCGCTACAGGATTTTTGTTTCCAAATTTGACTAAAGTAAATACTCTTGCCTCTGGTTGAATAAATTAACACACTTTGTTTTGGTAAAGGATGGCCGGTCACTATATTCTTCTTAATTAATGGGGAACTATCTCCTCTTAATCAATAAAAAGACAAAACTTTTGCCTCTGGTTCAAAACAAATATTTTGTGTTCGTTACCACTGTAGCATTCACAGCTAGGCGGTAGCTGTTCACTGCAAAAGAAAAGAAAAAAAAACAGTGTTCACTGATTGACACTTGTAGGGGCAGTGCTATCATTTTTGTTTGGTTCACTGATTGAAACTTGTAGAGGAGTCAGTCGCGGGTGGTCTACCAACGCTGCGCGCCTTCTGCGCAATTGCGGGAATCCACTATGAGACTTTTCGTTGTCGGGATCTTTTCTCATCGGATAATTTGGCACTGCCATGCCAACGTATTGTACTTCCTCCTTTCTAAATATTTGTCTTTCTAGAAATTTCAACAAGTGACTACATACGAAGTAAAATGAGTGAATCTATATTCTAAAATACGTCTACATACATTTGTATATTGTAGTCCATTTGAATATCTAGAAAGACAAATATTTAGAAACGGAGGGAGTACTATGCAGGGCTTGGGAGTGTTTGTCTGAAAATTCGGATAAATAAACAAAGCATTGTTTGGCAAAACAAAAATATGACAAGTTAAGCTAGAGTTTAGGCGCTCTGGACGAACGCAATAGAGACTTTGTGAGAAACCTGCTGAAGTGTGTGTGGTTTGTGTATTCTAGTACTCCCTCCGTCCAAAACTAACTCGTCGCTGAAATGGATGTATATAGAACTAAAATACATCAAGAAGGGGAATCACATGCGCCCCTCCTACGAAGCTAGCTGCGACTCCGCCGCCGCGGTCACGGCCGCGGCTCACCCCCCGAGCTCCACCTGTGACCATGGCCTCCTCTCCACCCACCACCCTCACCAACCCAGATCCCTCCCTAGCCACCGACCCCCCCCCCTCCCATTCCTCCACTCCGTCCGAACTCCCCTGCAGAGTGATGGTGACGGGGCTTCTCTCCGGCGCTCTGAGGGATGCCCTGGGTTCCTCCCTCCACTCAAGTTGCCGCCCCCTCCAGATCAACTACCCCGAACTTCAGGCCACAAATCGTGTCTGATGCATCGCAGGCTCCTGCGGAGAAGGGGTGGGTGGAGGTCGGGGGCCGGCATCGCCCGAGGCTGGAGAAGCCATCTGCCCTGCCGCGCAAGAAGAAGGACGACCGCTCCCTCACATTCAAGCGGAGAGCTTACGGACTCTGCTTCCGTTGCTTGGTGGGGGACCACTTTGTCGCCGATTGCCGAGGCCTTGTCACCTGCCTGGGTTGCCGCCACTCTGGCCATCGCGAGCGGGACTGTCCGGGACGCCTTCCTGCTAGTCAAGGTCGCCTCCGCCGCTCCATGTTGCCGCCATCTGCTCCTGGCCTCCCCAACCACCAGCCCCCAGCTTCCTCACAGCAGTTGCAGCAGCGCTCGTGGGCCGCCGTGGTTGCTTCTCCGATGGGGCTCGTTCAGGAGGCCCTTTGTAGCAACTCCGGTGTCTCTGGGTCAGGTCTGTCCGATCCCGGCAAGACTATCTTTGCTGCTGATCTGGGGTTGCTGCAATCCCTTTTTGCAGCACAGACCGAGACGCTGTGAGCTGAACTGCAGGCCCTGGTTACCGCCCGTGTGGAGGAGGTCGTTCAACCTCTCCGCGACATGGCGATCGCTCTGCAGGGATGGGCGGCCCAGGTCTCAGGCCTCTTGGAGCGGCTGGAGGTTATTAGTGACAGAGTTGTTGCTTCGCCGGCCATCATCCCTTCCTTGGTGCCGATGGGTCCACCTCCTCCCTGGTGTGACCATGAGGAATCGCTGCCTCCTGTGGCCGGTTGCTCATCCGAGGTACTGGCTACTGTGGCTCTACCTGTAGATGTTCCTCCTCCTTTGGATCTAGCTCTGCACAAGATGGTTACTCAAGGTGAGAAGGCGCAAGCTAAGGTTGCTGAGAAAGTCAGAGGGACCGATGATATGGAGCGGACTGAGGTGTCCTTACCTGTTGGTTTGGTTGGAGAGGTGCCGCCCTTGGTCTCCTCCCCAGGGATGACTGCCTCAGAGGGCAATACCTATATGATGTCTTCCGGGTCCGAGGAGCTATTCGGTGACACTGGAGTGCCTTCAACTAGCCTATTGGATGAGCTCCTAAGCAGTTTCAGTTGCACAACGCCACGGTCCTTGCTTGTAGAACCGATTCATTTGCAGATTGATTGGGCATCTACTTGTTCCGGAAGGCGTAGTGACCGTTTGGATAAAAAGAACAAAAACTGCAACGTTCCTACTGCCAAACGCGCTGAATACAGGTTGGCGGAGGCTTATTGGAAGGCTTATTGGGAACTACCGAAGGGAATGACATCTAAGAAAGCCACCGAGGAGGAGGTGCAAGAGAAGATGAAGCCTTATCTACAGATGTATAAGAAATCACTTACGCCAACGGCGGTCCAGGCAATCCGTGCCTTGGTGGAAGTCAATGTTTGATCTCATTTTTCAGAAGGTTAGGCGCAAGTACACGGCTAGTTGCAGGCATGTTCTTGAGGTTGCAAAGGTTGACTTGGTTGGGTATGTTGTGTTGTCGGTGGTCTTGGGCTTAGGCACCCTTGTATCTGGCTCGAACGACGTCCCTTGAGTGCTAGCCCGGTCTTTGTGGTCTTTGTCGGTTTCCCTTATGTAACCGTGCCATGTATGGTTTTTGGGTCCGGTTTCCCCTATTAACTGGACCAATTCTCTTCTTCTTAATGCAATGCAGAAGCTCCCCGCCCTCTGACGAGGTTCCGTTAAAAAAAAGAACTAAAATACATATGGATACATCCATGCATGCGACAAGTAATTCAGAACAGAGGGAGTACTTGTGTACGAAGTGCTCAGACGGATCGGACCCACCCACCTACTTTCACCATGGCCACATAAGAATCACTCGTCCGTCGATTGTTTGACCATGCTTATTTACCGGTAGATCTTTTTCTTTTGTCAAATAATTTTGCTCTCTTCATATATATATATATATATATATATATATATATATATATATATATATATATATATATATATATATACTGCCAGGCTGATGCGCCACAGGATTTTGTTTCCAAATTTGACTAAATAAAGGTTCTCTTTTTTTGGCCAAGAATGGTTGGTCACTGTAGCAGAAAATCTAGTAATAATAGTAATAATTGGCCGTGTAAAAAGAGGGTGGTGTAAAAAGAAGTGCTCTGATCTGATGTGATCCGGATGGGACACGACGCAGTGTTGATGTTGGCTGGAAATAATTGGGAGAGCGAGAGAGATGATGGACTTGACTTAGTACCAAAGTCCTACAGTAGCTTACTAGATGTTGGATGAATAGATTTTTCTTTTTCGGGCACTCAGGTCTGATCTTGCACATGTTATTAGATGGTACTGGGAGGGGCTGAATTTCATGTTTTGACCCCTTTTGCAAAGAAATTCGAGATCTGACCCCAGTTCAAAAAAATTTCGGGATTTGACCCTTTTGTTACCGCCAGAGCCCCTGGCGGTAGGGTTAGACAGCTACCGCCAGATTCCCTGGCGGTAGGGTGTGACGGAGGGAGACGGAGGCCGTCACCGCGCGCTGACGTGGATAAGTACCTTACCGCCAGACAACCTGGCGGTAAGCTGTCTAACCCTACCGCCAACGGCTCTGGCGGTAAGGTGTGGCAGGGTTTTACCGTGCATGTCTTCTGTAATGAGATATGCAAGCGCCCTAGCGGTAGGTTCACCCTACCGCCAGGGCTCACGGCGGTAGGCTGTCTGACCCTACCGCCAGGGAGCCTGGCGGTAGGGTCCTGTGTTTCGTGTAAAGTTTTGTAGACATAAGAAATTTGATCACATCCAAATATTGTCATCACAATTTCATAGACATCCAAATAGTTTGATCACAGTTTCATAGAAATATGCAAGGGCCCTGAACATAAGAACCAATAATAAGCATAATTTCATAGACATAAGCATAATTAGTTTTGCCATTACGGATTAAGAAACAAGTACCAAATAACATAGTTTGATCACAATTTCATAGACATAAACATAACATAGTTTGATCACATCCAAATAGTTTCACAAAGCCAACATAGGTAGCAATCAAACATGACGATCATCAGCAGCCACACGCATATATAGTTTAGATGATATCGATGACGATCATCATCTTCAAGCCTTGACGGTTGGTCTTCCTGATAGTAATAAGGATGGCCTGTCCAACATGAAGATTCTTGTCAATGAGGAAGCTCTTCCACCCATCTGTGCTTAAATTTGTGCGACCGTCCGTGTCCACGCCGTACGCACAAGTAGTGACGGGGCCCCTTGCGGTAAGGCGTATTCCAGCATAGCCTTCTTCATCAACCTCGATGCCACAACTCTCAGATAGGCTCTTTGGTAATTTCTGAATAAGAAAAACATATCAATTAATAAGTATGGATTATCTAAACTATTAAAAATTCCTTGGATTCTACACTAATAACATACCATGTCATGACGATCGATCATGGTAGTTGTCAGACGCGTCACGAATGGCGCCCCGATCAACTCAGCACGTGGCAGAAAGTTGTCCCATAGGTTGCACACCTCCTGTTCGCTCAGCCTCACTCTTTGAGCACAGATGGTTTCTTCAAGTGGGTCTTCATAGTCATCATCCTCATCAAGTGGTGGTGGTGGCGCCATGTTCCTTATATAAGCATTGATTGGATAAAGTTAATTAAGCAAATATCACATATGGAGATATATAGCAAAACAAATATCTACAATATTCACACAAGAAATCATCACATATGGCTTTAAGAAAGACTAAACCTAGGGTTCATCTAGGTTCTAAGGTTCATCATATCAACTAGAGAGGGTTCCTCGTATGGCTATAAGAAAGACTAAACCTAGGGTTCATACATTTGCAACTATATGAAATAGAAATACACACATTTTCACACTATGCATTAACCACCTACCAATTTTGCAAAACATCCATCTTCACAAATTTGCAATACATTAACCATCTACGAATTTTGGTATGCCTTTATCCTCACAATCTTGCATTCAACATACAGAAAGATTTCTTATAAAATTCATATATACATAACAAAACAAAATGGACCAACATATATGCATTCACCAACATATCCTCACATATCTTGCAATTGTTTCACCCACACATCCTCACATAGGCCTACTACTAAATCATATACTCCTAAACAACTAAAACATCATAAAAAAAATCAACACCAAAACCTAGGTTGCACCTAGTGCCAAAAATAAGTTCAAAAATAAAAAACCATTGCGAAAACTGATTGGAGGGAATGGAGGAGCTTACCGGCCTCTTCAATTTGCCCCAAAGATCCGCGAAAATGGTGGAGGGAAGAGGGAGATCGATGGAGGGGATCGAGAGGAGGAGAGAGGCGGCGCTCGACTCTGTTCGAGTCGAGGGGAGGAGGAAGAACGGGCTGGTGGGTGGGGTAGGGCCCGCCCGCAGCATCACTTGCCTCTTCGGTACCTACCGCCACCACCTCGGGCGGTAGGCCACCGAACCCTACCGCCACAGACTGTGGCGGTAGGCCCTTTTCCCCGTCAGTTGCCGTTAGAGGGCCTACCGCCACTGCTGATGGCGGTAGGACGTGCAAACCTACCGCCGGCCCTCCTGGCGGTAGTCAAAAGGGTCAGATCCCGAAATAGTTTCAGACAGGGGCCAGATCTTGAATTTCTTTGCAAAAAGGGTCAAAACACGAAATTTGGCCACTGGGAGGTTTGAAAGGAGCCACCAGCTGGCATGCGAGGACAGTGTGGATGGAGCCCAAGTGTGTCACGGGAAGGCAGTACCTTGAAGGCTTGAAGCATCATCAAGCATTATTATCCGAGCCGCTGGGCGCAGGTGGTTGCCGCGGATCTGGCTCTGGCCGGTCCGGCGGCGCGGGCCGTAGGGGCCACCAGTGTGCAGGCGTTCGGGCAAAGGTGGTGAAGGGACCAGCGGCCGACGTGGAGGCTCTTGGGCTCCGGGGCGGCGGCCCCGGATGAGGTGGTGGCGGCTTCGGCCAGGAGGTGGTGCGAGTCTGGTTGCGGTGGATCGTGGGATCCCGTAGCCAGAGTGAGGTCGGCCTCGGCAGGGGTGGTGGTTAGTGGGCGGCGGTCGGTGGTGGCAAGTGGTCGGCACATCTCCGGGAGAAATCTTTGCTCCGGTCTTCACCGAAGCCGGCGACGGCGGCGCCCGCGGGTGCCGTGATCTTTCTTGGAAGCGTCGTCGTGGAGGTGCTCCCTCTCCCCACGGCTTGGGCTCCGGAGGGAAACCTCAGATCCGCTGGATCGGGCGATGGAGGCGTGTTCGCGTCTTTCTCCTCCTTGGGGGCATCGTCTCGGAGCCGGCAACGACTGAGAGACTGGAGGATGATGGCATCTTCGCCGTCGATGGTGGCATCTTCGCCGCGTGGTTTGCTGAGGCGGGGCGCTGGTTCCTGTTTGGCAACGATGATGGCGTCGAGAAGAGCTTGGGTTGCGGCGTGGTCTTTGGTAGTCGGTTCTTCCCGATGTGTCCGAGGTGCTCTTTTGGGCACGGTCGGCGCAAGTCCTGCATATTTCCCTTGTGTTGCTCGTCGTCAATGTCGGAGCTGTCGGTTGCTTGCGCGTGTGGCCATCCGTTGGCATGTGCCGTCGTGGCTTCTGTTCATGTCGGTGGCCAGGTTGGCTGGTGGTGCCCATGTCATGTGGGTTGTGTTGTATCGGTTTTAGCCCGGTTTTCCGTCAATTAACCGGGCAACTCTCTTCTTCTTAATCAATGAAAATAACAAGTCTTTTGCCTCGCTTCAAAAAAAAAAAAAGTTGAGTTGAGCTAGTGCGATGGTCCTAGAGCAATGTGGTACGTGTTACACACAGGCTTTTGTCATGGTCACCAGAGCAGCATCACTGTGATTATCTGTTCAAATGTGTTGTCAATTTCTTCATTTTCAACAACTCGCTTGCAAAAAAAAATAAAATGTGTTGGTTATTAGTCACTATATATATAGTACTGCTGCCTGCTGCGGAGTGCGTGCAGTGCTACACTATTTTGTGATGAACATAACCAAAGCAAACAAGCAAACTTATCAGAGGGACGTACTGCTTCACAAAGATGCGTTGAAGCATTAGTTGACTATATGATCGATCGTCAGTGTTGGTTGCTGGAAATTTAAATTGAAAACAGGAGCAGGGCGCGCCATCTCCTGCGTGGTTGCTCAAAGTAATTTGACACCTAATCGACCTGTCTATATATAGGTCGCCGTGGAAGAGAACGTCATGGGAATAATCACAAGCACATGGCGAGCTAGCAGGCATGTGGATTAAAAGTTTAAAGAGAACTAACCTGACCCGGTGCGCTTGGTTCCAGTTCCAGTTCCAGTTCCAGTTCCAGCGGACGGGCTAGTCGCCGGAGTGCAGAGCAGCTCGAAGACGACGCGTGCGTCCCAGGAGCCCTTGCCCACCGTTCGGTGTCTCCTTGTCGTCGCCGTCGCCGTCGCATCGTCTGCTGTTGGACTCGACTCGTCATCGAGATTCGAGAGCACAGCAGGAAGGGAATAGCGGGCCACTCCGGTGCGGTGTCTGTCTGTTGCTGGGTCGGGTACATGGGCCATACCGGCTCGCCTCATGTGTGTTTTTCTATTTTATTTAGTAATAGAAAATGATCCAAACACTAACAGGGTGAGGCCCTCACATATCGAAATCAAGTTGAATGACTAGCTTGTTCAGAGGTACTCCTTCCATTCTGAATTACTTGTCGCGAGTATGGATGTATCTAGATGTATTTTAGTTTTAAATACATCCATTTCCGCGACGAGTAATTTGGGATGGAGGGAGTACCACCGTGAGGAGCTAATTTGAGTGGCTGTCCGCCGGAGATAAGAACACGATTTTTTTTTCACATGAGGGTTAGTCTCCGGCGGAAGAAAAACATGATTAAAGCCCTCACAAATGCGCTTGGGGTCCAAGTTGATGATCCAGCAGAACTCAAGGGCATGCTCTCCTCTTTTTATGAAGAAATATCAGAGGGCGTGGACAATGTTGAGGTTGTTTTTATCGCATGTGCCGCACAAGGTCACCCAAGGTATGAATTTTGTAGCTCTTTGTGCACCATATACTAATGAAGAGGTGAAGTGCGCGCTGTTCCAGATGTTTCCAACAAAGGCCCCTGGCCCGGATGGATTCCCTGCACACTTTTATCATAGGCATTGGGATCTCTCTGGGGAAGAAATTACTAGTGTTGTGCTGAAAATCATAAGAGGAGAAGAAAGCGTGGAGAGCATCAATGACACTGTCCTAATTTTGATTCCGAAGGTCCTCAATCCTACACAACTCACCCAATCACTATGAGACTTTTCGTTGTCGGAATTTTTTCTCACTGGATAATTCGGCACTGCCATGCCAACGTAATGATTCAAAACTATACTACGTAGGGCCTGGGAGTGTTTGTCTATAAATATGGATAACTAAACAAGCATTGTTTGGCAAAACGAGAATATGCTAAGTTAAGCTGGAGTTTAGGTGCTCTGGCCAAACGCAATACAGACTTTGTGAGAAACCTGCAAAAGTGTGTGTGTGTGTGTGTGTGTGTGTGTGTGT
Source organism: Aegilops longissima (assembly GCA_021605205.1). NCBI lineage: Eukaryota > Viridiplantae > Streptophyta > Magnoliopsida > Poales > Poaceae > Aegilops > Aegilops longissima. The sequence goes on from CM038677.1 coordinate 7,928,666, forward strand.
TCGGTAGTTTTGTTTCCATATTTGAATGGGTAAAGACTATTTTCCGGAAAATTCGAATCTGAGCCCGAGCTCATCTGCACTCTGCGCTCACGAAAAAATCAAAATAAATACTAGAAAAATTCAAAAATTCCAAAAATTTGGGTGGTGGACAATTTGATCGTGAGTGCGCTCCAATTTTCAAAACATTTGACTTCTGTGCAACTCTCAGCAAAAAGATAAATCGAAGGTCCGTAAAAATGTGTACTGTTCATATACTGTTCTGGTCTGATTTGTCTTTTTTGCTGAGAGCTGCACAGAAGTCCAAATGTTTTGAAAATTGGAGCGTACCTCACGCATCAAATTGTCTACCACCCAAATTGTTTTTGGAATTTTTTGAATTTTTCTGAATTTTTTACGATTTTTTTTGACCGGGTGCAGATGCACATGGGCACCGAAACGCCGTTCTCCTATTTTCCTTCTTTTTCCGGCCAAAAATGGTTCGTCACTGTAGTAGAAAATCTACTAGTGGTAATAATTGGCCGTGTAGGCTTGGGCCCCACCAAAAGTAAAATTATTTGCTTGGCTCGCGCTTCAGGATAGGATCTGGACTGCTGATAGATTGGAGAAGCGAGGATGGCCTAATTGTGGCCCCTGCCCCTTGTGCCGACGATTGCTAGAATGTGGCCCTCAACTTTTCTTCAGATGCCGCTTCACTCTCAGGCTTTGGAACATGGCTATTCAGAAATTTCGCATCCACGACATTGACACGTCCACATGGCACCTGTTTGACTCCGTTCATGTCTGGTGGGCGAGCACATGCACCACGGGCACCACCGACAAAAAAGCAAAGGCATCGATTACCATGCTAGTGTCATAGGTCATCTGGAATGAGCACAACGCAAGAGCGTTCAGTCAAAAGAGCGCACCTCCGCAAATCTTGCTCGGCATCATTAAAGACGAGGCAAACCTTTGGATCAAAGCTAGGGCAAAGAAACTAGGGTCTTTTTTATTGCGAGAATAATTGTCATGCCATAACATGGGTGTGTGTTATAACAAACTCTCTCTCCTCCTTATTTAATATATGAGGTAAATCTTTTGCCTCTGTTTAAAAAAAATAATTGGCCATGTAAAAAGGGCACAGCGTGGTGGTGTAAAAAGTGCTAAAATCGATCTGATCGGGATGGGACACACGCTGTTGATGTTGCCTGGTAATAATTGTGATAGCGAGAGAGATCTGGTCTGGATCCTCTTTTCCTTGATCGACTTGACCTACCAAAGTCTCACAGTAGCTTACTATAGATGAATAGGTTTTTGTTTTTTGGGCACTCAGGCACCATTGATCTTGCACATGTTATTAGATGGTAGGACTGGGAAGTTTGAAAGGAGTCACCAGCTGGCATGAGCGGATAATGTGGATGGAGCCCAAGTGAGTCACGGGAAGGCAGTACCTGCTTTGTCATGGTCACCGGAGCAGCAGCACTGTGATTATCTGTTCAAATTAATGTGTTGTCAGACTTGCTTCATTTTACACAATTTGCTTGCAAGAATAGATCCATGGACATATAAAAAAAGCTAGTGCTCACATTTACATGTAGTCTAGCTTGTGCTTTTAGGACATCTTCAACAGCAACCCGCAAATTTCCTCCTGCATCCGCTCGCAAACAGGGGGACCAGTCCGCGGGCATGGATTCGGGAGGACGACATCCAACTTCCAATTATTTTTCAACAAACCGGATGAAATTCGTGCAAACAAGACATGATTTCATATAAACACGTCCGGATTTCATATAAACATGACGGATTTCATTACATTTACATCAACTAAGTGGTGCTAGTCCGGCTCTAGACGTATAATTAATACCTAATCTAAATGGCCGCCCACGGATCCCTATGTCTTCCTCATGTCCGGCAGCCCGATCATCGGACTGCCGGGAGCTCCAGAGGAATATGCTTCAGCACAGAGGACAGATCGCTTAACCACCACTCATCGGAGCGGAACCCCCAGCTGATGCTTCAACGGGAGGGGAAGGGGGCACCTCCGCTTCCGCGGAGCCCATGTGGGAGCGACGAAGGTCCTCGAAAGAGAAGAACCTGGCAAGACACTGGCTATCTATGCCGGCGTCGCCTCGGTGGTGGCCTTCATGGGACCCAAGCGGCGGCGGCCTCCCATGTTCTACTTCTCCTCGACGATGGCGGCGGACGCAGAGGCGCTAGCCACTGACTCATCGCTCTCCGTGCACCCGGCTTCTGTCACTAGTAGAAAAGGGGGAAAAGGTCCAGGCCGGGTCAGCCTATTAGTCCCGGTTCAGTCCAGAACCGGGACCCATGGTGGCATTGGACCCGGTTCGTGAGCCCCGGGCGACAGCCGGGCCACGTGGGCCATTGGTCCCGGTTCGTCTGGACCTTTTGGTCCCGGTTGGTGGGACGAACTGGGACCAATGGGCCTCGCTCCTGGCCCACTACCATTGGTCCCGGTTGGTGGGACGAACCGGGACCAATGGGTCTAACCTTTAGTACCGGTTCGTGCCACGAACCGGTACTAATGGGGTTTGAGGTATTAGTACCGGTTCGTGGCATGAACCGGTACTAAAGTTCCCATTTTCAAACTCTACCCCCCATCGCCTTTTCAGTTTTGTAAAAAGTAAAAGAAAATGTTAAAAACTTCAAAAATTAAAATCCTTCAAGATGTACTTATGTTACTACATCTACTAGTTAGGAAAATTTATAAACTTAAATTTGGACATGTTTTGCAAAAAGTGTAGGGAAAATGTAAAACGGCTATAACTTTTGCATACTATGTCCGAAAAAACGTATAATATATCAAAATGTTCAGAACGAAAATCCGCATCCGATTTTGACGGCCTACGGCCTGTTTGCAATTTTTTAGAATCCTCAAATTCTAAAAGGAAAAAAAGTTATGCTCAAATTTCATTTTTTTTATTTTTTTTATTTTTTTTATTTTTGTTAAATCTGGTCAAACTATGGTCAAACTACTTATTCAAGAAGTATTAGTGTCACTAAATAATTATTCAGGAATATTAGTGTTACTAAATAATTATTTCAGTTTTTTTGAATTTTGGTCAAATCTGGTCAAACTGTGGACAAACTGTGGTCAAACTATGGTCAAACTGTGGTCATACAATGGTCAAACTACTTATTCAATAAATATTAGTGTTACTAAATAATTATTTCATTTTTTTGAATTTTGGTCAAATCTAGTCAAACTATGGTCAAATTATGGTGACTTCATGCTCAAGCAAATTTCCTGAAGGTTAATAGGATTGACATCTTACTATTGTCAGGAAAATAAAAAGTGCAGACTTGGAAACAAGGGAGAATAGAACCTGAAAGTTAAGCGTGCTCAGGCTGGAGTAGTGAGAGGATGGGTGACAGTCCGGGAAGTTAGATGATTTGGAATGATAAGGGGTGATTAGAGGTTAGAGGTTAAATTGAGCAGCGATGAGGGAAAGGTGATTAGAGATTAGTGTTGGGGAACGTAGCAGAAATTCAAAATTTTTCTACGAGTCATCAAGAAGAAGAAGAAGAAGAAGAAAGCATTCCACTAGAGGGGGGTTGGCATTTAGTGTCATTATTAAAATAAAAGGAAAACCAAAAAAAGTAAGAATAATAAAAACACAAGGAAATAAATAACTCTTATAATTTATAAGTTGGCAATTTCTTACAAAAAGTAGGAAATAGAAATGATTATTTTTATATTGAAGAAGAGAAATAAGAAGCAGAACAAAAATCTGAATCTTGACGCACCGAATTCAACGGCCGAGTGATTGTATATTTATTTTTTGAGCAGTGGCCGAGTGATTGGATCTGCCCCTGGATAAACAAGACCACGTAGGCAGAATGCACAAAAAAATAACACATAGGCCAACATGCGAGAAAACGGCCTGCGTGCTAAACCACCAGTAAAAAAACTAAAAAAACCGTTGCACACGCACGAATTGAACTAGTCTGTTCATCTCTGCACAAATCACGACGCTTACATCCAATTGGTTCAGCGCGAAACAGCAAATCTGGTAGAGTGAGCACTTGTGCAAATACAAGACTCCATGTAACACATTCTTTATGATGTCGAGAATAGACGCTGACAAGCGGAGCCCATTTGTCGGCGTCCAATCCTTCTCCCCAATCCCTTCTCTGTTCAACACCGTTGGTACCAGGCGCTAGAGAGCAGATCCATAGCACGCACATGGCACAACACACAGGCCTGACACACAAGCAGTTGCTCAAAAAAAAAAAAATGCACACGAGCAAAAAGTCGACACGTGCACAGGGCACAACACGCACACATGGGGAGATTCAGCCGGCGGGACATCGATATCGGGTGGCGGCAGCAAATCTACAAATTACTTTTAGCTTTTATTTACCTTCGTCTTCCAGTTTATTCAAGAAAATTATTGTTAATGCATAGGTTTGGCCTACGCACCCTCGCACCAAGCAGATCCAGGGGCTCAATTTAAGTTGTTTCAAGTATCCCATAGTTAGAGACTTGCAAGAAACTGAGGCTTGGTAGATTTCAGGCGATGCTTGCAAACAATTCTAATCCATGAACATTTTTTTTTCATAATTCATAAATTATATTGTAAAACTTATTTAAAATTATTTTTGGAATATTTTGAATTTCACAAATATTTTATAAAATTAGTGATTTTTTTCTAAAATTCTAGAGCATTTGTAGAAGTTGTGATTTTTAAAATTATGAACATATTTTAACTCATTGATTTTTTAGTTTTTTTTGTATATTGCCTAAATTCGTGAACATTTCTTACATTTTTTAAATATAATTTAAGTAATTTTACTAAATGTAATATTTCCCTGAAAATAAAAAACCAAGCCAAATTCTGTCGGAAGAAAGGCAGGATCACTAAATTGGAGCGGCGCACTACTCGTGTGTTGGATGTATCCTTTTTTTTTCTGCAGGCATGTGGGTTGTGACGTTGTTTGAGATGTGGTTTTGAATTTCTAATGGGCCTGCAAAAAAAGAAAGAAATTCAAGTACTTGTAATGTTTTTGAGGGGAAATCAATTAACATGGCATGTTCATTATTTTTCCCTAAAAAGAACCATAATTTTCAATAGCCGACTATAGCCCCTCTATAGCCTCGATATAGCTTTTGAGCAGGTGCCGCTAAATGATACTCCAAAAGGGTGTCCCACCAGAATAAATCAATTAACATGGCATGTTCGTTATTCTCTCTGTCTTGTTCATCACCTGAATAAACTAACTAGGCAAAGTTGGTTGATCTCCAGAAAGGCGTCTCGTCTCACCAGACGAGACCAGACCCGGAAGTTGGGAATAATTCATCACCTGAATAAACATCTGAACAAGCTGACCATTTATTCATCACCTGAATAATTCATTCTTCTTATGCAAAAAAACATACCGAACAAGCTGACCATTTATTCCATGAACATGCCGGCAGGTACGTTCCGTAGCCTCCGGCCGTTCCATCTTCACATCTGCAGAGACCAAAGCAGCAGCAGGATGCTTGTGCTCCAGGGCTCTCTCAGGTAGATCCGGGGTTGGTTTTATACCCATTACAACCAGCAAAAGATAATCTTAACTTTAACGCTAATAAAGTAAAGCAGGTGAACAGTCAAGGAGGCGGTAAAAGGTAGGTAAATTCAAACAGCAACAACTACAGTCTTCAGAGCCGCTGGATCCTCGATGAAGGGTATGGTGGTGTGTCGTGACTCTGGGCAAAATGGCAAGTTGCTGTTAGGTGAAGATCGGACGGTCGGCGATGAGCCCGCCCGGTTTGGCGCCAACCGACCGCTGGGTGTCGATTTCTTCAGTTAACAGCATGACAGGTGTCGATTTCTTCAGAAGACGATGCAGCCTGATTGTTCCTGCGAAAGGAGGGAGATGTGTGAGTAATTGGCATGTTTCTGCCAGTCAGGGTCAGAATATTTTGTGCTACACTAATACTGAATGACAGAAAAATACTAACCATCACGCACACAGTATGAACGTGAATGATGTACTCATCGCAGCAACTTCCAAGTAACATCACAACACTTTAGATAGCTTTAGGCGATACTGCTTCTAGCCTAGGCACTGTTTCTGCTTCTTCCTTAGCATGGCTTCAGATCTTCCGTGGCCTGGTTGCAACTCAATTCATCACTCTCCATGGCAGACGATTCTGAAATATTTTGAAGCCGGTTAAACTAATAACAACATGTAGGGAGCTATCTCAAAGAGTTGCAATTAACTGGGGCCTATTTACCTCGCATGAGTGACCCATTAAATGCTGGACTCATCAAGCAGTTGTATAGCAGTCCTTGATAAAGCTGAGTGGATTGGATAAACATCTGAACATGGTTCAGAAGCCACTCCAATTACTCACACGGTCACACCTGCAAAATTCGACCAGCCATTTTAATTCTTTTTTTTTACAAAGGTGGGCATTACGATCCAATGCAGGTATAAGGAGCACATAAAAAAAGGACTCAAATGAGCATCTTTTATTCTGATGAAAAAAGGACCAGCTCATGGTGGCTCACTTGAAGAGCAACTTGAGCTGCTAGATGCTGAAGCTGCTAAAAATGGTGCCCCTCCCTGTTGATGATATCTTGGGACTTCACTGAGCAAGCGCCAAGAACTGAAGGTAAACACTTCGAGCAAGCCAGGCCAGCAGCATTCTCTTGCTGAGAAGAACAAGCTGGCCATTTCTTCCAGGTAGGCACTTTCCATGCCATGTTACATCTGCTGGCAACGCAGCAGCAAGAGAAACGTGCAAGTACCTGGCATGGTTCTGCCGGCAGGGTAAAAATATATTGACATACACTAAACTGAACGAGCACAACACTAACCATCGTATAGCATGCACAGTATGAAGGCGTACCAAAATCCATCTAAGATGGACTATCTTAAGTAGACTGTATCCAAGAAAGAACCTAAGGAGGCATCTCGAGTAACAGTTGAAACTGCATCCACCGAACAGCGGCATTCTTGTGTGTCTGTTGAAACTGCAACCACACCTTTCCCCAACTCAATCTGCTGCTTCCAAGGAGATTCATCTATCAAATAATCAACATCATAACTGAGATTAGCTAACAACAGTACATGATGTCTGACTTAAATATGTGAGGGCAAGTTCCGCTGTCAACAGTAGGGGGCGCTAAATAAATTCCCAGCATTAATCAGCATCCTCATTCACTGTTAATAAAAGTAATTCACATATTAATGTTATACCGAGATGGAACAACATAATAATCTAGTGTTAATTATAAGGCTGGTCATGCACCTTAGTGCCGTAATGGAATTTTACCATTTCAAAATTGTACGTGACCTGCAACGCATTACCTTGAGACTGCCACTACTGCCTATGCAAGAATACCTGGTAGTAGACTGAACTGAAAAACCGCAAACCTATCAGAAGCAAGTATACCTGGATGGCAGAACAGCAAACATGATCAGCAGCAAAACACTGACAATTCATTGTTTTCCATAATTATGCCAGATGGCCCTTTGATCCCTAAAACTGAAGATTTTCCAGGCATACCTTCAGTCTTCATGAGTTTTGAAAGCCGACCAAACAAACATAAGAACACCTGAACAGCAAGCCAACAGAAATTAGAAATGCAGTAACACCTGGTACTGACAGCAACATAGCAGTATATGAAAAGAAAAAAATCACCTTAATATCAGTAGCTTGCCCCGAAGTCTCATTTATTCCATATACTGATGTCCTACTGCTATTTTGATCGTGACGCCCAAAACATGGGAGTGGACTGCCACGTCTTGATGAATAACAATAACCTGAATTTAAATGCAAAATATGAAGAAGCCTATAAGATCGAACAAACACCTGTGCACATAACAAAAACAAATGGTGATCATAGGTTTTGTTGGAAGAAAATAAGATAACCTTGCAGAAGGCATTGGCTGATAATGATGTCGATTTTATCGATTTGTGGAAAGAAAAGGGCGCCGAGAAACAAATCTTAATAGTTTCACTACCGTTGAGAAGAAAATTGAAATCTGATGTGGCAGGAGTAAGAGTGGATTTTTTTGTGGTGAGTATAAGTTAAGGAGCTCTTTTATGGTACCCTGCGTCAAATATTGGCCGTCCAATCGTGAAATCTAATGGTGGCGATCGTTCAGTACTGCTCCAATTTGCCAAAAGAATGGCAAGCGGTATAGCTTGCGCTCCTTCGCTCTGGTCCTCCAGTATCAAATCCTGATGGCATTTTGGGAAGTAACAGCCCGCCCGTCTCGACCTACGGCCGGGGACTCGACGCAGCACCTTCGAAACGACGTCTATGCCTTCCGGACTGGCGCACGCTGCTCGCCCGCGATGGCGGCTGGCTGCGGGCTGCCCCGACCTGCCCTTTCGGATCGCGCTGACTGCGGAGGCGGGAGTGGACGAGTAGCAACTGCTGTGCTGTGGCGTGTGCACGGCAGCTGTTGATGCGGGTGTGGACTGTGGAGGCGAACGGGCACGCGTGGCTGGGTGTGTGCATGCGGGACAAGCTCCAGGGGCTCATCAATGGCGGACAGAGGGCACCGGCTTCAGCAAGACGATGCTACGATAGATGAAAACGACGGGAAAGAGGCGCGGAGGAGCGGCAGGTCAGCACAGGCTCGAATGGCCAGGGACGCAGTGAAGACGGCGAGCGAGCGCGTTGGTGCCGGTGGTGATCCTCGGGTGCGTCGAATAAGACGAGCTCAAGGCGGAGGTCATGGTCGAGGACGACGGCTCGGGGGGTGCCTCCGTCCAGCTACCGGAGCAGGAGGTCGAAGGAGACCGTGGAGGAGTCGTGGGACATGGCGGCGGGGCCATAGTTGCCATGTTTCCGGTACGGTGGGAACGAGGAACGGGAACGAGGGACGAGAGTCGGTGGCTGAAAAAAATAGGGTACAACGAGGGTATACATCTCTTGAACGATTTTTTTTATAACGGGGACACGATCCAATCCGTTTGGGTACGATGAACCCGGTACGGTACTATGGGTCGAGGAACACAGTTCCTGAAGAACGACGACTCCCTGACGGTCAGCATTCCTTGCTGTTAATGGATCCCTTGCAATTAATGAATTGAAGGAAGAACGAGGATTCCTTGAGAAAAGAAACGACGGCGTGACTAAATTATGCCTCGCGTTTTGGCTGTTGGATGCTGGAACCTGAATCGAGGAGCAGGCCGCGGGGACGCCGAATCTTCATCGAATCGTACCGAATCCGACCTCGTTCCTGAATCCGATTCCGGGTCGATGAATCGGGATCGAGGGACGGCCTACCGTTCCCCGTTTCCGGCTACTATGGGCGGGGCTTCCCGTCTTGGTTCTCCGTCACCATTATCTGCCGATCGACGACGTCGCTAAGGTTCATTTAGAAATCTATCTCTATCGCTATCCTACCCTCACAAAATCAGTGGTCGGATTTTAATATACCGCTCCCTTCCCTGTTAGCAGTATAGGGTACCGTAAAAACTCTCATAAGTTAAAGTGTATATAACTGAAATTAGAACCAAGAGGGAGCCCAGTTATAGTTCAGTTCAGGAATATTTTATTTTCTGCTTCTCCTCTCACATCTACTTTGCTTCCATCAAATTATCTATTCTATATAATTTGTGGTTGCTAGATAGATCAACTTCTCCTAGTTCATACACTTCTCCACCAAAAATCCCCAAATATTGCTGTTATTAATGTGTGGTGAAAGATCAGGGCCAATCAGCACACGTTGTGTCTTATCAGATATAGTATAGCAGGAGTAAAGTTCCAGTTTAGATATACATACGAGGTTTAAGTACAGGAAGGAAGTCCACAGCCACAAGGCCCTTGTGTCATGCATGTGTTTGAATGGGAAGGGAAGAGCTCTACAAGGCTAGAAGAATGTACAATGGAACTCTAAGGCATTCTCCTGCATGGTGGATGGGAACAAACGCATAGTTATAAAGCGGGATTGCAGGCAAAGGGCAAACGGCAAAGTGGAAAAACACTGTTACCTTGGATCACGGGTCTATTCTGATTTTGGGGATGGTTCCCTCTAACCCCCTGCAGTATTGTTTTAACTCCTTGCTGCATCCGTGTAAAACATGTAGCTCTTGCAGTGATTTGGGGAGGCCAACGTTGGGCAATGGCTCATGGACACCCTCTATCCATACCCTCCAATATAGCTTTGAGATCCGTACTAGACAACTAACTTAGTGCGTAAAAATTTCTCTTTTTTGTTGCTTTCAAATAAAACAACATATGAACTTCAAACTTTGCAAAATAGCAAAACATTCTTACTACATTGAGAGAAAAAACTTATAGATTTTTTTGACGGATATTAATATACAAAATGAGATTTTCTTTATTAAAAAATGTTATTTTTAATACTTATGATGAACGAAAAAATCTGAATTTTTTTCTCTCATTGTAGTAAGAATGTTTTGCTATCTTGCAAAAGTTTTAAGTTCATATGTTGTTTTATTTGAAAGAAACAATAAAGAGAAAAATTCTTGCGCGAATCGCGATGTAGAGATGGATGGCTAGATAAGGGGGTGCACCTAAGCCTATGCTCCACCGGATATTTTCCGTTGGGCAATGACAAGATGGATGCACAGCACTCTATTTCTAATATCTTGAGGCTGGCAAGCTTGTGCAGCCCTGCAGGTAGTTGTTGAAGGTAATCCAAATTCAAAAACACAAGCTCCTGGAGGGAGGAGAGGAGCTGAAGGGCGTCCTCTTGCTCCTTGCTGAAGCGCTCCATCCCTTCAGACCAATCCCACGGATGAAACTCCAGCTTGATGAGGGAGGAAGAGAGGAAACTCCAGCTTGGTGCAGTAAGGAGTCCCAAGATGTCATCAATCCTGAGCTCCTGCAGTGTGGACGAAACAAGTTGTGTCTGCTGCACTTCACCTCCCTCAGCATCCTCCAAAGCCCATCTGGGATTGGGATCCCAATCAGCGAAGAATCTAGGGCTGCCAGTGACTGTTAATTCTTTGAGCTGGCCCCCAGTGGTAAGGAGAGACAACAAGCCCTGACATTTCAGATCCTCTCCACAACCATGCAACTCTAATCTGGTGAGAGAGGTGAGGTTTGAGAGGGGCTCCAGTGTTCCCATGCCCTCCACATCCGCAAGCTCCAGAGACTGCAGGGAGGAAGGAAAAAGGTGATGGAAAAACAAGGATGTGGATAGAGACTTTGGGCACTGCAGTATTGTTAATCTCTGGAGGGATCCCAAAGCCTGGAGCCATCCTCCACCAGAAACAAGAGTTGGCGGGTCCACCAGGACCAGCTCTTTGCACTTATACAACTCCAATTCACGTAGTGAGTCACAGAGATGAGCTGGGAAGAGCAGCACCCCAGCATCCTCTTCCTCTGCTGCTGCTGTTGTTTCACCTCCGCCCATCTCTGATGCTTCTTGTGTTGTTTGTTGCACATCTACCGCCACTGCCAGCTTTTTTACGTTTTTACACTGCCATATTTCCATTTTGGAGAGCTTTGGGAGGTGGGGGAGGAGCTTTGTCAATTCCTCGCCAGCATTACCATTTAAGTTGACGATCCGTATATGCTCAACAGGGAGCTGCCATTCCACATCACTCTGACCTCCTCCTAGTGGTCCAACCAGATCATTTGAACTTTTTACAATCAGTGTCTTCAACGACTTTAGCATCAGAAGATGCTTGAGCTCTAGAGGTGGGCACCTCTAGAGTTCCAGCTTCTCAAGTCGAGTTTCTTTATCAAAGACTAACACTTGGTCTAAGCTATGCAAATCAGTCTTTCCAGTAATCTTCAATTGTGCTCCATTGGATGATTTTGAGTACCAAAAATACGCTAGTAGCTTTACATTTCGCATAATGACACAAGGCAGACCTTCAATCCAGGAGATGAGAATCGCTGACGAGAATTCTGGACAGTCTAGTACCTCAAGCTCTTGTAGCCTGGGGAACCAATCTGGAGAAACAATGTGGTTTGGGAAAGGCAACCCCAACAGTCTCGGGCACTTTCTAATAATCAAAACTTGCAAAAGAGGAAACATGTGAGCAGTCGGTGGCAACAATTCTCCACCAACGGAAGACTCTTGTTCACCTGTGTAAACCCAATCTTCAAAACTTCCTAGGCGAAGGAGTGTAAGCTTTATTAGCCTGCAAAAGCTTTTCTCTATGATAAAATCCTTCAGTCTGGCAATATTCTCCAACCTTAATTCATGAAGATCCCACGCCTTCCCTAAAGAAGGGAAAACTTCCCAAGAAACACCATCCAGATAAAGAGATTGCAGAGCTTCAACAGCGAAGTCATCACCCAGCCATGTTGGACAAGAAGGACCTCTGTGCCCTCTAATGCACAACACTTGAAGATCTCCATGAGGTTGAAGGCCAGTGGCCGCCGGGACCGGAGCAGCGTCGGCAAGGACCCGCCACGAAGCTTCAGCTCGCTGCCCAAAACACACCTTGACCACACACGGGCAGAGGCCGTCACAGTAACTCGGAGGAGGCGCCGTCAGAGACGGAGGGCGGTCTGCAACGGGGTAAGACTGAACCTTGGCCAGCCCATCACCTCCACGCGAGCCCTCGCACGACCTAGCGAACGGCAGCAAGAGAAGCTGCGCGAGCAGGGGGGCAAGAGGCGTACGGGGGAGGTACACGACGGGAACGGCCGCGCCGCCACGCCGGACAGGCAGGACAAACACTGCAGCAGTTGGAGTGGAGGGGAGCCCGCGGCACGCCAGACCAGATCTGGGGGCGGCGAGGTTGGGGAGGAGCTCCAGCGCGAAGGGGGCGAAGCCGCCCTGCCGGCCCCATCCTCAGGCGTGGCGCGACGACACCGGCGGCAGCGGCGCAGGGGCGCGATGGCGGCGGAGGGGTTGGTGGGGGCGGGAGGGCCTGTGCCAAGGGGAGGACGAAACCGCCGTGCCTATTCCTTTCTATGTTGTCCCGAGAAAAATAGAAAAAAAAATTCTATTTTTTCTTCTTCTCCTCTATTCTTTTCTTCTTCTCCTCTTTTTTTTTCTTCTTCTTCCTTCTTCCTTCTTCCTCTTTTCTTCCTTTTCCTTAATTATTTTCCTTTCACGTTGTTGTCGCGTCGTTGTCGATATAACCCCCTCGAGATAACTTCGACATGAGGGGCGGTCGATATATATATACCCCCCTCGGCCCTCTCGCTCGACCAAAACTTTCGAGGACACCCAAACCCTAAAGAGAAAACGATGTTGGTCTCCTACCCCTTCCCGCCGCGCCCCTACCCGACAAATTAACTCTCTCAACCCATATGCATGACGCGACCCAGCAAGATATTGGCGCAACTCATGAGGATTCCACGCGCGCACGCCTAGCTAGGTACTCCTAGGTACGTACGACCAGAACGGATGACTCCTCGATGGCGCAACTATATATACGTACGTACAGAAAATCAGTTTCGTGTGTCCGACTCCACCGATGCGACGAAAGCCTATATATATTGCTGTACGCCCGTGCATGGTACCTAGCCCTAGTACGTACGTACGGCTGCAGTTGATGACAGTCGATCAAACCTAGGGAACCCTACGTACGTGGATGACCAGCAGCAGCGCCGTACCTTCACACGGAGCACGTACGTACCCATCGATGACGCCGCCGGTGGAGTGGGCAGATCTCCCTAACGATCTCCTCCACGTGCTCTTTGTTAAGGTCGGAGGCTTCCTCCACCGCGTCCGCTTCGCCGCGGTATGCAGACCATGGCGGGCCGCCGCGATCACGGCGAGGCACGCCACGCTGCCCACCCTGCCGTGGCTCATCTTCGACAACAGCCGGGACGACAAGTGCAACATGAGGAGGGTATACTGTCCCGAGAAAAATAGAATTTTCTTTTTATTTTTTCTTCTTCTCCTTTATTCTTTTCTTCTTCTCCTCTTTTTTTTTTCTTCTGCTTCCTTCTTCCTTGTTCCTCTTTTCTTCCTTTTCCTTAATTATTTTCCTTTCTCGTCGTTGCTTCGTTGTCGATATAACCCCCTCGAGATAACTTCGACATGAGGGGCGGTCGATATATATATACCCCCCCTCGGCCCTCTCGCTCGACCAAAACTCTCGAGGACACCCAAACCCTAGAGAGAAAACGATTTTGGTCTCCTACCCCCTCCCGCCGCGCCCCTACCCGACAAATTAACTCTCTCGAGGCCACCCAAATTTACCAAGTTAAAAGAGCGTTGTCGTCAAGGCCACCCCAAACCTTTGAAGCGTTGTTGTGTCGAGGCGACCCCAAACCCTAGAGAAGCAGCGTCGAGGCAACTAACATGATTCCTTATTGTGATTAGCTGGCTAGTTCTCGTTTGCCACTATATATATATATATATATATATATATATATATATATATATATATATATATATATATATATATATATGTCCATCTGTACCATGTTTGAATAATAATTGACATGTTGTAAATATTTGCAGAAATTATGGAGCACTGCCAAGACGAAGAAACAGAAGCGATATTGAGGGACATAATTAACTCTGGAAGGGATGAAGTTGCGTCATTTCTCGTCGACACCGTTAGTCAGCTGGAAGAACAGGGTGAAGAAGAGGGCTATGTTCTGTTGGAAATATGCCCTAGAGGCAATAATAAATTAGTTATTATTATTATATTTCCTTGTTCATGATAATCGTTTATTATCCATGCTATAATTGTATTGATAGGAAACTCAGATACATGTGTGGGTACATAGACAACACCAAGTCCCTGGTAAGCCTCTAGATGACTAGCTCGTTAATCAATAGATGGTTACGGTTTCCTGACCATGGACATTTGATGTCATTGATAACGGGATCACATCATTAGGAGAATGATGTGATGGACAAGACCCAATCCTAAGCCTAGCACAAAGATCGTAGTTCGTATGCTAAAGCTTTTCTAATGTCAAGTATCATTTCCTTAGACCATGAGATTGTGCAACTCCCGGATACCGTAGGAATACTTTGGGTGTACCAAACGTCACAACGTAACTGGGTGGCTATAAAGGTGCACTACAGGTATCTCCGAAAGTGTCTGTTGGGTTGGCACGAATCGAGACTGGGATTTGTCACTCCGTGTAAACGGAGAGGTATCTCTGGGCCCACTCGGTAGGACATCATCATA
Source organism: Aegilops longissima (assembly GCA_021605205.1). NCBI lineage: Eukaryota > Viridiplantae > Streptophyta > Magnoliopsida > Poales > Poaceae > Aegilops > Aegilops longissima. The sequence continues at coordinate 7,943,700 of CM038677.1, forward strand.
ATGTGCACAATGTGACCAAGGGGTTGATCACGGGATGATGTGTTACGGAACGAGTAAAGAGACTTGCCGGTAACGAGATTGAACAAGGTATCGGGATACCGACGATCGAATCTCGGGCAAGTATAAATACCGCTAGACAAAGGGAATTGTATACGGGATTGATTGAGTCCTTGACATCGTGGTTCATCCGATGAGATCATCGTGGAACATGTGGGAGCCAACATGGGTATCCAGATCCCGCTGTTGGTTATTGACCGGAGAACGTCTCGGTCATGTCTACATGTCTCCCGAACCCGTAGGGTCTACACACTTAAGGTTCGATGACGCTAGGGTTATAAAGGAAGTTTGTATGTGGTTGCGAATGTTGTTTGAGTCCGGATGAGATCCCGGACGTCACGAGGAGTTCGGAATGGTCTGGAGGTAAAGATTTATATATGGAAAGTTGTTGTTCGGGCGGGAAAAGTTCGGGTTTTTCGGTATTGTACCGGAAGCTTCGAGAAGGTTCGGAGGATTCGGAGGGGTCCGGAGGTCCGGAAATAGTTCCACCACGTCCAATACAGTAGCATGGGCTGTAGGGGGCGCCCTAGCCTTAATGGGCCAGGGCACCAGCCCCCAAGGCCCATGCGCATGGGAGGGGAAACCCTAAGGGGAGGGCCTCCACTTGACTTGGGAGGCACTCCTCCCCTCTGGCCGCCCCAAGTCCCATCTAGGGCTGGCCGCACCCCTTGGGGTGGGAAACCCTAAAGGGGGCGCAGCCCCCCTTTTCCCCTATATATACTTGAGGTTTTGGGCTGCCCAAGACACATGAGTTCTCTCCCTCTTGGTGCAGCCTGCCTCTCCTCCTCCTCCTCTCCCTTGGTGCTTGGCGAAGCCCTGTGGATTGCCACGCTCCTCCATCACCACCATGCCGTTGTGTTGCTGCTGGATGGAGTCTTCCTCAACCTCTCCCTCTCTCCTTGCTGGATCAAGGCATGGGAGACGTCACCGGGCTGTACGTGTGTTGAACGCGGAGGTGCCGTCCGTTCGGCACTAGGATCTCCGGTGATTTGGATCACGACGAGTACGACTCCTTCAACCCCGTTCTCATGAACGCTTCCGCTTAGCGATCTACAAGGGTATGTAGATGCACTCTCCTTCCCTCGTTGCTAGAATCTCCATAGATTGATCTTGGTGATGCGTAGAAAATTTTGAATTTCTGCTACGTTCCCCAACAGTGGCATCATGAGCTAGGTCTATTGCGTAGATTCTTTGCACGAGTAGAACACAAAGTAGTTGTGGGCGTTGATTTTGTTCAATATGCTTACCGTTACTAGTACAATCTTGTTTCGACGGTATTGTGGGATGAAGCGGCCCGGACCAACCTTACACGTACTCTTACGTGAGACAGGTTCCACCGACTGACATGCACTTGGTGCATAAGGTGGCTAGCGGGTGCCTCTCCCACTTTAGTCGGAACGGATTCGATGAAAAGGGTCCTTATGAAGGGTAAATAGCAATTGGCATATCACGTTGTGGTTTTGCGAGGTAAGAAACGTTCTTGCTAGAAACCCATAGCAGCCATGTAAAACATGCAAACAACAATTAGAGGACGTCTAACTTGTTTTTGCAGGGTATGCTATGTGATGTGATATGGCCAAGAAGAATGTGATGAATGATATGTGATGTATGAGATTGATCATGTTCTTGTAATAGGATTCACGACTTGCATGTCGATGAGTATGACAACGGCAGGAGCCATAGGAGTTGTCTTTATTTATTGTATGACCTGCGTGTCATTGAACAACGCCATGTAATTACTTTACGTTATTGCTAACCGGTAGCCATAGTAGTAGAAGTAATAGTTGGCGAGACAACTTCATGAGGACACGATGATGGAGATCATGATGATGGAGATCATGGTGTCATGCCGGTGACGATGATAATCATGGAGCCCCGAAGATGGAGATCAAAAGGAGCAAAATGATATTGGCCATATCATGTCACTATATAATTGCATGTGATGTTTATTATGTTTATGCATCTTGTTTACTTAGAACGACGGTAGTAAATAAGATGATCCCTTACACAAATTTCAAGAAGTGTTCTCCCCGATTGTGCTTTGTTGCTACACAGTTCGTCGCTTCTAAGCACCACGTGATGATCGGGTGTGATGGATTCTTACGTTCACATACAACGGGTGTAAGACAGATTTACACAGCAAAAACACTTGGGGTTAACTTGACGAGCCTAGCATGTGCAGACATGGCCTCGGAACACGGAGACCGAAGGTCGAGCATGAGTCGTATAGTAGATACGATCAACATGAAGATGTTCACCGATGATGACTAGTCCGTCTCACGTGATGATCGGACACGGCCTAGTTGACTCGGATCATGTAATCACTTAGATGACCAGAGGGATGTCTATCTGAGTGGGAGTTCATTAGATGAACTTAATTATCCTAAACATAGTCAAAACCCCTTTGCAAATTATGTCATAGCTCACGCTTTAGTTCCACTGTTTAGATATGTTCCTAGAGAAAATATAGTTGAAAGTTGAAAGTAGCGATTATGCGGACAGTAGAAAGCTTATGTCCTTAATGCACCACTCAGTGTGCTGAACCCCAAACGTCGTTTATGGATGTTGCGAACATCGGACATACACATTTTGATAACTACGTGATAGTTCAGTTAAACGGTTTAGAGTTGAGGCACCAAAGACGATTTCAAAAGGTCGCGGAACATATGAGATGTTTCGAGGGCTGAAATTGGGATTTCAAGCTCGTGCCCACGTCAAGAGGTATAAGACCTCCGACGATTTTCTTAGCCTGCAAACTAAGGGAGAAAAGCTCAATCATTGAGCTTGTGCTCAGATTGTCTGAGTACAACAATCACTTGAATCGAGTGGGAGTTGATCTTCCAGATGAGATAGTGATGTTTCTCCAAAGTCATTGCCACCAAGCTGCTAGAGCTTCGTGATGAACTATAACATATCAGGGATAGATATGATGATCCTTGAAGTATTCGCGATGTTTGACACCGCGAAAGTAGAAATCAAGAAGGAGCATCAATTGTTAATGGTTGGTGAAACCACTAGTTTCAAGAAGGGCAAGGGCAAGAAGGGATACTTCATGAAACGGCAAATCAGCTGCTGCTCTAGTGAAGAAACCCAAGGTTGAACCCAAACCCGAGACTAAGTTCTTCTGTAATAAGGGGAACAGCCACTGGAGCAGAATTACCCTAGATACTTGGTAGATAAGAAGGTTGGCAAGGTCAATAGAAGTATATTGGATATACGTTATGTTAATGTGTACTTTGCTAGTACTCCTAGTAGCACCAGGGTATTAAGATACCGGTTCGGTTGCTAAGTGTTAGTAACTCGAAATAAAAGAGCTACGGAATAAACGGAGACTAGCTAAAGGTGAGCTGACGATATGTGTTGGAAGTGTTTTCCAAGTTTGATGTGATCAAACATCGCACGCTCCTTCTACCATCAAGATTAGTATTAAACCTGAATAATTGTCATTTGGTGTTTGCGTTGAGCATAGACATGATTGGATTATGTCTATCGCAATACGGTTATTCATCTAAGGAGAATAATGGTTACTCTGTTTATTTGAATAATACCTTCAATGGTCTTGCACCTAAAGGAATGGTTTATTGAATCTCGATCGCAGTGATACACATTTTCATGCCAAAAGATATAAGATAGTAATGATAGTACCACCTGCTTGTGGCACTACCATTTGAGTCATATTGGTATAGAACGCATGAAGAAGCTCCATGTTGATGGATCTTTGGACTCACTCGTTTTGAAAAGTTTGAGACATGCGAACCATGTCTATTGGTGTATATGCATGAAGAAACTCCATGCAGATGGATCGTTTGGACTCACTTGATTTTGAATCACTTGAGATATGCAAATCATACCACATGGGCAAGATGACTGAAAAGCCTCGTTTCAGTAAGATGGAACAAGATAGCGACTTGTTGGAAGTAACACATTTTGATGTGTGCAGCCCAATGAGTGCTGAGGCATGCAGTGAATATCGTTATGTTCTTACTTCACAGATGATTCGAGTAGATGTTGAGTATATTTACTTGATGAAACACAGGTCTGAATTATTGAATGGTTCAAGTAATTTCAGAGTGAAGTTTAAGATCTTCGTGACAAGAGGATAGAATATCTATGATATGATCATAGAGATGAATATCTGAGTTACGAGTTTTGGCACACAATTAAGACATTGTGCAAATTGTTTCACAACTAATACCGCCTGGACACCATAGTGTGATGGTGTGTCCGAACGTCATAGTTGCACCCTATTGGATATGGTGCGTACCATGATGTCTCTTATCGAATTACCACTATCGTTCATGGGTTAGGCATTAGAGACAACCGCACTCACTTTAATAGGGCACCACGTAATTCCGTTGAGACGACACCGTTTGGAGAAACCTAAGTTGTCGTTTCTTAAAGGTTTGGGGCTGCGACGCTTATGTGAAAAAGTTTCAGGTTGATAAGCTCGAACCCAAAGCGGATAAAATGCATCTTCATAGGACACCCAAAACGGTTGGGTATACCTCCTAATTCAGATCCGAAAGCAATAGGGATTGTTTCTTGAATCGGGTCCTTTCTCGAGGAAAGGTTTGTCTCGAGAATTGAGTGGGAGGATAGTGGAGACTTGATGAGGTTATTGAACCATCACTTCAACCAGTGTGTAGCAGGGCACAGGAACTTGTTCCCATGGCACCTACACCAATTGAAGTGGAAGCTTATGATATTGATCATGAAGCTTCGGATCAAGTCACTACCGAACCTCGTAGGACGACAAGGACGCGTACTGCTTCAGAGTGGTACGGTGATCCTGTCTTGAAGGTCATGTTGCTAGACAACAATGAACCTACGAGCTATGGAGAAGCGATGGTGGGCCCAAATTCCGACAAATGGTTAGAAGCCATGAAATCCGAGATAGGATCGATATATCAGAACAAAGCATGGACTTTGGTGGACTTGCCCAATGATCGGCAAGCCATTGAGATAAATGGATCTTTAAGAAGAAGACGGACGTGGATGGTAATGTCACCATCTATGAAGCTCGACTTGTGGCGAAGAGTTTTTCACAAGTTCAAGGAGTTGACTACGATGAGATTTTCTCATCCGTAGCGATGCTTAAGTCCGTCGGAATCATGTTAGCATAAGCTGCATTTATGAAATCTGGCAGATGGATGCCAAAACGAGTTTCCTTACCAGTTTTCGTAAGGAAAGGTTGTATGTGATACAATCAGAAAGTTTTGTCGATCCTAAGGATGCTAAAAGGTATGCTGGCTCCAGCGATCCTTCTAAGGACTGGGGTAAGCATCTCGGAGTTGGAATGTGCGCTTTGATGAGATGATCAAAGATTTTGGGTTTATACAAAGTTTATGAGAAACTTGTATTTCCAAAGAAGTGAGTGGGAGCACTATAGAATATCTGATGAGTATATGTTGTTGACATATTGATGATCAGAAATGATGTAGAATTTTCTGTAAAGCATATAGGGTTAAAGTGTTTTCAAGTGAAAACCTGGATTAAGCTACTTGAACATTGAGCATCAAGATCTATGAGGATAGATCAAAAACGCTCAATAGTACTTTCAAATAAGCACATACCTTGATATAATCTTGAAAGTGTTCAAGATGGATCAGTCAAAGAAGGAGTTCTTGCCTGAGTTGTAAGGTATGAAGTTAAGAGTTAAAAGCTCGACCACAGCAGAAAAGAGAGAAAGGACGAAGGTCGTCCCCTATGCTTCAGACATAGGCTCTATAGTATGCTATGCTGTGTACCGCACCGGAAGTGTGCCTTGCCATGAGTCGATCAAGGGTACAAGAATGATCCAGAATGGATCATTGGACAGCGGTCAAAATTGTCCTTGGAGTAAATAAGGACATGTTTCTCGATTATGGAGGTGATAAAGAGTTCGTCGTAAAGGGTTACGTCGATGCAAGCTTTAACACCTATCCGAGTGACTCTGAGTAGCAAACCGGATATGTATAGTGGAGCAACCATTTGGAATAGATCCAAGTGGAGCGTGGAAGCAGCATTTACAATATGACATAGAGAATTGCGAAGTACACACGGATCTAAAAGGTTCAGACCCGTTGACTGAAACCTCTCTCACAAGCAAAACATGATCAAACCTCAGAACTCATTGAGTCTTAATCACATGATGATGTGAACTAGTTTACAGACACTAGTAAACTCTTTGGATGTTGGTCACATGGTGATGTGACCTATCAGTGTTAATCACATGACGATGTGAACTAGATTATTGACTCTAGTGCAAGTGGGAGACTGTTGGAAATATGCCCTAGAGGCAATAATAAATTAGTTATTATTATTATATTTCCTTGTTCATGACAATCGTTTATTATCCATGCTATAATTGTATTGATAGGAAACTCAGATACATGTGTGGGTACATAGACAACACCAAGTCCCTGGTAAGCTTCTAGATGACTAGCTCGTTAATCAATAGATGGTTACGGTTTCCTGACCATGGACATTTGATGTCATTGATAACGGGATCACATCATTAGGAGAATGATGTGATGGACAAGACCCAATCCTAAGCCTAGCACAAAGATCGTAGTTCAGTATGCTAAAGCTTTTCTAATGTCAAGTATCATTTCCTTAGACCATGAGATTGTGCAACTCCGGATACCGTGAGGAATACTTTGGGTGTACCAAACGCCACAACGAATCGGGTGGCTATAAAGGTGCACTACAGGTATCTCCGAAAGTGTCTTGGGTTGGCACGAATCGAGGCTGGATTTGTCACTCCGTGTAAACGGAGAGGTATCTCTGGGCCCACTCGGTAGGACATCATCATAATGTGCACAATGTGACCAAGGAGTTGATCACGGATGATGTGTTACGGAACGAGTAAAGAGACTTGCGGTAACGAGATTGAACAAGGTATCGGGATATCGACGATCGAATCTCGGGCAAGTATAAATACCGCTAGACAAAGGGAATTGTATACGGGATTGATTGAGTCCTTGACATCGTGGTTCATCCGATGAGATCATCGTGGAACATGTGGGAGCCAACATGGGTATCCAGATCCGCTGTTGGTTATTGACCGGAGAACGTCTCGGTCATGTCTACATGTCTCCCGAACCCGTAGGGTCTACACTTAAGGTTCGATGACGCTAGGGTTATAAAGGAAGTTTGTATGTGGTTACGAATGTTGTTCGAGTCCGGATGAGATCCCGGACGTCACGAGGAGTTCCGGAATGGTCCGGAGGTAAAGATTTATATATGGAAAGTTGTTGTTCGGGTTCCGGGAAAGTTCGGGTTTTTGGGTATTGTACCGGAAGCTTCAGAAGGTTCGGAGGATTCGGAGGGTTCGGAGGTCCGGAAATAGTTCCACCACGTCCAATACAGTAGCATGGGCTGTGGGGCGCCCTAGCCTTAATGGGCCAGGGCACCAGCCCCCAAGGCCCATGCGCATGGGGGGGGGAAACCCTAAGGGGGAGGGCCTCCACTTGACTTGGGAGGCACTCCTCCCCCTCTTGGCCGCCCCCCAAGTCCCATCTAGGGCTGGCCGCACCCCTTGGGGTGGGAAACCCTAAAGGGGGCGCAGCCCCCCTTTCCCCCTATATATACTTGAGGTTTTGGGCTGCCCAAGACACATGAGTTCTCTCCCTCTTGGTGCAGCCCTGCCTCTCCTCCTCCTCCTCTCCCTTGGTGCTTGGCGAAGCCCTGCGGGATTGCCACGCTCCTCCATCACCACCATGCCGTTGTGTTGCTGCTGGATGGAGTCTTCCTCAACCTCTCCCTCTCTCCTTGCTGGATCAAGGCATGGGAGACGTCACCGGGCTGTACGTGTGTTGAACGCGGAGGTGCCGTCCGTTCGGCACTAGGATCTCCGGTGATTTGGATCACGACGAGTACGACTCATTCAACCCCGTTCTCATGAACGCTTCCGCTTAGCGATCTACAAGGGTATGTAGATGCACTCTCCTTCCCTCGTTGCTAGAATCTCCATAGATTGATCTTGGTGATGCGTAGAAAATTTTGAATTTCTGCTACGTTCCCCAACATGTTCATGATGGCTTCGGCCCATTAATGCCGGTACAAGAACAAGACTATGTTCATGATGGCTCCGGTGATGACACAATGGAGGTACAAGAAGGAGACCGTGCTGACTGCTCCGGTGACCGAACCGAGCCCGGCCAGGTATATATATATATATATATATATATATATATATATATATATATATATATATATATATATATATATATATATATATATATATATATTAGTTAAGCCCGTGCTGACTAGTTAATTGATGCTTCCATTGTTTTGGTATATGTACACATATTAATTACTCTCGTCTTTCTTCCTTATAATTTCTAGCCCTCTGAATCGAGCACAACTTCGGTAAGGAGACGAGACCCGAAGAAAAAGTTGAGCTCGGATGAAAAGTTTGAGATCATAGAAATCGCGCCCGACGGCGAACCGATTGAACCCATCCGGACAAGGAAGGCATTTTCTGCTCAGTGCGGGGTTCTTGTTAGGGAGAAGATCCCGATCAGCATCCAGCAATGGTATAAGCCTAAGGAGGAAGACCCTGAGGTGTCTTATATCAATGATATGCAGAAGGAATATCTTTGGACTGAGCTGAAGGCAAATTTCACCCTCCGCTTGAGGAGGATCACGAGAAGCCAGTTAAAGAGGAATTAATCAAGTCTTGTGCTCTTAAGAAGATGGCAACCCTAATGAGGAGGTGGAGGAAAGAGCTGAACCAGTTTGTCAAAAATAAAAAGACACCAGAATTCATCGGCAAATATGAGAAGATCAAAGATCATCGCCCGCATTTGTGGCCCACAAGACATCGGAAAAGAGTAAGAAGATGTCGGAGACAAACAAGAAAAATGCTGCGAAGAAGACGCTTCACCATCGCACGGGTTTAGGTGGCTACCGCAAGCCCGGCCTAAGTGGTCCAAGGCTGAGAATGATCTGCTTGAAAAGGGATCGAACCAGAGACAATGAGATGGCCAGACCGTTGCGGACTTGGTTCTTGGTCTGGCGGAACCTTGGACCTGTAACAGGGTTTTGCCAAGGACGGACGAGCAACCGGAAATACCAGTCAAGAACCTTGACACTATATCGATGGGCGCAGCGAGGGCGTTCCTTCCAAACAGGAGAAGGACGAGCTCACAATGGCCCTTGGGAATCCTGAGCACCCTGGACGGACACGAGGCACGCCAGGCTCCATTCCGTGGAAGGTTGGTTTTTTGGACGCAGGGGGTTACAAAACCCACGAGAGAAGGAAGAAACTGGAGCAGGACCAACTGCAGGCGCTGCACGAAAGGGTAATGGGGCTAGAGGATCGAGAAGAGGAACGAGAATCAGCAGATCGCAGCAAACGACCTGCCGAAGCTTCCCCCGAAGCTACCCCGCCATCTCAGCGGAGAAGCAGCGTGGCTTCCACCGAGCTGCTTCAGCCGGAGCATGTCTTAACGGCTAAAGCCAGCTATCCCGTGGATGCTATCACGGAGTCTCAAAGTTGCCACATGATGGCGCGATGGATGACTTTGAAGGTCAAGGCGGCTGTTGGCCAAGTTTATCCTAGTGGACCCGGCACAACTTATCACTGCAAGACGATTCCATAAGGATATGCTAAGTGATGGTGGATGAAATAACGGAGGGATTTGAGGACCTCGTGCTTGACCACCCTACCGGTGAAGGGGAGACTAGGCTGGGTTCTGCTCTGAAGACTCCATGCCTATGGAAGAAGGAGCTCATCAACCTTTTGAACTGGACGCCTCCGCCTCCTCCTCCTGCTCCGGCGAGTCAGGGCACTCCGCCTCCTCCACCGCCTCCTCCTCCGGCGAGTGACGATCAGGGCACGCGTGGCGGCACTCCGCCTCCTTCTCCGGTGCATGGCGGCACTCCGCCTCCTTCTTCGCCTGCGCTGGCGCTCCCGAGCAGCCAGCAGCATCCTCCTTCTCCGCCTCGCCAGCAAGGGCGGAAGAGACCTGCCGCCGCCCCGGCTGCTCCGGCGCGTCGTACTCCTTATCCTCCGCCTCGTAAGCAAGCACGAAAGAAGACAAACGCCGCAGCCGCTCCGTCTGCTCCGGCGTCTAGCAGCACAACCAGAGGCGGGAGGCAATACAAATACGGTCCATCATCTCTCAAGCCTCTAGAGAAGTTACCGTACGAGAGGTCCGAGGAGGAAAACGATACGATTGTGCGGACCCACGTGAAGGAGTTCTTTGAAGGGGTGAAAGCAAAGAGACATCCACCTCCGGAGGAGAAGGTAGATCCGGTGAAAGCTAAGCGCACTATCGATGCCCTGAGGAAACCACCAAAGTCTCCGCCGAGAACCAACTATGAGCGCATTACTGAACAGACATATCTCCAAGCCCAGCGGTCGGGAACTACTGTCAGTGCTAAAAGGTCAAAAGAACGAGCAAAGGGAAAAAAAATTGCCCAGCTCGGCGAACAAGCACAGCAATCGTGCCCCCCGGTCAATGTGTCTAATGCTCCGGGGACGGTGGCCGGTTATGGCAATCTTGACGATTACCTGCCTGACGATGCACTTCCTGATTTCTTGAAGGTGGACGAACACAGATACGAGTACGAGAAGCCTCTCGTCAAAGATGAAAAAACTCCGACAACAATGATGCGAAGATTCCATAATTGGTACATGGAAACCTGCAGAGAGTCTGAGGGTAAGAATGCTTTGTATCTGCATATTAAAGAGGAGCACGATCTCATTTCAAATGATCTGTTGACTGTTCCATTTGAGGAGTTCTTCGAGTTCTTCAATCAAAAGGCCCTCGATAAATTAATGGTCTTTTGCTACTGCCTGTAAGTACTATTTCTGTTATTAAGTCTCTATATATAGCTCGGCTCTTTCATTGCATGTATTTATAATTAATTATCCTCAATATATTATGCAGATTGAAGATCGTCGAGTGCAAAAAACAAGAAAATTATGATATTGGGTTCATTAACACAAATATCATAGATGTATTTCTGGTTAAAAAGAACGTCAAAGAGGCCGAGGACAACTTGCTACAATCGTTGATCAAAAATCAAAACAAAGATACCATACTCTTTCCTTACAACGGCCCGTGAGTGTTACTGTCGTGTGCATATTCGGTTTGCCTTATTACTCAAGCTAGCTTATAGTAATGTAATTGATGAGTTACGCATGCGTGCGCAGGTACCACTATATTCTTCTGGAGATTAAGCTTGAGCGTGGACTAGTAACCGTCTTAGACTCGAGACGGGAAGATCCCCAAACCTACGCGGACATCACTGAAATGCTCATCAAGTAAGTTCAATCGATCATTATCGCACCATATCGGCAACTTTTTGTTCATTTCGTGATATCTCAAGTAATAACAATTATTTTCTTTGTCTTGCAAGGTTTGGAAACAGTTCACCGCAGAAGCTCCGGGACTGCCGAAGGAGCTGACATATATATACCCGAAAGTAAGTACTACTGGCTAGCTAGTTGCGCGCATCTCCCGTTGATTCTATAGCTATACTTTCATCAATGCCATTTATAATGCTTCATTATCAGTTTGATTGACCTCTATTTCTCGTAAAGTGCTTGTGACAGGAACAAGGGAATAATTTCTGTGGATACTACGTGCGCGAGTTCATCCACAACGCGACTTTGAAAAGCAAGCGGGGCTACTCTAGAAGACAATATGAAGTGCGTAAGCAATAATATACACAATTTCATTTTATTACACCATCATTTCTGTTGAGTTTCATTCATATATATGTATTAATTAACCCCCTTCTTCAAATTAGACGTGGCAGATGCGGGATGAACTCCTTGAACCAGATCGCATGAAAGCAATTCAAGAGGAATTGGTGGGATTCTTTCTTGACCACGTCATCAGTAAAGCCGGAGAATACCATGTGGAAATTGATTTAAAATGCTAGGGGTTTGTAATTAAGAGATCTTATACATATTGTACATGTATGTAGCTAGTAGCGTTGGATACATGATACGAAAATTTGTTGTTCGACCAATCTCTCGGAGAAGGAGAGGTGGATCGATCACTTCTCTCGGTATGCATGACGAACTTCTGTACTGAATGGTTCTCTCGATCACTTATGTATATATAGTACGTAGCGTCGACCAAGCACGGACATAAGAGAGGAAACTTCTCTCTATTAATTAGCTAGCTAACACAATATATGAAATACCTAAATTAACCCCCCAAAACCCCCAACCTCCCTCCTTTAAAAAAAAACAAAAACCACAGCCACCGGAATGCTGATGCGTGGATGCCATTTGGTCCCGGTTGGAGCCACCAACCGGGACCAAAGGCCCCCTCACTGGGCTCAGCGCACAGGGCCACGTGGAGGCACATTGGTCCCGGTTCGTGTTTGAACCGGGACTAATGGGTGGAGGTATTAGTAACGACCCATTAGTCCCGGTTCATGAACCGGGACTAAAGGCCCTTATGAACCGGGACTATTAGGTGTTTTTCTACTAGTGGTGGTTGACCATTTGGTCGCCTTCGGTGTCCCCAGAATAATCCTCGTAGTTGTCCCCATGTCGCTCGTGGACGCGAGGAGGAATTTGTGGATGCTGGTTTATGGTGGCAGCATCGGTGGCAGTAGCGGGGTGCTGTGGATGACCCATGGGCACACGTTGAGCTCACGAAGTAGCGGCAACACCGGTGGAATTGTGAGGAACATCATTATTGTTGACGGGGGGTGTAGTCCGCAGCTCGTCCAAACGTAACAAGATGTCCTGTAGTTGTGTGTTGGCAACACCTTGTGCATCCTCAATGGCCTTGAGCCTCTCTTCTGCCACAATCTGAGCACCCTCAAGTTGGGCGAGCTGCTCGCTGGTGACTTTCACATCCGCAGTGAGGCCCTCAAGTGTGGGTTGATCCTGTGCCATTGTTAGCGAAAGAGGAAAAAAAACACAGTGTATAATCCCTATCAACTAGTAGGACGTGGTGAAAAAAAATCGCTCACACTCAAGCTTAGTATCAAATTCTTACTTGTTCTTACCAATGCAACAGGTGGTGATCGGCGCGTTGGTGTTGGCTTCAAACAACCGATGAAGATTGGATGAAGCGATAACCAGGAATCAGTAGTGTCGGGACCTGTACTTATTGGTAGGAAAAAGTGTAGCTTGGCAAAGGTTTCTCAACTCACAATATCAGTGGCACAATTTAGCAAAAAGCAATGCAAGTTGAATAATTGCTCAAACTCCTAACTAGTGCTGGCAATCGACTAGCAAGAGAGAAAACAATCTAAGCCCAGATACTAAATCTAATGAGGGAAAATCGTTGAAAATATGATAGCTCAAAGTAGCTAGATATAAGTGAGGTATATCCGCAATGTATGACAAAGCTCGAAAATATATGATAGATGGAGTGGCGATCAAGTAGCAGCAAAAATAATAGATGCTAGTCCAGAACAGAACAAAACATCCCAGAATAGATGCTAGCCGGCCTGATTTGTTTTTTTTTCTATTTCTTTTTTTTTCACTTTTTTTGCTGTTTTTTCTTCTTTGTTTTTTTTCACTTTTATTTTTCTTCCTTTTTTTTACCAGGCCGGTTAGCAAGACGGAAACGTTTCAAAACAGCTTGTCTGTTACTATTGCCGTACCGGTAGTGCTAGTAGAGATCAAAAAGTAAACTAGTACTCTAAGAAGAAAAACCGAGGCACAACCTGTGTGTCTGATAAGACGTGTGCTGCTAGTGGTGACACTAAATTACTAATAATGGATGGCTGGCGGTGGTACACAAAGGGTAATGATGGATGGCTAACCAAGATGGAACCAAGATGCTTGGAGCTAGCGGTTGATGTCTGGGGGTGCACGCGGCAGCACAAGCACATGTTTTAAGGCGGATGAGACGTGGGGCACAGGTGCAGCGATGAAAAGGAAACAATCTGGTGCAATCTTGTTTTTTTTAAGACGAGCGTTGCGGCAAAGATTTGGAGGGTGGACAAAAACAGATTGATCTAGTAGATGATTTTCTCCCAAACAAATCTAAACCAGCACTAATACTAGAATGGATGCAACCAAAGATTCAACAAAACAAATACTAGATGCAAAAATTGCTAGAGGCTAAAAAAGGTAGGTGTAGCGGATGAACTAATCTATTTTTTCGGCTTTTTTTGTGTGGATTGTAGGACTGGAAAATAATCTAACCTAATAAAACGGTAAATCTCTCACCGATGAACTTGAAAATTGATACCACTTGATGTGAACTGGGGCCCGATCTTTTGATAAGAGACCGTGGCACTTTGGTAGGGTTCAACAACTGTATGGAAATCGCTTCGACCCCAAAACGGTGAGTAATTGTTCTATTAGAAAACGGGTCTATGTCCAATCGCCAAAACGCGGGAACCCAAAACGGTGAGTGTTGACAACGGACACGTAAACGCACCCCAGGGATCGTCAATCGTGGAAATCGCTCTGGGACCCCAAAACAGTGAGTAATAGTGCACGAAACGGACCAGAATCGGCCAAAATTGTGAGTGTTGATGACCGACACGTAAACGCACCCCAGGGTTCGTTAATCGTGGAAATCACTACGGGACCCGAAAACAGTGGGTAATAGTCCATGAAACGGGCCAGAATTGGCAAAAACGGTGACTGTTGATGAAAGACACGTAAACGCACCCCGCGGTTCGTTAATCGTTTAAATCACTCCGGGACCCAGAACAGTGAGTAATAGTCCACGAAACAGGCCAGAATCGGTAAAAACTGCGAGTGTTGATGACCGACACGTAAGCGCACCTTGGGGTTCAACAACTATGGAAATCGCTTCGGGACCCCAAAACGGTGAGTAATTGTTCATGAAACGGGTCAGAATCGGCCAAAACTGTGAGTGTTGACAACGGACACGTAAACGCACCCCAGGGATCGTCAAACGTGGAAATCGCTTTGGGACCCCAAAACAGTGAGTAATAGTGCACGAAACGGACAGAATCGGCCAAAATTGTGAGTGTTGATGACCGACACGTAAACGCACCCCGGGGTTCGTTAATCGTGGAAATCACCCGGAACCAAAACAGTGGGTCCCCGAGTCGGCAAAAACTGCGAGTGTTGATGACCGACACGTAAGCGCACCTTGGGGTTCAACAACTATGGAAATCGCTTCGGGACCCCAAAACGGTGAGTAATTGTTCACGAAACGGGCCAGAATCGGCGAGAACTACGATTGTTGATGACCGACACGTAAGCTCACCTTGGAGTTCAACAACTATGGAAATCGCTACGGGACTCCAAAACGGTGAGTAATAGTGTAAACGGGTCGTTAATCGTGGAAGCGCCAAAACTGTGTGTTGATGACGACGGACTATGGAAACGTGAAACGGGTCAAAATCGCCAAAACCGTGAGTGTTGACAACGGACATCTGGGATCGTCAAACGTGGAAATCGCTCTGGGACCCAAAACAGTGAGTAATAGTGCACGAAACGGACCAGAATCGGCCAAAATTGTGAGTGTTGATGACCGACACGTAAACGCACCCCAGGGTTCGTTAATCGTGGAAATCGCTTCGGGACCCCAAAACAGTGAGTAATAGTGCATGAAACGGGTCTGAATCGGCAAAATCGCGAAAGTGTTGATGACCGACACGTAAGCGCACCTTGGGGTTCAACAACTATGGAAATCGCTTCGGGACCCCAAAACGGTGAGTAATTGTTCATGAAACGGGTCAGAATCGGCCAAAACTGTGAGTGTTGACAACGGACACGTAAACGCACCCTAGGGATCGTCAATCGTGGAAATCGCTCTGGGACCCCAAAACAGTGAGTAATAGTGCACGCAACGGACCAGAATCGACCAAAATTGTGAGTGTTGATGACAGACACGTAAACGCACCCCTGGGTTCGTTAATCGTGGAAATCACCGGGAACCAAAACAGTGGGTAACAGTCCCGAAACGGTCGGAAAAAATCGCGAAGTGTTGATGACCGACACGTAAGCGCACCTTGGGGTTCAACAACTATGGAAATCGCCGACCCCAAAACGGTGAGTAATTGTTCATGAAACGGGTCAGAATCGGCCAAAACTATGAGTGTTGACAACGGACACGTAAACGCACCCCAGGGATCGTCAATCGTGGAAATCGCTCTGGGACCCCAAAACAGTGAGTAATAGTGCATGAAACGGACCAGAATCGGCCAAAATTGTGAGTGTTGATGACCGACACGTAAACGCACCCCGGGGTTCGTTAATCGTGGAAATCACTACGGGACCCGAAAACAGTGGGTAATAGTCCATGAAACGGGCCAGAATTGGCAAAAACGGTGACTGTTGATGAAAGACACGTAAACGCATCCCGCGGTTCGTTAATCGTTCAAATCACTGCGGGACCCAGAACAGTGAGTAATAGTCCACGAAACAGGCCAGAATCGGCAAAAATTGCGAAAAGTGTTGATGACCGACACGTAAGCGCACCTTGGGGTTCAACAACTATGGAAATCGCCGACCCCAAAACGGTGAGTAATTGTTCATGAAACGGGTCAGAATCGCCAAACTGTGAGTGTTGATGACCGACACGTAAAGCGCACAACTTGGGGTTCAACAACTATGGAAATCGCCGGACCCCAAAACGGTGAGTAATAGTGCAAGAAACGGGTCAAAATCGCCAAAACCGTGAGTGTTGATGACGGACACGTAAACGCACCCTGTGGATCGCCAATCGTGGAAATCACCGGGACCCAAAAACGGTGAGTAATAGTGCACGAAACGGACCAGAATCGCCAAAATTGTTCGTTAAGTGTTGATGACCAACACGTAAGCACGTAAACTTGGGGTTCAACAACTATGGAAATCGCCGACCCCAAAACGGTGAGTAATTGTTCATGAAACGGGTCGAATCGCCAAAACTGTGAGTGTTGACAACGGACACGTAAACGCACCCTGTGGATCGCCAATCGTGGAAATCGCCCGGGACCCCAAAACAGTGAGTAATAGTGCACGAACGGGACCAGAATCGCCAAAATTGTGAGTGTTGATGACCGACACGTAAACGCACCCTGTGGTTCGTTAATCGTGGAAATCACCGGGAACCAAAACAGTGGGTCCCCGAGTTCGCGACCCCAAAAGTGTTTATCGACACATAAGCGCACGCCTTGGGTTCAACAACTATGGAAATCCCGACCCCAAAACGGTGAGTAATTGTTCATGAAACGGGCCGAATCGGCAAAATCGCGAGTGTTGATGACCGACACGTAAGCGCACCTTGGGGTTCAACAACTATGGAAATCGCTTCGCGACCCCAAAACGGTGAGTAATTGTTCATGAAACGGGTCAGAATCGCCAAAATTGTGAGTGTTGACAACGGACACGTAAACGCACCCCAGGGATCGTCAATCGTGGAAATCGCTCTGGGACCCAAAACAGTGAGTAATAGTGCACGAAACGGACCAGAATCGGCCAAAATTGTGAGTGTTGATGACCGACACGTAAACGCACCCCGGGGTTCGTTAATCATGGAAATCACTTCGGGACCCCAAAACAAGGTCCTCGAATCGGCAAAAATCGCGAAAGTGTTGATGACCGACACGTAAGCGCACCTTGGGGTTCAACAACTATGGAAATCGCTTCGGGACCCCAAAACGGTGAGTAATTGTTCATGAAACGGGTCAGAATCGGCCAAAACTATGAGTGTTGACAACGGACACGTAAACGCACCCTAGGGATCGTCAATCGTGGAAATCGCTCTGGGACCCCAAAACAGTGAGTAATAGTGCACGAAACGGACCAGAATCGGCCAAAATTGTGAGTGTTGATGACAGACACGTAAACGCACCCCTGGGTTCGTTAATCGTGGAAATCACTACGGGACCCGAAAACAGTGGGTAATAGTCCATGAAACGGGCCAGAATTGGCAGAAAACGGTGACTGTTGATGAAAGACACGTAAACGCACCCCGCGGTTCGTTAATCGTTCAAATCACCCGGACCCGAGAACAGTGAGTAATAGTCCACGAAACAGGCCAGAATCGGTAAAAAATCGCGAAAGTGTTGATGACCGACACATAAGCGCACCTTGGGGTTCAACAACTATGGAAATCGCCGACCCCAAAACGGTGAGTAATTGTTCATGAAACGGGCGAGAATCGCCAAAATCGTGAGTGTTGATGACCGACACGTAAAGCGCACCTTGGGGTTCAACAACTATGGAAATCGCGGGACCCAAAACGGTGAGTAATAGTGCACGAAACGGGTCGAATCGCCAAAATTGTGAGTGTTGATGAACGGACACGTAAACGCACCCCGGTGGATCGCCAATCGTGGAAATCGCCCGGGACCCAAAACGGTGAGTAATAGTGCACGAAAAGACTAGATCGCAAAATTGTGAGTGTTGATGACCGACACGTAAGCGCACTTGGGGTTCAACAACTATGGAAATCGCCGACCCCAAAACGGTGAGTAATTGTTCATGAAACGGGTCGAATCGCCAAAACTGTGAGTGTTGACAACGGACACGTAAACGCACCCTGTGGATCGCCAAACGTGGAAATCGCTGGGACCCCAAAACAGTGAGTAATAGTGCACAAACGGACCGAATCGCCAAAATTGTGAGTGTTGATGACCGACACGTAAACGCACCCGTGGTTCGTTAATCGTGGAAATCACCCGGAACCAAAACAGTGGGTCCCGAGTCGAAACGGATGACCGACACGTAAACGACACGTGGTTCGTTAATCGTGGAAACACGCGGGTTGAGGGTTCAACAACTATGGAAATCACCCGGACCCCAAAACGGTGAGTAATTGTTCCGGGCGAGAATCGGCAAAAATCGCGAGTGTTGATGACCGACACGTAAGCGCACCTTGGGGTTCAACAACTTTGGAAATCGCTTCGGGACCCCAAAACGGTGAGTAATTGTTCATGAAACGGGTCAGAATCGGCCAAAACTATGAGTGTTGACAACGGACAGGTAAACGCACCCCAGGGATCGTCAATCGTGGAAATCGCTCTGGGACCCAAAAACAGTGAGTAATAGTGCACGAAACGGACCAGAATCGGCCAAAATTGTGAGTGTTGATGACCGACACGTAAACGCACCCCAGGGTTCGTTTATCGTGGAAATCACCGGGAACCAAAACAAGGTCCTCGAATCGGCAAAAACGCGAAAGTGTTGATGACCGACACTTAAGCGCACCTTGGGGTTCCACAACTATGGAAATCGCTTCGGGACCCCAAAACGGTGAGTAATTGTTCATGAAACGGGTCTGAATCGGCCAAAACTGTGAGTGTTGACAACGGACACGTAAACGCACCCTGGGATCGCCAATCGTGGAAATCGCCGGGACCCCAAAACAGTGAGTAATAGTGCACGAAACGGACCAGAATCGCCAAAATTGTGAGTGTTGATGACCGACACGTAAACGCACTCGGGTTCGTTAATCGTGGAAATCACCGGGAACCAAAAAAGGGTAACAGTCCATGAAAGTCGAATCGGCAAAAATCGAATCGCAAAAAAGTGTTGATGACCGACACGTAAGCGCACCTTGGGGTTCAACAACTATGGAAATCGCTTCGGGACCCCAAAACGGTGAGTAATTGTTCATGAAACGGGTCAGAATCGGCCAAAACTATGAGTGTTGACAACGGACAGGTAAACGCACCCCAGGGATCGTCAATCGTGGAAATCGCTCTGGGACCCCAAAACAGTGAGTAATAGTGCACGAAACGGACCAGAATCGGCCAAAATTGTGAGTGTTGATGACCGACACGTAAACGCACCCCAGGGTTCGTTAATCGTGGAAATCACTACGGGACCCGAAAACAGTGGGTAATAGTCCATGAAACGGGCCAGAATTGGCAAAAACGGTGACTGTTGATGAAAGACACGTAAACGCACCCCGCGGTTCGTTAATCGTTCAAATCACTCCGGGACCCAGAACAGTGAGTAATAGTCCACGAAACAGGCCAGAATCGGCAAAATTGCGAAGTGTTGATGACCGACACATAAGCGCACCTTGGGGTTCAACAACTATGGAAATCGCCGACCCCAAAACGGTGAGTAATTGTTCATGAAACGGGTCAGAATCGGCCAAAACTGCGAGTGTTGATGACCGACACGTAAGCGCACCTTGGGGTTCAACAACTATGGAAATCGCTGCGGGACCCCAAAACGGTGAGTAATAGTGCACGAAACGGACCAGAATCGGCCAAAATTGTGAGTGTTGATGAACGACACGTAAACGCACCCGTGGATCGTTAATCGGAAATCACCGGGACCCAAAACAGTGAGTAATAGTGCACGAAACGGACCAGAATCGGCCAAAATTGTGAGTGTTGATGACCGACACGTAAGCGCACCTTGGGGTTCAACAACTATGGAAATCGCTTCGGGACCCCAAAACTGTGAGTAATTGTTCATGAAACGGGTCAGAATCGGCCAAAACTGTGAGTGTTGACAACGGACACGTAAACGCACCCCAGGGATCGTCAATCGTGGAAATCGCTCTGGGACCCCAAAACAGTGAGTAATAGTGCACGAAACGGACCAGAATCGGCCAAAATTGTGAGTGTTGATGACCGACACGTAAACGCACCCGTGGTTCGTTAATCGTGGAAATCACCCGAACCAAAACGTGGAAATCACCGGGAACCAAAAAAAACGTTCAACAACGGAAATCGCCGACCCCAAAACGGTGAGTAATTGTTCGCGAAACGGTGAATCGCCAAAATGTGAGTGTTGATGACGACACGTAAGCGCACCTTGGGGTTCCACAACTATGGAAATCGCTTCGGGACCCCAAAACGGTGAGTAATTGTTCATGAAACGGGTCTGAATCGGCCAAAACTGCGAGTGTTGATGACCGACACGTAAGCGCACCTTGGGGTTCAACAACTATGGAAATCGCTTCGGGACCCCAAAACGGTGAGTAATTGTTCATGAAACGGGTCAAAATCGGCCAAAACTGTGAGTGTTGACAACGGACACGTAAACGCACCCTAGGGATCGTCAAACGTGGAAATCGCTCTGGGACCCAAAACAGTGAGTAATAGTGCACGAAACGGACCAGAATCGGCCAAAATTGTGAGTGTTGATGACCGACACGTAAACGCACCCGGGTTCGTTAATCGTGGAAATCACCCCGGGAACAGTGGGTAAAGGTCCATCCAGAATCGGCAAAAACTGCGAGTGTTGATGACCGACACGTAAGCGCACCTTGGGGTTCAACAACTTTGGAAATCGCTTCGCGACCCCAAAACGGTGAGTAATTGTTCATGAAACGGGTCGAATCGCCAAAACTATGAGTGTTGACAACGGACACGTAAACGCACCCTGTGGATCGCCAATCGTGGAAATCGCCGGGACCCCAAAACAGTGAGTAATAGTGCACGAAACGGACCAGAATCGCCAAAATTGTGAGTGTTGATGACCGACACGTAAACGCACCCTGTGGTTCGTTAATCGTGGAAATCACCACGGACCCAAAACAGTGGGTAATAGTCCATGAAACGGGCCAGAATTGGCAAAAACGGTGATCGTTGATGAAAGACACGTAAACGCACTCGCGGTTCGTTAATCGCTCAAATCACCCGGACCCGTAACAGTGAGTAATAGTCCACAAACGAGTGTTGAGGCCGAATCGGTCAACAAAAAATCGCGAGTGTTGATGACCGACACGTAAGCGCACCTTGGGGTTCAACAACTATGGAAATCGCCGACCCCAAAACGGTGAGTAATTGTTCACGAAACGGGTCAGAATCGCCAAAACTGTGAGTGTTGATGACCGACACGTAAAGCGCACCTTGGGGTTCAACAACTATGGAAATCGCCGACCCCAAAACGGTGAGTAATAGTGCACGAAACGGGTCAGAATCGCCAAAATTGTGAGTGTTGACAACGGACACGTAAACGCACCCTGTGGATCGCCAATCGTGGAAATCGCCCGGACCCAAAAACGGTGAGTAATAGTGCACGAAAACGGACCAGAGTCGGCAAAAATTGCGAGTGTTGATGACCGACACGTAAGCGCACTTGGGGTTCAACAACTATGGAAATCGCCGACCCCAAAACGGTGAGTAATTGTTCATGAAACGGGTCGAATCGCCAAAACTGTGAGTGTTGACAACGGACACGTAAACGTAAACGCACCCTGTGGATCGCCAAAAACGGAAATCGCTGGGACCCCAAAACAGTGAGTAATAGTGCACCCAAACGGACCAGAATCGCCAAAATTGTGAGTGTTGATGACCGACACGTAAACGCACCCTCGGGTTCGTTAATCGTGGAAATCACCCGGAACCAAAAAGTGGGTAATAGTCCACGAAACGGGAAACGGCCAAAATTGGCAAAAACTGCGAGTGTTGATGAAATCGACACGTAAGCGCAGTGAGTTGGGGTTCAACAACTATGGAAATCGGTTCGGGACCCCAAAACGGTGAGTAATTGTTCACGAAACGGGCCGAATCGGCGAAAAATCGCGAAAGTGTTGATGACCGACACGTAAGCGCACCTTGGGTTCAACAACTATGGAAATCGCCGACCCCAAAACGGTGAGTAATTGTTCGCGAAACGGGTCAAAATCGCCAAAACTGTGAGTGTTGACAACGGACACGTAAACGCACCCTGTGGATCGCCAATCGTGGAAATCGCCGGGACCCCAAAACAGTGAGTAATAGTGCACGAAACGGACCAGAATCGCCAAAATTGTGAGTGTTGATGACCGACACGTAAACGCACCCCGGTTCGTTAATCGTGGAAATCACCGGACCCAAAACAGTGGGGGTCCTCGAAGAATCGGCAAAAATCGCGAAGTGTTGATGACCGACACGTAAGCGCACTTGGGGTTCAACAACTATGGAAATCGCCGACCCCAAAACGGTGAGTAATTGTTCATGAAACGGGTCGAATCGCCAAAACTGTGAGTGTTGACAACGGACACGTAAACGCACCCTGGGATCGCCAATCGTGGAAATCGCCCGGGACCCCAAAACAGTGAGTAATAGTGCACGAAACGGACCAGAATCGCCAAAATTGTGAGTGTTGATGACCGACACGTAAACGCACCTCGGTTCGTTAATCGTGGAAATCACCGGGAACCAAAACAAGGTCCTCGAGTCGGCAAAAATCGCGAAAGTGTTGATGACCGACACGACACGTAAGCGCACCTTGGGGTTCAACAACTATGGAAATCGCCGACCCCAAAACGGTGAGTAATTGTTCATGAAACGGGTCGAATCGCCAAAACTATGAGTGTTGAAAACAGACAGGTAAACGCACCCTAGGGATCGTCAATCGTGGAAATCGCTCTGGGACCCAAAAACAGTGAGTAATAGTGCACGAAACGGACCAGAATCGGCCAAAATTGTGAGTGTTGATGACCGACACGTAAACGCACCCCAGGGTTCGTTTATCGTGGAAATCACTACGGGACCCGAAAACAGTGGGTAATAGTCCATGAAACGGGCCAGAATTGGCAAAAAACGGTGACTGTTGATGAAAGACACGTAAACGCACCCCGCGGTTCGTTAATCGTTCAAATCACTCCGGGACCCAGAACAGTGAGTAATAGTCCACGAAACAGGCCAGAATCGGTAAAAACTGCGAGTGTTGATGACCGACACTTAAGCGCACCTTGGGGTTCCACAACTATGGAAATCGCTTCGGGACCCCAAAACGGTGAGTAATTGTTCATGAAACGGGTCTGAATCGGCCAAAACTGCGAGTGTTGATGACCGACACGTAAGCGCACCTTGGGGTTCAACAACTATGGAAATCGCTTCGGGACCCCAAAACGGTGAGTAATTGTTCATGAAACGGGTCAAAATCGGCCAAAACTGTGAGTGTTGACAACGGACACGTAAACGCACCCCAGGGATCATTAATCGTGGAAATCGCCTGGAACACAAAAAGTGAGTAATAGTGCACGAAACGGACCAGAATCGCCAAAATTGTGAGTGTTGATGACCGACACGTAAGCGCACTTGGGGTTCAACAACTATGGAAATCGCCGACCCCAAAACGGTGAGTAATTGTTCATGAAACGGGTCGAATCGCCAAAACTGTGAGTGTTGACAACGGACACGTAAACGCACCCTGTGAGGATCGCCAATCGATGGAAATCGCCTGGGACCCCAAAACAGTGAGTAATAGTGCACGAAACGGACCAGAATCGCAAAATTGTGAGTGTTGATGACCGACGTAAACGTAAACGTAACGCACGTAAACCCGGGTTCGTTAATCGTGGAAATCACCGGGAACCAAAAAGTAATAGGGTCCCCGTCGCAAAAATCGCGAAGTGTTGATGACCGACACGTAAGCGCACCTTGGGGTTCAACAACTATGGAAATCGCTTCGGGACCCCAAAACGGTGAGTAATTGTTCATGAAACGGGTCTGAATCGGCCAAAACTGCGAGTGTTGATGACCGACACGTAAGCGCACCTTGGGGTTCAACAACTATGGAAATCGCTTCGCGACCCCAAAACGGTGAGTAATAGTGCACGAAACGGACCAGAATCGCCGTGAAACGGTCACCCGGTTCGTTAATCGTGGAAATCACCGGAACCAAAAATCGCCAGTGTTGTGAGTGTTGACTATGGAAACGGACCCCAAAACGTGAGTAACGCACGGGTCGAATCGCCAAAACTGTGAGTGTTGACAACGGACACGTAAACGCACCCTGGGATCGCCAATCGTGAAATCGCCGGGACCCAAAAAACAGTGAGTAATAGTGCACGAAACGGACCAGAATCGCCAAAATTGTGAGTGTTGATGACCGACACGTAAACGCACCCCGGTTCGTTAATCGTGGAAATCACCGGGAACCAAAACAAAGTGGGTAACAGTCCCTCGAGAATCGGCAAAAACCGCGAAAGTGTTGATGACCGACACGTAAGCGCACCTTGGGGTTCAACAACTATGGAAATCGCCGACCCCAAACGGTGAGTAATTGTTCATGAAACGGGTCGAATCGCCAAAACTATGAGTGTTGACAACGACACGTAAACGCACCCTGTGGATCGCCAATCGTGGAAATCGCCTGGGACCCCAAAACAGTGAGTAATAGTGCACGAAACGGACCAGAATCGCCAAAATTGTGAGTGTTGATGACCGACACGTAAACGCACCCTGTGGTTCGTTAATCGTGGAAATCACCACAGGACCCAAAACAGTGGTTAATAGTCAGTGAAACGGGCCAGAATTGGCAAAAACGGTGACTGTTGATGAAAGACACGTAAACGCACCTCGCGGTTCGTTAATCGCTCAAATCACCCGGACCCGTAAAAAGTGAGTAATAGTCCACGAAAACAGGCCGAATCGGCAAAAACCGCGAGTGTTGATGACCGACACGTAAGCGCACCTTGGGGTTCAACAACTATGGAAATCGCCGACCCCAAAACGGTGAGTAATTGTTCACGAAACGGGTCAGAATCGCCAAAACTGTGAGTGTTGACAACCGACACGTAAACGCACCTTGGGGTTCAACAACTATGGAAATCGCCGACCCCAAAACGGTGAGTAATAGTGCACGAAACGGACCGAATCGCCAAAATTGTGAGTGTTGATGACGGACACGTAAACGCACCCGGATCGCCAATCGTGGAAATCACCGGGAACCCAAAAACAGTGAGTAATAGTGCACGAAACGGACCGAGTCGGCAAAATTGCGAGTGTTGATGACCGACACGTAAACGCAACTTGGGGTTCAACAACTATGGAAATCGCCGACCCCAAAACGGTGAGTAATTGTTCATGAAACGGGTCGAATCGCCAAAACTGTGAGTGTTGACAACGGACACGTAAACGCACCCGTGGATCGCCAAACGTGGAAATCGCTGGGACCCAAAACAAAAGTGAGTAATAGTGCACGTAAAACGGACCAGAATCGCCAAAATTGTGAGTGTTGATGACCGACACGTAAACGCACGGTTCGTTAATCGTGGAAATCACCCGGAACCAAAACAGTGAGGTCCGAAACGGGCCGAAAAAAACGTGAGTGTTGATGACCGACACTTAAGCGCACCTTGGGGTTCCACAACTATGGAAATCGCTTCGGGACCCCAAAACGGTGAGTAATTGTTCATGAAACGGGTCTGAATCGGCCAAAACTGCGAGTGTTGATGACCGACACGTAAGCGCACCTTGGGGTTCAACAACTATGGAAATCGCTTCGGGACCCCAAAACGGTGAGTAATTGTTCATGAAACGGGTCAAAATCGGCCAAAACTGTGAGTGTTGACAACGGACACGTAAACGCACCCCAGGGATCGTCAAACGTGGAAATCGCTCTGGGACCCAAAACAGTGAGTAATAGTGCACGAAACGGACCAGAATCGGCCAAAATTGTGAGTGTTGATGACCGACACGTAAACGCACCCCGGGGTTCGTTAATCGTGGAAATCGCTTCGGGACCCCAAAACAGTGGGGTCCCTCGAATCGGCAAAAATCGCGAAAGTGTTGATGACCGACACGTAAGCGCACTTGGGGTTCAACAACTATGGAAATCGCCGACCCCAAAACGGTGAGTAATTGTTCATGAAACGGGTCTGAATCGGCCAAAACTGTGAGTGTTGACAACGGACACGTAAACGCACCCCAGGGATCGTCAAACGTGGAAATCGCTTTGGTACCCCAAAACAGTGAGTAATAGTGCACGAAACGGACCAGAATCGACCAAAATTGTGAGTGTTGATGACCGACACACGTAAACGCACTCGGTTCGTTAATCGTGGAAATCACCGGGAACCAAAACAGTGGGTAACAGTCCGAAGTCGGCAGAAAAAACGCGCGAAAAGTGTTGATGACCGACACGTAAGCGCACCTTGGGGTTCAACAACTATGGAAATCGCCGACCCCAAAACGGTGAGTAATTGTTCATGAAACGAGTCGAATCGCCAAAACTATGAGTGTTGACAACGGACAGGTAAACGCACCCTGTGGATCGCCAATCGTGGAAATCGCCCGGGACCCCAAAAACAGTGAGTAATAGTGCACGAAACGGACCAGAATCGCCAAAATTGTGAGTGTTGATGACCGACACGTAAACGCACCCCAGGGTTCGTTTATCGTGGAAATCACTACGGGACCAAAACAGTGGGTAATAGTCCATGAAACGGGCCAGAATTGGCAAAAACGGTGACTGTTGATGAAAGACACGTAAACGCACCCCGCGGTTCGTTAATCGTTCAAATCACCCGGCCCCAGAACAGTGAGTAATAGTCCACGAAACAGGCCGAATCGGTAAAAACTGCGAGTGTTGATGACCGACACGTAAGCGCACCTTGGGGTTCAACAACTATGGAAATCGCTTCGCGACCCCAAAACGGTGAGTAATTGTTCGTGAAACGGGTCTGAATCGGCCAAAACTGCGAGTGTTGATGACCGACACGTAAGCGCACCTTGGGGTTCAACAACTATGGAAATCGCCGACCCCAAAACGGTGAGTAATTGTTCGCGAAACGGTCGTCGAATCGCCAAAACTGTGAGTGTTGACAACGGACACGTAAACGCACCCTGTGGATCGCCAATCGTGGAAATCGCGGGACCCCAAAACGGTGAGTAATAGTGCACGAAACGGACCAGAATCGCCAAAATTGTGAGTGTTGATGACCGACACGTAAACGCACCCTGTGGTTCGTTAATCGTGGAAATCACCCGGACCCAAAACAGTGAGTAATACACGAAACGGACCAGTCGCCAAAATTGTGAGTGTTGATGACCGACACGTAAACGCACCCGGTTCGTTAATCGTGGAAATCACCGGAACCAAAACAAGTGAGTAATAGTCCACGCAAACGGCCCGAATCCAAAAAACGCGAAAGTGTTGATGACCGACACGTAAGCGCACTTGGGGTTCAACAACTATGGAAATCGCCGACCCCAAAACGGTGAGTAATTGTTCATGAAACGGGTCGAATCGCCAAAACTGTGAGTGTTGACAACGGACACGTAAACGCACCCTGTGGATCGCCAATCGTGGAAATCGCCTGGGACCCCAAAACAGTGAGTAATAGTGCACAAACGGACCAGAATCGCCAAAATTGTGAGTGTTGATGACCGACACGTAAACGCACCCCGTGGTTCGTTAATCGTGGAAATCGAACCAAAAAAAATGGGTCCCGAAACGGGTGAGTGTTGATGACCGACACGTAAACGCACCGACACGGTTCGGGTTCAACAACTATGGAAATCACCCGACCCCAAAACGGTGAGTAATTGTTCACGAAACGGGCCGAATCGGCAAAAACGCGAAAGTGTTGATGACCGACACGTAAGCGCACCTTGGGGTTCAACAACTATGGAAATCGCTTCGGGACCCCAAAACGGTGAGTAATTGTTCATGAAACGGGTCAGAATCGGCCAAAACTGTGAGTGTTGACAACGGACACGTAAACGCACCCTAGGGATCGTCAATCGTGGAAATCGCTCTCGGACCCCAAAACAGTGAGTAATAGTGCACGAAACGGACCAGAATCGGCCAAAATTGTGAGTGTTGATGACCGACACGTAAACGCACCCCGGGGTTCGTTAATCGTGGAAATCACTCCGGGAACCAAAACAGTGGGTCCCCGAGTCGGCAAAAATTGCGAGTGTTGATGACCGACACGTAAGCGCACCTTGGGGTTCAACAACTATGGAAATCGCTTCGGGACCCCAAAACGGTGAGTAATTGTTCATGAAACGGGTCAGAATCGGCCAAAACTATGAGTGTTGACAACGGACAGGTAAACGCACCCTGTGGATCGCCAATCGTGGAAATCGCCCGGGACCCCAAAACAGTGAGTAATAGTGCACGAAACGGACCAGAATCGCCAAAATTGTGAGTGTTGATGACCGACACGTAAACGCACCCTGTGGTTCGTTAATCGTGGAAATCACCACGGACCCAAAACAGTGGGTAATAGTCAGCGAAACGGGCCAGAATTGGCAAAAAACGGTGACTGTTGATGAAAGACACGTAAACGCACCCCGCGGTTCGTTAATCGTTCAAATCACTCCGGGACCCAGAACAGTGAGTAATAGTCCACGAAACAGGCCGAATCGGCAAAAACGCGCGAGTGTTGATGACCGACACGTAAGCGCACTTGGGGTTCAACAACTATGGAAATCGCCGACCCCAAAACGGTGAGTAATTGTTCGCGAAACGGGTCGAATCGCCAAAACTGTGAGTGTTGATGAACGACACGTAAACGCACCTGTGGATCAACAACTATGGAAATCGCCGGGACCCCAAAACAGTGAGTAATAGTGCACGAAACGGACCGAATCGCCAAAATTGTGAGTGTTGATGACCGACACGTAAACGCACCCGGTTCGTTCGTTAATCGTGGAAATCACCCGGGAACCCAAAGTGGGTCGGTCCGAGTCGCCAAAATCGCAAATTGTGAGTGTTGATGACCGACACGTAAGCGCACCTTGGGGTTCAACAACTATGGAAATCGCCGACCCCAAAACGGTGAGTAATTGTTCATGAAACGGGTCGAATCGCCAAAACTGTGAGTGTTGACAACGGACACGTAAACGCACCCTGTGATCGGATCGGAAATCGTGGAAATCGCCGGGATCCCCAAAACAGTGAGTAATAGTGCACGTAAACGGACCATCGTGGAATCGCCAAAATTGTGAAGTGTTGATGAGTGTTGACACGACAAACGCACCGGGGTTCGTTAATCGTGGAAATCGGGACCGGGCAAAAACTGTGAGTGTTGAAAACGTAAGCGCACCTTGGGGTCAACAACTATGGAAATCGTTCGGGACCCCAAAACGGTGAGTAATTGTCACGAAACGGGCAAAACTCGCGAGTGTTGATGACCACACGTAAGCGCACCTTGGGGTTCAACAACTATGGAAATCGCCGACCCCAAAACGGTGAGTAATTGTTCGCGAAACGGGTCGAATCGCCAAAACTGTGAGTGTTGACAACGGACACGTAAACGCACCCTGTGGATCGCCAATCGTGGAAATCGCTGGGACCCAAAACAGTGAGTAATAGTGCACGAAACGGACCAGAATCGGCCAAAATTGTGAGTGTTGATGACCGACACGTAAACGCACCCCAGGGTTCGTTAATCGTGGAAATCACTCCGGGAACCAAAACAGTGAGTGGGTGGGTCCTCGGGCCAGAATCGGCGAAAAAAATCGCGAAAGTGTGATGATGACCGACACGTAAGCGCCTTGGGGTTCAACAACTATGGAAATCGCCGACCCCAAAACGGTGAGTAATTGTTCATGAAACGGGTCGAATCGCCAAAACTATGAGTGTTGACAACGGACACGTAAACGCACCCTGTGGATCGCCAATCGTGGAAATCGCCGGGACCCCAAAACAGTGAGTAATAGTGCACGAAACGGACCAGAATCGCCAAAATTGTGAGTGTTGATGACCGACACGTAAACGCACCTGTGGTTCGTTAATCGTGGAAATCACCACGGACCCAAAAAACAGTGGGTAATAGTCCATGAAACGGGCTCGAATTGGCAAAAACGGTGACTGTTGATGAAAGACACGTAAACGCACCCCGCGGTTCGTTAATCGTTCAAATCACTCCGGGACCCAGAACAGTGAGTAATAGTCCACGCAAAACAGGCCGAATCGCAAAAATGGAAATCGCGAAAGTGTTGATGACCGACACGTAAGCGCACCTTGGGGTTCAACAACTATGGAAATCGCTTCGGGACCCCAAAACGGTGAGTAATTGTTCATGAAACGGGTCAGAATCGGCCAAAACTGTGAGTGTTGACAACGGACACGTAAACGCACCCCAGGGATCGTCAAACGTGGAAATCGCTTTGGTACCCCAAAACAGTGAGTAATAGTGCACGAAACGGACCAGAATCGGCCAAAATTGTGAGTGTTGATGACCGACACGTAAACGCACCCCGGGGTTCGTTAATCGTGGAAATCACTCCGGGAACCAAAACAAGGTCTCGAGTCGGACCAAAATCGCCAAAAAATTGCGAGTGTTGATGACCGACACGTAAGCGCACCTTGGGGTTCAACAACTATGGAAATCGCTTCGGGACCCCAAAACGGTGAGTAATTGTTCATGAAACGGGTCAGAATCGGCCAAAACTGTGAGTGTTGACAACGGACACGTAAACGCACCCTGTGGATCGCCAACGTGGAAATCGCCTGGGACCCAAAAAAGTGAGTAATAGTGCACTAAACGGACCAGAATCGCCAAAATTGTGAGTGTTGATGACACGACACGTAAACGCACCCCGGTTCGTTAATCGTGGAAATCACCGGGAACCAAAAAACAAGGTCCCCAAAACGGTGAGTAATTGTTCAAAACGGGTGTGAGTGTTGATGACCGACACGAAACGCACCTCGGGTTCGTTCAACAACTATGGAAATCGCCGGACCCCAAAACGAGTGAGTAATTGTGATCACGTAAACGGGCCGAATCGGCCAAAAAACCGCGAGTGTTGATGACCGACACGTAAGCGCACCTTGGGGTTCAACAACTATGGAAATCGCCGACCCCAAAACGGTGAGTAATTGTTCGCGAAACGGGTCGAATCGCCAAAACTGTGAGTGTTGACAACGGACACGTAAACGCACCCTAGGGATCGCCAATCGTGGAAATCGCCGGGACCCAAAACAAAGTGAGTAATAGTGCACGAAACGGACCAGAATCGCCAAAATTGTGAGTGTTGATGACCGACACGTAAACGCACCTCGGTTCGTTAATCGTGGAAATCACCGGGAACCAAAACAGTGGGTCCCCGAGTCGGCAAAAATTGCGAGTGTTGATGACCGACACGTAAGCGCACCTTGGGGTTCAACAACTATGGAAATCGCTTCGGGACCCCAAAACGGTGAGTAATTGTTCATGAAACGGGTCGAATCGCCAAAACTATGAGTGTTGACAACGGACACGTAAACGCACCCTGTGGATCGCCAATCGTGGAAATCGCCCGGGACCCCAAAACAGTGAGTAATAGTGCACGAAACGGACCAGAATCGGCCAAAATTGTGAGTGTTGATGACCGACACGTAAACGCACCCCAGGGTTCGTTAATCGTGGAAATCACTACGGGACCCGAAAACAGTGGGTAATAGTCCATGAAACGGGCCAGAATTGGCAAAAACGGTGACTGTTGATGAAAGACACGTAAACGCACCCCGCGGTTCGTTAATCGTTCAAATCACTCCGGGACCCAGAAAAGTGAGTAATAGTCCACGAAACAGGCCAGAATTGGTAAAAAACTGCGAGTGTTGATGACCGACACGTAAGCGCACCTTGGGGTTCCACAACTATGGAAATCGCTTCGCGAGCCCAAAACGGTGAGTAATTGTTCGCGAAACGGTCCTTGGGGTTCAACAACTATGGAAATCGCTTCGCGACCCCAAAACGGTGAGTAATTGTTCATGAAACGGGTCAAAATCGGCCAAAACTGTGAGTGTTGACAACGGACACGTAAACGCACCCCAGGGATCGTCAAACGTGGAAATCGCCGGGACCCCAAAACAGTGAGTAATAGTGCACGAAACGGACCAGAATCGCCAAAATTGTGAGTGTTGATGACCGACACGTAAACGCACCCCGGTTCGTTAATCGTGGAAATCGGGACCCAAAACGGTGAGTAAAACCACGAAAGGTCCCGAATCGGCAAAATCGCGAAAGTGTTGATGACCGACACGTAAGCGCACTTGGGGTTCAACAACTATGGAAATCGCCGACCCCAAAACGGTGAGTAATTGTTCATGAAACGGGTCTGAATCGGCCAAAACTGTGAGTGTTGACAACGGACACGTAAACGCACCCTGTGGATCGCCAATCGTGGAAATCGCCTGGGACCCCAAAACAGTGAGTAATAGTGCACGAAACGGACCAGAATCGCCAAAATTGTGAGTGTTGATGACCGACACGTAAACGCACCCCGGTTCGTTAATCGATGGAAATCACCGGGAACCAAAACAGTGGGTCCCCGAGTCGAATCGCAAAAATCGCGAAAGTGTTGATGACCGACACGTAAGCGCACCTTGGGGTTCAACAACTATGGAAATCGCCGACCCCAAAACGGTGAGTAATTGTTCATGAAACGGGTCGAATCGCCAAAACTATGAGTGTTGACAACGACACGTAAACGCACCCTGGGATCGCCAATCGTGGAAATCGCCGGGACCCAAAACAGTGAGTAATAGTGCACGAAACGGACCGAATCGCCAAAATTGTGAGTGTTGATGACCGACACGTAAACGCACCCTGGTGGAAATCGCCGTAAAATCGTGGAAATCACCACGGACCCAAAAGTGGTAATAGTCCGCGAAACGGGCCAGAATTGGGCAAAATTGTGAGTGTTGATGAAAGACACGTAAACGCACCCCGGTTCGTTAATCGTGGAAATCACCCGACCCCAAAACAGTGAGTAATAGTCCACGAAACGGGCCGGAATCGGCCAAAACTGCGAGTGTTGATGACCGACACGTAAGCGCACTTGGGGTTCAACAACTATGGAAATCGCCGACCCCAAAACGGTGAGTAATTGTTCATGAAACGGTCAGAATCGCGCCAAACTGTGAGTGTTGACAACGACACGTAAACGCACCCTGTGGATCGCCAAACGTGGAAATCGCCGGACCCAAAACAGTGAGTAATAGTGCACGAAACGGACCAGAATCGCCAAAATTGTGAGTGTTGATGACCGACACGTAAACGCACCCTGTGGTTCGGTTCGTTAATCGTGGAAATCACCCGGAACCAAAACAAGGTCCTCGAAATCGGCAAAAAATCGCGCGAGTGTTGATGACCGACACGTAAGCGCACCTTGGGGTTCAACAACTATGGAAATCGCCGACCCCAAAACGGTGAGTAATTGTTCATGAAACGGGTCGAATCGCCAAAACTGTGAGTGTTGACAACGGACACGTAAACGCACCCTGTGGATCGCCAATCGTGGAAATCGCCTGGGACCCCAAAACAGTGAGTAATAGTGCACGAAACGGACCAGAATCGGCCAAAATTGTGAGTGTTGATGACCGACACGTAAACGCACCCTGGGTTCGTTAATCGTGGAAATCACTCCGGGAACCAAAACAGTGGGTCCCCGAGTCGGCGTTAAAAAAATCGCGAAAGTGTTGATGACCGACACGTAAGCGCACCTTGGGGTTCAACAACTATGGAAATCGCCGACCCCAAAACGGTGAGTAATTGTTCATGAAACGGGTCGAATCGCCAAAACTGTGAGTGTTGACAACGGACACGTAAACGCACCCTGTGGATCGCCAATCGTGGAAATCGCCGGGACCCCAAAACAGTGAGTAATAGTGCACGAAACGGACCGAATCGCCAAAATTGTGAGTGTTGATGTGACACGTAAACGCACCTCGTGGTTCGTTAATCGTGGAAATCACCACGGACCCAAAACAAAAAAGTGGGTGATAGACACGTAAACGCACCCGAATTGGCCGAAAAACGTGAGTGTTGATGAAAGACATGAGTAACGCACTCTGGGGTTCGTTAATCGTGGAAATCGCCGACCCCAAAACAGTGAGTAATAGTGCACGAAACGGACCAGAATCGCCAAAATTGTGAGTGTTGATGACCGACACGTAAACGCACCCTGTGGTTCAACAATCGTGGAAATCACCCGACCCAAAAAACAGTGAGTAATAGTGTTCACGAAACGGGTCAGAATCGCAAAACCGTGAGTGTTGATGACCGACACGTAAACGCGCACCTTGGGGTTCAACAACTATGGAAATCACCCGACCCCAAAACGGTGAGTAATAGTTCACGAAACGGGCCCGAATCGCCAAAACTGTGAGTGTTGATGACCGACACGTAAACGCACTTGGGTTCAACAATCGTGGAAATCACCCCCGGACCCCAAAAGTGAGTAATAGTTCACGAAACGGACCGAATCGCCAAAACCGCGAAAGTGTTGATGACCGACACGTAAGCGCACCTTGGGGTTCAACAACTATGGAAATCGCCGACCCCAAAACGGTGAGTAATTGTTCATGAAACGGGTCAGAATCGGCCAAAACTGTGAGTGTTGACAACGGACACGTAAACACACCCCAGGGATCGTCAAACGTGGAAATCGCTCCGGGACCCAAAACAGTGAGTAATAGTGCACGAAACGGACCAGAATCGGCCAAAATTGTGAGTGTTGATGACCGACACGTAAACGCACACCGGGGTTCGTTAATCGTGGAAATCACTCCGGGAACCAAAACAGTGGGTCCCCGAGTCGGCAAAAACTGCGAGTGTTGATGACCGACACGTAAGCGCACCTTGGGGTTCAACAACTATGGAAATCGCTTCGGGACCCCAAAACGGTGAGTAATTGTTCATGAAACGGGTCAGAATCGGCCAAAACTGTGAGTGTTGACAACGGACACGTAAACGCACCCTGTGGATCGCCAATCGTGGAAATCGCCGGGACCCCAAAACAGTGAGTAATAGTGCACGAAACGGACCAGAATCGCCAAAATTGTGAGTGTTGATGACCGACACGTAAACGCACCCCGGGTTCGTGGAAATTAATCGTGGAAATCACCGGGGGACCCAAAACAAGAAAGGGTAATAGTCCGCGAAAGAATCGGCAAAAACGTGAGTGTTGATGACCGACACGTAAGCGCACCTTGGGGTTCAACAACTATGGAAATCGCCGACCCCAAAACGGTGAGTAATTGTTCACGAAACGGGTCGAATCGCCAAAACTGTGAGTGTTGATGACCGACACGTAAACGCACAAAACTAATGGGATCGCCAACGTGGAAATCGCCCGACCCAAAATCGCGAGTGTTGAAACCGACACGTGAGCACCTTGGGGTTCAACAACTATGGAAACGGTGAGTAATTGTTCATGAAACGGGTCGAATCGCCAAAACTGTGAGTGTTGACAACGGACACGTAAACGCACCCTGGGATCGCCAATCGTGGAAATCGCCTGGGACCCCAAACAGTGAGTAATAGTGCACGAAACGGACCAGAATCGCCAAAATTGTGAGTGTTGATGACCGACACGTAAACGCACCCCGGTTCGTTAATCGTGGAAATCACCGGGAACCAAAACAAGGGGTCCTCGAGTCGAAAAAAATCGCGAAAGTGTTGATGACCGACACGTAAGCGCACCTTGGGGTTCAACAACTATGGAAATCGCCGACCCCAAAACGGTGAGTAATTGTTCATGAAACGGGTCGAATCGCCAAAACTGTGAGTGTTGACAACGGACACGTAAACGCACCCTGTGGATCGCCAATCGTGGAAATCGCCGGGACCCCAAAACAGTGAGTAATAGTGCACGAAACGGACCAGAATCGCCAAAATTGTGAGTGTTGATGACCGACACGTAAACGCACCCTGTGGTTCGTTAATCGTGGAAATCACCACGGACCCAAAACAGTGGGTAATAGTCCGCGAAACGGGCCAGAATTGGCAAAAACGGTGATGTTGATGAAAGACACGTAAACGCACTCTCGGGTTCGTTAATCGCTCAAATCACCCGGACCCAAAACAGTGAGTAATAGTCCACGAAACAGGCCGAATCGCAAAACCGCGAGTGTTGATGACCGACACGTAAGCGCACTTGGGGTTCAACAACTATGGAAATCGCCGACCCCAAAACGGTGAGTAATTGTTCATGAAACGGGTCGAATCGCCAAAACTGTGAGTGTTGACAACCGACACGTAAACGCACCTTGGGGTTCAAAACGTGGAAATCGCCCGACCCCAAAACAGTGAGTAATAGTGCACGAAACGGACCAGAATCGCCAAAATTGTGAGTGTTGATGAACGACACGTAAACGCACCCCGGTGAGTGGTTCGTTAATCGTGGAAATCACCGGGACCCAAAAAAAGTGAGTAATAGTCGAAACGGACCGAAAGTGTTGATGGACACGTAAACGCACTCGGTTCGTTAATCGTGGAAATCACCCGGACCCCAAAAAATCAGGGAACCAAAAAGTGTTGAAAACTGCGAAGTGTTGATGACCGACACGTAAGCGCACTTGGGGTTCAACAACTATGGAAATCGCCGACCCCAAAACGGTGAGTAATTGTTCATGAAACGGGTCGAATCGCCAAAACTGTGAGTGTTGACAACGGACACGTAAACGCACCCTGTGGATCGCCAATCGTGGAAATCGCCCGGGACCCAAAACAGTGAGTAATAGTGCACTAAACGGACCAGAATCGCCAAAATTGTGAGTGTTGATGACCGACACGTAAACGCACTCGTGGTTCGTTAATCGTGGAAATCACCCGGAACCAAAACAGTGGGTAATAGTCATGAAACGGGCCAGAATCGGCAAAAACGTGGTTGATGAAAAAAGACACGTGAAACGCGAAACGGGTCGTGGAAATCGCCAAAACTATGAGTGTTGATGACCGACACGTAAGCGCACCTTGGGGTTCAAAACTATGGAAATCGCCCGACCCAAAACGGTGAGTAATTGTTCACGAAACGGGCCGAATCGCCAAAACTGTGAGTGTTGATGACCGACACGTAAACGCACCCTGTGGATCGCCAATCGTGGAAATCGCCTGGGACCCCAAACAGTGAGTAATAGTGCACGAAACGGACCAGAATCGCCAAAATTGTGAGTGTTGATGACCGACACGTAAAAAACCGGGTTCGTTAATCGTGGAAATCACCCTTGCGAGTGTTGATGACCGACACGTAAGCGCACCTTGGGGTTCAACAACTATGGAAATCGCTTCGGGACCCCAAAACGGTGAGTAATTGTTCATGAAACGGGTCAAAATCGGCCAAAACTGTGAGTGTTGACAACGGACACGTAAACGCACCCTAGGGATCGTCAAACGTGGAAATCGCTCTGGGACCCAAAACAGTGAGTAATAGTGCACGAAACGGACCAGAATCGGCCAAAATTGTGAGTGTTGATGACCGACACGTAAACGCACCCCGGGGTTCGTTAATCGTGGAAATCACTCGGGGAACCAAAAAAGGTCCTCGAGTCAGAATCAAAATCGCGAAAGTGTTGATGACCGACACGTAAGCGCACCTTGGGGTTCAACAACTATGGAAATCGCCGACCCCAAAACGGTGAGTAATTGTTCGCGAAACGGGTCGAATCGCCAAAACTGTGAGTGTTGACAACGGACACGTAAACGCACCCTGGGATCGCCAATCGTGGAAATCGCCGGGACCCCAAAACAGTGAGTAATAGTGCACGAAACGGACCAGAATCGGCCAAAATTGTGAGTGTTGATGACCGACACGTAAACGCACCCCGGGGTTCGTTAATCGTGGAAATCACTCGGGGAACCAAAACAGTGGGTCCCCGAGTCGGAAAAAATCGCGAAAGTGTTGATGACCGACACGTAAGCGCACTTGGGGTTCAACAACTATGGAAATCGCCGACCCCAAAACGGTGAGTAATTGTTCATGAAACGGGTCGAATCGCCAAAACTATGAGTGTTGACAACGGACACGTAAACGCACCCTGTGGATCGTCAAACGTGGAAATCGCTCTGGGACCCAAAACAGTGAGTAATAGTGCACGAAACGGACCAGAATCGGCCAAAATTGTGAGTGTTGATGACCGACACGTAAACGCACCCCAGGGTTCGTTAATCGTGGAAATCACTACGGGACCCGAAAACAGTGGGTAATAGTCCATGAAACGGGCCAGAATTGGCAAAAACGGTGACTGTTGATGAAAGACACGTAAACGCACCCCGCGGTTCGTTAATCGTTCAAATCACTCCGGGACCCAGAACAGTGAGTAATAGTCCACGAAACAGGCCAGAATCGGTAAAAATTGCGAGTGTTGATGACCGACACGTAAGCGCACCTTGGGGTTCAACAACTATGGAAATCGCTTCGGGACCCCAAAACGGTGAGTAATTGTTCATGAAACGGGTCTGAATCGGCCAAAACTGTGAGTGTTGACAACGGACACGTAAACGCACCCTAGGGATCGTCAAACGTGGAAATCGCTCTGGGACCCAAAACAGTGAGTAATAGTGCACGAAACGGACCAGAATCGGCCAAAATTGTGAGTGTTGATGACCGACACGTAAACGCACCCCGGGGTTCGTTAATCGTGGAAATCACCCGGAACCAAAAAAGGGTAATCACGAAAGAATCGGCAAAATTGCGAGTGTTGATGACCGACACGTAAGCGCACCTTGGGGTTCAACAACTATGGAAATCGCTTCGGGACCCCAAAACGGTGAGTAATTGTTCATGAAACGGGTCTGAATCGGCCAAAACTGTGAGTGTTGACAACGGACACGTAAACGCACCTGTGGATCGCCAATCGTGGAAATCGCTGGGACCCCAAAACAGTGAGTAATAGTGCACGAAACGGACCAGAATCGCCAAAATTGTGAGTGTTGATGACCGACACGTAAACGCACCCGGTTCGTTAATCGTGGAAATCACCGGGAACCAAAAAGGGGTCCCCGAAGTCGCAAAAATCGCGAAAGTGTTGATGACCCGACACGTAAGCGCACCTTGGGTTCAACAACTATGGAAATCGCCGACCCCAAAACGGTGAGTAATTGTTCGCGAAACGGGTCGAATCGCCAAACTGTGAGTGTTGACAACGGACACGTAAACGCACCCTGGGATCGCCAAACGTGGAAATCGCCGGGACCCCAAAACAGTGAGTAATAGTGCACGAAACGGACCAGAATCGCCAAAATTGTGAGTGTTGATGATGGACGACACGTAAACGCACGTAATAATCGTGGAAATCACCCGGACCCAAAATCGTGGAAATCACCGGGAACCAAAAGGTCCCGAAGTCGGCAAAATCGCGAAAGTGTTGATGACCGACACGTTGATGAAGCGCACGCTTGGGGTTCAACAACTATGGAAATCGCCGACCCCAAAACGGTGAGTAATTGTTCGCGAAACGGGTCAGAATCGGCCAAAACTGTGAGTGTTGACAACGGACACGTAAACGCACCCCAGGGATCGTCAAACGTGGAAATCGCTCCGGGACCCAAAACAGTGAGTAATAGTGCACGAAACGGACCAGAATCGGCCAAAATTGTGAGTGTTGATGACCGACACGTAAACGCACCCCGGGGTTCGTTAATCGTGGAAATCACTCCGGGAACCAAAACAAGGGTCCTCGAGTCGGCAAAAACGCGAAAGTGTTGATGACCGACACGTAAGCGCACTTGGGGTTCAACAACTATGGAAATCGCCGACCCCAAAACGGTGAGTAATTGTTCATGAAACGGGTCGAATCGCCAAAACTATGAGTGTTGACAACGGACACGTAAACGCACCCTGTGGATCGCCAATCGTGGAAATCGCCCGGGACCCCAAAACAGTGAGTAATAGTGCACGAAACGGACCAGAATCGCCAAAATTGTGAGTGTTGATGACCGACACGTAAACGCACCCTGTGGTTCGTTAATCGTGGAAATCACCACGGACCCAAAAAGTGGGTAATAGTCCGCGAAACGGGCCGAATTGGCAAAAACGGTGACTGCTGATGAAAGACACGTAAACGCACCCCGCGGTTCGTTAATCGTTCAAATCACTCCGGGACCCAGAACAGTGAGTAATAGTCCACGAAACAGGCCGAATCGTAAAAATCGCGAAAGTGTTGATGACCGACACGTAAGCGCACCTTGGGGTTCAACAACTATGGAAATCGCCGACCCCAAAACGGTGAGTAATTGTTCATGAAACGGGTCGAATCGCCAAAACTGTGAGTGTTGACAACCGACACGTAAACGCACCCTGGGGATCAACAACTATGGAAATCGCCGGGACCCCAAAACGGTGAGTAATAGTGCACGAAACGGGTCGAATCGCCAAAATTGTGAGTGTTGATGACCGACACGTAAACGCACCCCTGAGTGGTTCGCCAATCGTGGAAATCACCCGGGACCCAAAACAAAACAGTGAGTAATAGTGCACGAAACGGACCAGAATCGCCAAAATTGTGAGTGTTGATGACCGACACGTAAACGCACCTCGGTTCGTTAATCGTGGAAATCACCGGGACCCAAAACGGTGAGGAAACGGTCAGAATCGCCAAAAATCGCGAGTGTTGATGACCGACACGTAAGCGCACCTTGGGTTCAACAACTATGGAAATCGCCGACCCCAAAACGGTGAGTAATTGTTCGCGAAACGGGTCGAATCGCCAAAACTGTGAGTGTTGACAACGGACACGTAAACGCACCCTCGTGGATCGCCAATCGTGGAAATCGCCGGGACCCCAAAACAGTGAGTAGTAGTGCACGAAACGGACCAGAATCGCCAAAATTGTGAGTGTTGATGACCGACACGTAAACGCACCCCGTGGTTCGTTAATCGTGGAAATCACCACGGACCCCAAAACAGTGGTAATAGTCCATGAAACGGGCCGAATTGGCAAAATTGTGAGTGTTGATGACCGACACGTAAACGCACTTGGGGTTCGTTAATGGAAATCACCCGGACCCCAAAACGGTGAGTAATAGTTCACGAAACGGGTCGAATCGCCAAAATCGCGAGTGTTGATGACCGACACGTAAGCGCACCTTGGGGTTCAACAACTATGGAAATCGCCGACCCCAAAACGGTGAGTAATTGTTCGCGAAACGGGTCAAAATCGCCAAACTGTGAGTGTTGACAACGGACACGTAAACGCACCCTGTGGATCGCCAAACGTGGAAATCGCCGTGGAAATCGGGACCCAAAACAGTGAGTAATAGTGCACGAAACGGACCAGAATCGCCAAAATTGTGAGTGTTGATGACCGACACGTAAACGCACCCCGGTTCGTTAATCGTGGAAATCACCGGGAACCAAAAAACAAGGTCCTCGAAGTCGGCAAAAATCGCGAAAGTGTTGATGACCGACACGTAAGCGCACCTTGGGGTTCAACAACTATGGAAATCGCCGACCCCAAAACGGTGAGTAATTGTTCATGAAACGGGTCGAATCGCCAAAACTGTGAGTGTTGACAACGGACACGTAAACGCACCCTGTGGATCGCCAATCGTGGAAATCGCCCGGGACCCCAAAACAGTGAGTAATAGTGCACTAAACGGACCAGAATCGCCAAAATTGTGAGTGTTGATGACCGACACGTAAACGCACCCCGGTTCGTTAATCGTGGAAATCACCGGGAACCAAAACAAGGGGTCCGAGTCGCAAAAATCGCGAAAGTGTTGATGACCGACACGTAAGCGCACCTTGGGGTTCAACAACTATGGAAATCGCCGACCCCAAAACGGTGAGTAATTGTTCATGAAACGGGTCGAATCGCCAAAACTGTGAGTGTTGACAACGGACACGTAAACGCACCCTGTGGATCGCCAATCGTGGAAATCGCCGGGACCCCAAAACAGTGAGTAATAGTGCACGAAACGGACCAGAATCGGCCAAAATTGTGAGTGTTGATGACCGACACGTAAACGCACCCCGTGGTTCGTTAATCGTGGAAATCACCACGGACCCAAAACAGTGGGTAATAGTCCGCGAAACGGGCAGAATTGGCAAAAACGGTGAGTGTTGATGAAAGACACGTAAACGCACTCGGACCCGGTTCGTTAATCGCTCAAATCACCCGGACCCGTAACAGTGAGTAATAGTCCACGAAACGGCCCGAATCGGTGAAAAATCGCGAGTGTTGATGACCGACACGTAAGCGCACCTTTGGGTTCAACAACTATGGAAATCGCCGACCCCAAAACGGTGAGTAATTGTTCATGAAACGGGTCGAAACGGGTCAGAATCGCCAAAACTGTGAGTGTTGACAACCGACACGTAAACGCACCCTGGGATCAACAATCGTGGAAATCGCTCGGACCCCAAAACAGTGAGTAATAGTGCACGAAACGGACCAGAATCGCCAAAATTGTGAGTGTTGATGACCGACACGTAAACGCACCCGGTTCGTTAATCGTGGAAATCACCGGGACCAAAAAAAGTGAGTAGTGCCGAAACGCAAACGGTGAGTAATTGTTCGCGAAACGGGTTCCAAAATCGCAAAAAAATTGTGAGTGTTGATGACCGACACGTAAGCGCACCTTGGGGTTCAACAACTATGGAAATCGCTTCGCGACCCCAAAACGGTGAGTAATTGTTCATGAAACGGGTCGAATCGCCAAAACTGTGAGTGTTGACAACGGACACGTAAACGCACCCTGTGGATCGCCAATCGTGGAAATCGCTGGGACCCCAAAACAGTGAGTAATAGTGCACGAAACGGACCAGAATCGCCAAAATTGTGAGTGTTGATGACCGACACGTAAACGCACCCGTGGTTCGTTAATCGTGGAAATCACCACGGACCCAAAACAGTGGGTAATACCGAAACGGGCCAGAATTGGCAAAAACGGTGATCGTGATGAAAGACACGTAAACGCACCTCCGGTTCGTTAATCGCTCAAATCACCCGGACCCAAAACAGTGAGTAATAGTCCACGTCGAATCGGCAAAAATCGCGAGTGTTGATGACCGACACGTAAGCGCACCTTGGGGTTCAACAACTATGGAAATCGCCGACCCCAAAACGGTGAGTAATTGTTCGCGAAACGGGTCAAAATCGCCAAAACTGTGAGTGTTGACAACGGACACGTAAACGCACCCTGTGGATCGCCAAACGGAAATCGCCGGGACCCAAAACAGTGAGTAATAGTGCACGAAACGGACCAGAATCGCCAAAATTGTGAGTGTTGATGACCGACACGTAAACGCACCCCGGTTCGTTAATCGTGGAAATCACCGGGAACCAAAACAAAGGTCCTCGAGTCGGCAAAAATCGCGAAGTGTTGATGACCGACACGTAAGCGCACCTTGGGGTTCAACAACTATGGAAATCGCCGACCCCAAAACGGTGAGTAATTGTTCGCGAAACGGGTCGAATCGCCAAAACTGTGAGTGTTGACAACGGACACGTAAACGCACCCTGGGATCGCCAATCGTGGAAATCGCCCGGGA
The DNA here is from genome assembly GCA_021605205.1 of Aegilops longissima. Taxonomy (NCBI): domain Eukaryota; kingdom Viridiplantae; phylum Streptophyta; class Magnoliopsida; order Poales; family Poaceae; genus Aegilops; species Aegilops longissima. The sequence goes on from CM038677.1 coordinate 7,987,527, forward strand.
CCCCAAAACAGTGAGTAATAGTGCACGAAACGGACCAGAATCGCCAAAATTGTGAGTGTTGATGACCGACACGTAAACGCACCCCGGTTCGTTAATCGTGGAAATCACCGGGAACCAAAAAAAGGGGGTCCCGAAGTCAAAAAAACGCGAGTGTTGATGACCGACACGTAAGCGCACCTTTGGGTTCAACAACTATGGAAATCGCCGACCCCAAAACGGTGAGTAATTGTTCATGAAACGGGTCGAATCGCCAAAACTATGAGTGTTGACAACGGACACGTAAACGCACCCTGTGGATCGCCAATCGTGGAAATCGCCTGGGACCCAAAACAGTGAGTAATAGTGCACTAAACGGACCAGAATCGCCAAAATTGTGAGTGTTGATGACCGACACGTAAACGCACCCTGTGGTTCGTTAATCGTGGAAATCACCACGGACCCAAAACAGTGGGTAATAGTCCGCGAAACGGGCCAGAATTGGCAAAAACGGTGATCGTTGATGAAAGACACGTAAACGCACCTCGCGGTTCGTTAATCGCTCAAATCACCCGGACCCAAAACAGTGAGTAATAGTCCACGAAACAGGCCGAATCGGCAAAATCGCGAGTGTTGATGACCGACACTTAAGCGCACCTTGGGGTTCCACAACTATGGAAATCGCTTCGCGACCCCAAAACGGTGAGTAATTGTTCATGAAACGGGTCTGAATCGGCCAAAAACGCGAGTGTTGATGACCGACACGTAAGCGCACCTTGGGTTCAACAACTATGGAAATCGCCGACCCAAAACGGTGAGTAATTGTTCACGAAACGGGTCAGAATCGCCAAAACTGTGAGTGTTGATGACAACGGACACGTAAACGCACCCTGTGGATCGCCAAACGATGGAAATCGCCTTTGGGGTTCAACAACTATGGAAATCGGACCCCAAAACAGTGAGTAATAGTGCACGAAACGGACCAGAATCGCCAAAATTGTGAGTGTTGATGACGGACACGTAAACGCACCCCGGGTTCGCCAATCGTGGAAATCACCCGGGAAAACACAAACGGACCAGAATCGCCAAAATTGTGAGTGTTGATGACCGACACGTAAACGCACCGGGGTTCGTGGAAATAATGAGGAGTCACCCGGAACCAAAAATTGTGAGTGGTGAACGACACGTAAACGCAGTCGGAAATGGAAAAAATCGCGAAAGTGTTGATGACCGACACGTAAGCGCACTTGGGGTTCAACAACTATGGAAATCGCCGACCCCAAAACGGTGAGTAATTGTTCGCGAAACGGGTCGAATCGCCAAAACTGTGAGTGTTGACAACGGACACGTAAACGCACCCTGTGGATCGCCAATCGTGGAAATCGCCCGGGACCCCAAAACAGTGAGTAATAGTGCACGAAACGGACCGAATCGCCAAAATTGTGAGTGTTGATGACCGACACGTAAACGCACCTCGGTTCGTTAATCGTGGAAATCACCGGGAACCAAAAGTGGGTCCCGAGTCAAAAAATCGCGAAAAGTGTTGATGACCGACACGTAAGCGCACCTTGGGGTTCAACAACTATGGAAATCGCCGACCCCAAAACGGTGAGTAATTGTTCATGAAACGGGTCGAATCGCCAAAACTGTGAGTGTTGACAACGGACACGTAAACGCACCCTGTGGATCGCCAATCGTGGAAATCGCCCGACCCCAAAAAAGTGAGTAATAGTGCACGACCCCAAAACGGACACCGAATCGCCAAAATTGTGAGTGTTGATGACCGACACGTAAACGCACCCTGTGGTTCGTTAATCGTGGAAATCACCACGGACCCAAAAACAGGGTAATAGTCCGCGAAACGGGCCAGAATTGGCAAAATTGTGAGTGTTGATGAAAGACACGTAAACGCACTCGGTTCGTTAATCGCTCAAATCACCCGGGACCAAAAAAGTGAGTAATAGTCCACGAAACAGGCCGAATCGCAAAAATCGCGAAGTGTTGATGACCGACACGTAAGCGCACCTTGGGGTTCAACAACTATGGAAATCGCTTCGGGACCCCAAAACGGTGAGTAATTGTTCATGAAACGGGTCAAAATCGGCCAAAACTGTGAGTGTTGACAACGGACACGTAAACGCACCTGAGTGTGGATCGCCAATCGTGGAAATCGGAAATCGCCGGGACCCAAAACAGTGAGTAATAGTGCACGAAACGGACCAGAATCGGCCAAAATTGTGAGTGTTGATGACCGACACGTAAACGCACCCCGGGGTTCGTTAATCGTGGAAATCACTCCGGGAACCAAAACAGTGGGTCCTCGAGTCGGCAAAAACTGCGAGTGTTGATGACCGACACGTAAGCGCACCTTGGGGTTCAACAACTTTGGAAATCGCCGACCCCAAAACGGTGAGTAATTGTTCGCGAAACGGGTCGAATCGCCAAAACTGTGAGTGTTGACAACGGACACGTAAACGCACCCTGTGGATCGCCAATCGTGGAAATCGCCCGGGACCCAAAACAGTGAGTAATAGTGCACGAAACGGACCAGAATCGCCAAAATTGTGAGTGTTGATGACCGACACGTAAACGCACCCCGGTTCGTTAATCGTGGAAATCACCGGGAACCAAAAAAGGGTCCCCGAAGTCGGCAAAAACCGCGAAAGTGTTGATGACCGACACGTAAGCGCACTTTGGGTTCAACAACTATGGAAATCGCCGACCCCAAAACGGTGAGTAATTGTTCATGAAACGGGTCGAATCGCCAAAACTGTGAGTGTTGACAACGGACACGTAAACGCACCCTGTGGATCGCCAATCGTGGAAATCGCCGGGACCCAAAAAACAGTGAGTAATAGTGCACGAAACGGACCAGAATCGCCAAAATTGTGAGTGTTGATGACCGACACGTAAACGCACCCTGTGGTTCGTTCGTGGAAATCGTGGAAATCACCACGGACCCAAAACAAGTGGGTAATAGTCCGCGAAACGGGCAGAAGAATTGGTTGAAAACGGTGATCGTTGATGAAAGACACGTAAACGCACCTCGTGGTTCGTTAATCGCTCAAATCACCCGGACCCGTAAAAAATGTGACCCAAAAAGTGAGTAATAGTCCACGAAACAGCCGAATCGCCAAAATTGTGAGTGTTGATGACCGACACGTAAACGCACCCTGTGTGGGGTTCAACAATATGGAAATCACCCGACCCCAAAACGGTGAGTAATTGTTCATGAAACGGGTCTGAATCGGCCAAAACTGCGAGTGTTGATGACCGACACGTAAGCGCACCTTGGGGTTCAACAACTATGGAAATCGCTTCGGGACCCCAAAACGGTGAGTAATTGTTCATGAAACGGGTCAAAATCGGCCAAAACTGTGAGTGTTGACAACGGACACGTAAACGCACCCTAGGGATCGTCAAACGTGGAAATCGCTCTGGGACCCAAAACAGTGAGTAATAGTGCACGAAACGGACCAGAATCGGCCAAAATTGTGAGTGTTGATGACCGACACGTAAACGCACCCCAGGGTTCGTTAATCGTGAAATGGAAATCACCGGGAACCAAAACGTGGAAATCGGGACCCCGAGTCGCAAAATCGCGAGTGTTGATGACCGACACGTAAAAGCGCACCTTGCGGGTTCAACAACGCACCTTGGGGTTGGAAATCGCCGACCCCAAAACGGTGAGTAATTGTTCGCGAAACGGGTCAAAATCGCCAAAACTGTGAGTGTTGACAACGGACACGTAAACGCACCCTGGGATCGCCAATCGTGGAAATCGCCCGGGACCCAAAACAGTGAGTAATAGTGCACGAAACGGACCAGAATCGCCAAAATTGTGAGTGTTGATGACCGACACGTAAACGCACCCGGTTCGGTTCGTTAATCGTGGAAATCACCGGGAACCAAAACAAGGTCCCTCGAAGTCGGCAAAAATCGCGAAGTGTTGATGACCGACACGTAAGCGCACCTTGGGGTTCAACAACTATGGAAATCGCCGACCCCAAAACGGTGAGTAATTGTTCGCGAAACGGGTCGAATCGCCAAAACTGTGAGTGTTGACAACGGACACGTAAACGCACCCTGTGGATCGCCAATCGTGGAAATCGCCGGGACCCCAAAACAGTGAGTAATAGTGCACGAAACGGACCAGAATCGGCCAAAATTGTGAGTGTTGATGACCGACACGTAAACGCACCCCGGGGTTCGTTAATCGTGGAAATCACTCCGGGAACCAAAACAGTGGGTCCCCGAGTCGAAACGGGGGAAAAATCGCGAAAAGTGTTGATGACCGACACGTAAGCGCACCTTGGGGTTCAACAACTATGAAAATCGCTTCGGGACCCCAAAACGGTGAGTAATTGTTCATGAAACGGGTCAGAATCGGCCAAAACTATGAGTGTTGACAACGGACACGTAAACGCACCTGTGGATCGCCAATCGTGGAAATCGCTCTGGGACCCCAAAACAGTGAGTAATTGTGCACACAACGGACCAGAATCGACCAAAATTGTGAGTGTTGATGACAGACACGTAAACGCACCTGTGGTTCGTTAATCGTGGAAATCACCACGGACCCAAAACAGTGGGTAATAGTCCGCGAAACGGGCCAGAATTGGCAAAAACGGTGATCGTTGATGAAAGACACGTAAACGCACCTCGCGGTTCGTTAATCGTTCAAATCACTCCGGGACCCAGAACAGTGAGTAATAGTCCACGAAACAGGCCGAATCGTAAAAATCGCGAGTGTTGATGACCGACACGTAAGCGCACCTTGGGGTTCAACAACTATGGAAATCGCCGACCCCAAAACGGTGAGTAATTGTTCATGAAACGGGTCGAATCGCCAAAACTGTGAGTGTTGACAACGACACGTAAACGCACCCTGTGGATCGCCAAACGTGGAAATCGCTGGGACCCCAAAACAGTGAGTAATAGTGCACGAAACGGACCAGAATCGCCAAAATTGTGAGTGTTGATGACCGACACGTAAACGCACCTGTGGATTCGGTTCGTTAATCGTGGAAATCACCCGGAACCAAAACAAGGTAGTCGAGCCGGCAAAATCGCAAAGTGTTGAAAGTGTTGATGACCGACACGTAAGCGCACCTTGGGGTTCAACAACTATGGAAATCGCCGACCCCAAAACGGTGAGTAATTGTTCGCGAAACGGGTCGAATCGCCAAAACTGTGAGTGTTGACAACGGACACGTAAACGCACCCTGTGGATCGCCAATCGTGGAAATCGCCTGGGACCCCAAAACAGTGAGTAATAGTGCACGAAACGGACCAGAATCGCCAAAATTGTGAGTGTTGATGACCGACACGTAAACGCACCCGGTTCGTTAATCGTGGAAATCACCGGGAACCAAAACAAGGTCCCCGAAGTCGGCAAAAATCGCGAAAGTGTTGATGACCGACACGTAAGCGCACTTGGGGTTCAACAACTATGGAAATCGCCGACCCCAAAACGGTGAGTAATTGTTCACGAAACGGGTCGAATCGCCAAAACTGTGAGTGTTGACAACGGACACGTAAACGCACCCTGGGATCGCCAATCGTGGAAATCGCCTCGACCCCAAAACAGTGAGTAATAGTGCACGAAACGGACCAGAATCGCCAAAATTGTGAGTGTTGATGACCGACACGACACGTAAACGCACCCGGGTTCGTTAATCGTGGAAATCACCGGGAACAAAACACAAGGTCCCGAAACAGGCAGAATCGGCAAAAACTGCGAGTGTTGATGACCGACACGTAAGCGCACCTTGGGGTTCAACAACTATGGAAATCGCTTCGGGACCCCAAAACGGTGAGTAATTGTTCATGAAACGGGTCAGAATCGGCCAAAACTGTGAGTGTTGACAACGGACACGTAAACGCACCCCAGGGATCGTCAATCGTGGAAATCGCTCCGGGACCCAAAAACAGTGAGTAATAGTGCACGAAACGGACCAGAATCGGCCAAAATTGTGAGTGTTGATGACCGACACGTAAACGCACCCCAGGGTTCGTTTATCGTGGAAATCACTACGGGACCCGAAAACAGTGGGTAATAGTCAGTGAAACGGGCCAGAATTGGCAAAAAATGTTGATGAAAGACACGTGAGTGTTGATGACCGACACGTAAAGCGCACTTCGCCAAAACTGTGGGTTCAACAACTATGGAAATCGCCGGACCCCAAAACGGTGAGTAATTGTTCACGAAACGGGTCGAATCGCCAAAACGTGAGTGTTGATGACCGACACGTAAGCGCACCTTGGGGTTCAACAACTATGGAAATCGCTTCGCGACCCCAAAACGGTGAGTAATTGTTCACGAAACGGGTCAGAATCGGCCAAAACTGTGAGTGTTGACAACGGACACGTAAACGCACCCTGTGGATCGCCAATCGTGGAAATCGCCCGGGACCCAAAACAGTGAGTAATAGTGCACGAAACGGACCAGAATCGCCAAAATTGTGAGTGTTGATGA
>CM038677.1:7994080-8165435 GCA_021605205.1 Aegilops longissima
GCAATGTAAGCATGTGTTGAGGCATTTGAAGTACCAACCACTATAGAAAAATCTGTTTTTGCCTAGTGTACAGCTATTTGCCAATTGTTTTTCAGGGATACCCGACAAAGTTGCTGAGTACCCTATAAAAAACACACGGTAAATAACAGAGACATGATATAGCTCTATCTTTGTCAAGAGCCAACAAAAATAAACTCGACAAACGCACCACACTCGGCAACATTGGAATAGGGCACTCACCAACCACAAGGTGCTTGCCAAACAGGTAGCCACTTGTCCAACCGCGATACACTTGACGGAGCCGTTCTGACGGGCCCGTTTGCTGAGTTCCCTGGGTTAGGTATGATATTCTCTTGGAGACGTTCTTTGGTTATCTGTTTTTTTTCTTGTTGGATATGATATTGTATGAGATAATTTTGGTGTGTTTCTGGTAAGAATGATAACCCGCAGTATTCCTACTGGCAGGTTAATAATATATGAGATTATTGATCCTACAATGCTTTAACATGACAACAATACAACTGACGGACTAATTAAGGCATAGCCTAGTGATGGAAAGAGCCTCATGCATTCCCACTCTCTCATATGGGCATCCCTTACAGTCTTTAAGTAAAAAAAACCAAATCAAGCATGTCACAGGGGAAAAAGAAAAGACCCAGCGGTTGCTGACAATGCGAGGACAACAGGAAGTGCCACCATGGAGGCATAGTGATACTCAGATAGCTTGCTACTTGGTTGCACCTTCAAGCGAACACAGGGTTTTAAAAGTGGAATTGTACTGCATCAAGTTATTTGCACAAAAATACAACTGGACAAAGAACACCAACTTACCAATGACTGGAGTCGTTTCCGGCGTCGATCATCTCGGCCTCCTCTCTCGTCCACTGCACTGATGATACCATGGCGCGAGCACTGCATTCTCCTTCTCTGTCGACTGTCTTTGTGTGAGCACCGCAACTAGTCCGTCGACGGTGTCGCTCGCCGTGCCGCCGACGGGGTCGCTCGTCCACGATTTCATGCTCGTCATGTCGGACACGGCGCCACAGCCACTCTCCACCGCAGTCGCCATGGTCCGGCGGACACTGCATTTCTTCTCCCCCTCCCTCTGCTAGCTCTTAACTTTGTGTGCTAAGTGCAAGTGCTAGCTCTTAATCATACCCCATGCGGGCAACCAAACACCGTGTTCATGTGCCGCTTGGGCTAATATAGGCAACCAAACAAAGTGCACTTGTGTATTACCTAATGCAGGGACCCTAGATGCAGGCAACCAAACAACATGCAAATGACGCATTTGGGGCTGTTTTTGCTCCACCAGGCTGTTTTTGCAACTACTCTTCAAAACTTGAACCAAACACGCCCTTACTCACTCGGTCACGGCTCCACGCTTCGTTCGCTCCGTCCAATTCTTTTGCTCGGTTAACAGTTGACCGATCGACCATTAACTTTTTTTGAAAACCATTATTAAAAAAATTGAATTTAAATAAAATGTTTATGGATTTGAATATTTTCATAAATTTTAAAAAGTTTGTGGAATTTTAAAATGTTTGCTAATTTGAAAAAACGAATGAATTTGAAGGATATTCTAGAATTTCATAAATGTTCATGAAATTGATAATTTGTTCGTGATATTTTTATAAATGTTCATGAATTTAGGTTTTTCCTCACAAATTCGAAAAATGTTCATGGATCTAGAGCTAGGAGTATATCACAATGCATGTTTTCCATTTAAAAAAAAAAGACAGAACATAATGTTTTCGCTACGGATTTTGGTAGCGTGACCGAGCATCTGTGGCAGTAGAACGAGAGGTCCACTGTAGTGGAGTGAATATTGTTGACCAGAGTCGCCGAATCGCTCTAGCATGGTGGCCGCACATCACGTACACTGGGCCAGTCAGTCAGGCCCAGTGTTTTTTTTAGGAGATCAGGCCCAGTGTACTGCAACTCGTATACATCCTCAGGTAAATTCCGAACTTCTCCTTTAAAAAAAAGGTAAATTCCAAACTCTGCGACTGATACATCACTCACATAGGTGGCCTTTGTTTGGGCTTTAGCTAGTGATTCCCGGATTCTAGCTCATCCAAAATCGAATTCTGAAACAAACAGCAGATTCCTATCACAGCTTTACAGAATCAGATTCGTAGAAATGCACTAGCGGCAGCTGGAAGCCGGAATCAGCAATTTTGCTGATTCCCGAGCTGCCACTTACCCCATTTCAGATTTAGGCCAACTTCTCACCGTTATTACGATGAAAATGCCACTTACCACGGACAGGGTCTCTCCTTCGTTCCCAAACCAAGCGAACAGACCCGAACAGACTCGAGAGAGGCGATGGCTCTCTAGGGTTTCGGCCGCCGCCACCTTGGTCGCCAGCTGCCGCCACCTTCGCCGCCCGCTGCCGCCACATTCGCCGCCCGCCGCCGCCACGGAGTGCGGATCCGTGCCCCTCCCCCACAAGACTCCGGCACCGAAGACCCGTTGCGCCGCCGCCCCCTAGCTCCACCTGCGCCGTCCCCGGCTCCCCTGTTCTCCGCGTGCGCCGTCGGAGCTCCCTGCATCGCGCCGGAGTTCCACCCTGGCCCCCGACTGCACCGGCCTGCCCGTCCCCTACTGCACTGCCCCGCCCGCCCCCCGCATCGCGTCAAGCTGAAGATAAATCTAGTTCCAGTTCTGCAGATTCATCAGCTATTCCAGTGACAGTGGATCCATGCCCATGTTCATCTGATGAGCTTGGGAAGTATTAAAAATGCCCACCTAGTGTACATTCTGTTGATGCTGTTCTTGTAAAAGACAGAACTGAATCTAATTTCAGCACCAGTACCATCTCTGGCCGTGTAAAAGACAGACCTGACATTTCAAGAAAAATGTATTCTATATATTGTGTTTTTGTGCCAATTCTTACTTTATCGAGTCAAAACAGATAGCATGAAAACAACATAGTCAGCAGTTGAGGACGTTACTGACATTTCACAACACCCACAACACCTAAAGCTGACAAACAACAGGGTAAACAAACAACCAGATTCTGATTCTCAGGAATCCAAAGCCACAGCTGATTCTCAGGAATCCATAGGAAGGTGATTCTCAGGAATCTGTAGCCCAAACAAAGGGTCCATAGTATAGTTAAGTTACAAAATTTTCTCTCGACTCTTGCAAAGCCAAGCCAACCTTTGCATCGCTGAAAACCAATTAAGCTCTGCTTTTGGCGATCGAGCAGCAACTGTCGGGGAAATCAAAGAGCTGAAAAACAGAGTAAATAACAGAGCATGTTCAGTGTAACTAGAAGGGAAAGTGCGCCGTTATTATAACTCGGGACGTGAATAAAAGGATGTGGTATAGAGAATGTTTTATCAGATGATGACAATGATAATGTACACATAGGAGTAGATGTCTACTATGTGGTGAACACCAATCATCTTCTCCTTGCCTTTTTTATGGATGTACTTACACTTGAAGGCCTGAAGGCAAACGTGGATTGGAATTGGATGGCTCTGCTTCTGCGCCCATTCCATACACTACTAGCAACCTGGTCATCTTCCCAGAGACGACGATCGACAAATACTGCTGCTACAAAGTCTGGAGCACAAGAACATGATCATGCAGTTGATGGCAAAGAAGAAGCCAGTCATTTGAAGAGCGTCTTGGGCTGCTTGATGGTGCAGAGTGCAGTGAATGATGCTCATCTCATCTCCTCTCCTCTCTGGTGACGATACCTTGGGACTTCACTGCCTTAATTTTCCAATGATCGAAGCGCGGAATAGGATTTCTGGAATACGTACCGTCCGTTCCATGTTACATCTTCCTGCCAGCCAAAGCAGCAGCAAAGGAGTGGACAGAGACCCAACTAGGTGAGAAAACTAAATCACTCCAGAGGACACGGTGGATGAAATATAGCGGATTAAGGATAACCTGCCAGAACACGGTGGCTAGGGATTACCCCATTTAATAGGAAGATTAGCTCCTAGGCTCTCAGATAGATCCGGGGTTGGTTGTATACCCATTACAACCAGTGAAAGATAACTTTAACACTGAAGTAAAGCAGGTGCCACAAGGAGGCAGTAAAAGGTAATTCAAGTAGCAGACAGCTCCAGTCGTCAGAGCCACTGGGTAGCTGCGTGTCATGATAAGTTGCCGTTATATTGAAGATAAACGCTGGGTGTCGATTTCTTCAATTAACAATTTAATGAGTGTCGTGTCGATTTCTTCACAAGATGATGCCGCCTGGTTGTTCCTGACATGGAGTGTCGATTTCTTCAGTTAACCAAGTCTGGAGCACAAGATCATGCGGTTGACACTCCAGCGAAGAAGGTCATTTGAAGAACATCTTGGGAAGCAGCTCATTCAGACTATCATGTCTGAAGAAGCCCTACCAACTCGGGCGTCTTCCCAAGAGACCCTCTCTGCCTTCTGTGATGATCAACAGCACATGCTCCAGTAATTAAGCAGGCACACGGAGTACCATTTCCGGAATACAACTCGACACCAAGCAAACCAGACAGAGCGGGCATTCTTGAGCTAAGAAGAAGAAGAAGAAGAAGAAGAAGAAGAAGAAGAAGAAGAAGAAGAAGAAGAAGAAGCTGACCGTTTATTTTGGCATGCAGGCAGGTACCTTCCATTCCATGTTACATCTACTAGGCAAAGCAGCAGCAAATGAGTGGACAAGAACGACCCAACTAGTTCAGAAAAATAAACCACTCCCAGATCACACCAAGTAAGTGAATTAAGAGAATGATCACAAGAGAAATATAGCGAACATCCCGGACACGGCGGCCAGGGTTTACCCCAAGTACAGGAAGATGAGGTCCAGGGTTCTCAGATAGATCCGGGGTTGAGTTTTATGCCCATTACAACCAGTGAAAGCTAATCTTAACTTTAACGCTAAAGTAAGGCAGGTGAACAAGGACACAGTAAATAAAAGGTAACTCAAACAGCAACGGCTCCAGTCTTCAGATACGTTAGATGAAGATAACAGCTGGGTGTCAGATTTCTTCAGTTAACAACATGACAAGTGTCGATTTCTTCTTCACAAGATGATGCCGCCTGGTTGTTCCTGACAAGGAGGGAGATGTGTAAGTAATTGGCATGCTTCCTCAAGGTCAGAATATTTTGTACTAAAACAAATACTGAATGGCCGAAGTACTAACCATCGCGCACACGGTATGAATGTGAATGATGTAGTCATTGCAGCAATTTCTGAGCGACATCACAGGGCTGACAGGCTTCAGGTATACCAAGCTGCAGGCTACGCTTCTTCTGGACTGTTTGTGAGTGCTTCTGCTTCTTTTTCCATAGCATCGCTCAGGTTACTCCACGGACTGGTTACAAGTCAATCCATCACCCTCCTTGGCAGCCGATTCTGAAATAATGGTTTCAAGTCAGGTTAATCTGATAAGAACATGGAGATAGCTTGCAGAGTTGCACTTCAGGGGGGGCCTAGTTACCTCGCATGAATGTACCTTGTCTGGTGCTTTAGGTACACCCATTGATTACTGGAGTCGTCGAGTAGGTGTTGTGGCAGTCCTTGTGTTCCGTTCTTGGCAGGATCCATGAGTACAGTTTTCCTTTTGGTACACCACGAAGGCCATGCCCAAGCATGATAGAGCCCATACAGAGAAAGAGCCTTGATTTTTTCTTTTCAATTTCGCAACATTTTTTAAATCTCACTGATATTTTCTAAAATGTTTGATTTCTTTTTAAATTCTTGAATGTATTTTTAATAGGCAAATAATTGTAAATTTTGTAACATGTTTTAGTTATTTTGTAAATTTCTGAATGTTATTTTAAAATTCATGAACATTTCTAATTTCCAAATATTATTTCAAATGCCTTCTATTATATACTATAACATTTGTCCAAAATAAAAACTAAGGCAAATTCCGTCAGGGAAAAGGCAGGATCACTAGTTGGGTATGTGGGGTGGTTAATCAGGAAATTGTGATAAAATGCCTTCTTCGGGCCTGGTTTTTGTAGTTAGGACACCCACATCTTCACATGTCTTGTTCATCACTTGAATAATAATCAATAAACTTACTAGGCAAAGTTTGTGTTAATCTCCAGAGAAGTGAATCGCCAAATTTAGAAGCCCTTGCCTCCTACACATCTGCGCTCTGACAGAGCTTCTGTCCCTTGGCAATGGGATACGCAACACCGCCATGGTGGCCGCTCTGAAAGCCCACATTGACCTTCACGGCCCATGATGGCATTTCTGAACCACACTGACACCCACACGAACATCAATATGCATGCTGAGTACATGTTCTTTTCCCCGACAGTGAGCAATGGTACACGTTCAGAATTTTGGGACAGAGGGAGTACATAGAATGTCATTTCTCCTTAATTTTATACTTCAAAACAGAAACTTCAGTTTGCACAACTGAAGGCCAGGACTACCTCAAGCAAGCCAGATGAGCATCATTCTTTCTTGTGCTGAGAAGAACACAAGCTGGCCATTTATTTCACCAGCAGGCAAGTACCAAGGAGGTGAATTCACAAGACGGTTGCCAGCGAAATATGGCGGCTAGGGTTTACCCCAAGTACTAGTACATGAAGATGAGCTCCAGGGCTCTCGATGATGAGCCCGCCTGGTTTGGCACCAACCGACCGCTGGGTGTCGATTTCTTCAGTTAACAGCAGACAAGTGTCGATTTATTTAGAAGATGATGCGGTCTGGTTATTCCTCACAAGGAAGGAGATGTGTAAGTAATTGGCATGGTTCCTCAAGGTCAGAATATTTTGTACGTACTCAAAAAATACTGCATGGCCGAAATACTAACCATCGCACACACGGTATGAATGTGAATGATGTACTCATCACAGCAATTTCTGAAGTGGCATCACAAGGCTGACAGGCTTCAGATATACCAAGCTTCTTCTGGGGACTAGGCAGCGCTTCTGCTTCTTCTTCCATAGCATGGCTCCGGTTACTCTGCGGACTGGTTACAAGTCAACTCATTACCCTTCTTGGCAGCTGATTCTGAAATAATGGTTTCAAGTTGGCCAATCTGATAAGAACAAGGAGCTAGCTTGACTTTACTGGGGCCTAGTTACCTCGCATGAACAAACGTTCTGCACTGTTGTCAAGTAGGTGTGCAGGTAGCAGTCCTTGCCTGCCGATCTTGATGGGAAGCGAGAGTACAGTCTTACTTTCGGTGCCCCGAACTGGTCAGAGTCATCTAAAGCTTCTACAGTGAGCTAGTCACACCTGTGAAATTCAACCAGCGATTCCATTAGTTGGTTATACATGGTGTCCCTCTACTCAGAGTAGACAGACAGGCATCCATAATCTTCTCCTTACTTTTGCAGTGCCGGTTTTCAGTAATAAAAGGTTGTCGTCGGCTGCATCTTACGCGTTTGTCATTATGGCCTGCACAGAGGAGTTGCTAGTTAGTTAGCACAAAGAGCATCATCCATCCATCCGGTTAAAATGATTTTTTTTAAAAGGGATCCGATTAAAATGATGCATATCTGAATATTTAGACTTGACCTTCCTGTTTTCTTTGCATGATGCCGCAGCGCAGGCCACCGTCAGAACATTTCCTGCAACAACTACTTCTGAGACCAGCTTATGCTTAGGATGGATTTGATTGGTACACTGCATCCAATGAAAAATAGAATGAGAGGGAGGCTTCAGATTCAGAGACACCGATCCCAGTATATGCATGAGGGTGTACCGAGCATTTCGACAATTGTTTCTAGCAAAAGGTATGGTAACCCTTCAACGACACCTTTCCAGGTTTCCCCAACTCAATCTGTTGCTTCCAAGGAGATTGATCTGCAAAACGAAGCAACGTCATGACTGAGAATACCCACCAACAGTGCATGTCTGGCTGAAACAGATAAAATATCATGAAACCAAGTTTAAATTTGCAGGGTAAAAGAGAGCTGCTCTGGTTAGAGTATGGTAAAAGAGAGCTGAGTTCTTACGCTGTTGTATATACTCCCTCCGTCCCAAAATACTTGTCGGAGAAATGGATAAAATTGGATGTATCTATAACTAAAATACGTCTAGATTCATCCATTTCCCCGACAAGTATTTCCGGACGGAGGGAGTACATGAGATACTCAGAGGGAGGAATCCATTTGAAGTCCAATTATGGACCAATTCCGTAAAGTTGCAGTGACCACTTCAAATGCACAAACCATTCCCAAGACTGCACTGCAATCTCGCCAAGATAAGATTGATAAGATCTGCAAAGCATACTGTTGGCTTCGATCATTAGTAGTATGCTCGACGACTTCTACTAAGAAAACATATTGACTACTTATGAATAGAGAACAATGAAATGCCAGACACGACCGGGCTTGTTTTGTGCAAGTGTTTTCCTAGAACAACATGACCGGGATAAGGTCCTGATAAACTGAGCTGGGACTTGTGCCGGGAATAAGTAGCCTATTTTTCGTGCCATAAAACAAAATGAATTTTATCAGCTGTACTACATGTTCATTTTTTCCAATATTGAGCCGTAGCAAACTTCCAGAACACACATTGGTGGGGTTGAGTAATTGGTGAAAGATTTCCAATATCTCCTGCACTCTTATAAGCACCAGGTAGCAGAGCTGGCAAACAGAGCATTCATGTAGCAAAAGACAAGCATGTACCATTGCACTGTACATTCTAATAAACACAGATTTTAGTCTCAGACAATTCAAAACTGCAAACCAAAAGTATGAATACGCTGCAATCATGCATCTTAGTGCCTTAATGGGGTTTTGCAATTTAAAAAATGCACTTGCACAAATTTACGGTTTCAGCAGTGATTCTGCTCTACACCTTCAGACTGCTAGTACTCCCTATGATCTGAGTTGGCCTCACACAAAGAGTGCTACAGTATACAGGCTAGTCTTGTGAAGATCCTATATGCCAATAAATATCATTAAACAACAGCAGTTATGACGAATACAAGAATAATTGGTATCAATAGAATGTGGACTGAATTGAAAAACAGCACACCTTATTAGTAGCAAAACAGCGACAACTCAATGTTTTCCATAATTACGACAATATGATTCTTCTTTGATCCCTAACACTGAACTTTCCAGGTACACCATCAGTCTTTATGAGTTTTGGACAAAACGTAAACACAGTCTTTATGTGTTTTGGACAAAATGTAAACACAAGTAGCTAGAAAGCCTACCAAACAAACACTAGAACACCTGAACACCAAGAGAACAGAAATTAGGACTGCAGGAACACCTGGTACTGATAGCAACATAGCAGTGTATGAAACAAAATGATCACCTTAATATCAGTAGCTTTACCCAAAGTCTCATTTATTCCGCATTGATGCTGTAGTGATATTTTGATTGTGGCACCCAAAATAGGGAAGTCGAGTACCACGTCTTGACGAATGGCAATAACACGAATTGAAATGCAAAATATGAAGAAGCCTACAAGATCGAACGAACACCTGCACACAGAGAACCAAAACAAATGGTGATCACAGGTTCTGCTCATAATTACAACTAGGAAGAAAAGAAGATGGACTTGCAGAAGGCTGAAGGCATTGGCTGATAATAATGTATTTGTTATCGACTTGTGGAAAGACAAGTGGCATCAAGAAACAAATCTTAAATAATTTCACTACCGTTGAGAAGAAAATGGAAATCACATATGGCAGGAGTAGAAGTGCATTTTTTTTGCAGAGACTGTAAGTGCAACTGTATACAACTGATATTGATGTAGACACCCCTAATGAAAGTTCCTGCAGCTAATTTGCATGTAATGGCTCCGCCTGAAATTAGAACCAAGTGGGAGCCCAGTTATGGTTCAGTTCAGAAATATGTTGCATGAAAGAAAGGTACTGACAAGTCTCAATCGGAAAGGCATTTTAGGTGCACCATCATGTGCTATGAACAAACTAGCTGTGCAAACAGCTGGCTCACAAGTTGTCTTAATTGGTTCATTCCCTGTTCGGCTTGTCCCATCGGATGTGGTGCAGCCTAATTTTAGAACGCCGTGTGCGGACAAAGCATTTGAATGCATGAATTATATATTAGCATGTACAAGAGGCAATCTGCATGCAATGTATCCTAGTCTCTGGAGTCCATCAGCAGGGACAAGTCTAGGTCTCTAAGCGAGTGTTAATTAATCAGCGATTTAACAAAGCTAACATGGTACATTTGCTTTGCTTGCAAAGCACGAGTGTGAGGCAAAAGCACTAAGCAGCTGCAGAAAGCCAAAATTAGTTCTGCAGTAGTAATAATCCGGCTATTAGCGGCACTTCTTGTCACACGGATTAGAAAAAAAAACAAGGATAAGGGGCTTTCATCAGCTAGTTTAGTGATCTAAATGCTCTTATATTTCTTTACAGAGGGAGTAATAACCAATACTAAAAACTACTGCTGTCGTCCCAGAATATACTCTGTACGTATCGGGGAGAGACATGGTGGTCTTCTTGAGAAAATGCAATGAGTATTCGACAGTTGTTCTACTACCATGTAGTCTATATCTATGAGATTTTACCATTCCGTTGAAAACAGAGTAGAGAGAGCACGCTCAAGTTTGTCAGTGCTAACAACAGTGGGCATCCAGTCGACCTGTGCAGCTATGCCTGGTGTTGATACAAGAGCAGGATCACAATTGGTTTGGCAGCTGGACGAGCAAGCGAATAGGCTCATTCAGTATTGAGGTCTCTACTGATATACTACCAGTGCCTACTGAACTGAAGGAGCCTCAGTTGAGGAAATGTGCACAGCCACAGTTCATCACAACCAAAGAGATGTGTACGTGTATATCTAGATATGATCTGCATACTTTACTTGCTAAGAGAAGATATATGATGTCTCCCACTCTGTATTGGTGATCAGCATGCAGGTACAAGTCATCAACTGAACTAATCGCTACCCAATTAAGCAAATTAAGCGTGCATCCCGTGAGGCAAAACCTGCAGGAGTGTAAACAAGACTAGGGCAGCTGCGGGTCTTGCACTGATGGCGTTGCAGTCCTCGAGGCAATGGCCGGCACAAGCGCACAAGGACATGCCATGTGAACAAGCTCTGTAAGCGAGTGTTAAAGGGCAATGGGCGCTAGCACCTAGACTCAAGTTGATCATATTATACTGGAGTTGACACTAGGCAGCCGCACAAAGCCAAAAGTAGTTCTCTTCTGCAGTAATAATAATTAGCAGCACTTCTTGGCACACAGGTTGAAAAGAAAAAACAAGGACAAGGGGCTGCCAACATCTACAAATAAATAAACCAGTACCAATCAGTAATATAAACTACTCGTGTCGTCCCAGAAAATACTTTGTATGTATCGGGGAGAGGCTCGCTGGTTTTCTTAAAAAAAAAATACAGTGTGTATTTTGATTCATTAGGCTCTAGTTAAGAGTTGCTCTAACATAACATGTAAGATTTCACTATTTCACATCACAAAAAGAAAAAACTAAGTAGTGTGCAAGGTTCAAGTTTGTGAGTCCTAACAACCACCGGGCATCCAGTCTGACCTGTGCAGCTATATATGCCAGGTGCTGATGCCTGGGCACAAGGATCAAAATTGGTTTGGCTGCTGGATAAGCAAGAGAGAATGGGCAGGGGCACCTTTACTATCGAGGTCTCTACTGATAAACTGCTCGATGAGAACTGAAGGAGGCTCAGTTGTTGCGCACCTGAACAAGTGATCAAGCTCACTAGCTGAGGCCGGACGAGGCAAAGATGTGTATGTCCATGTACACATTGCCACCAACGGATCAGATCAACCCAACTAATTGCAAATCCAAGAGTAAAATAAAGACTAGGCTCTGGGTGGTGTTGCGGTCTTGAAGGCGATGGCCGGCATAAGCACATGCCGTCTGAACGACGAGCTTGGTAAGCGAGCGTTAAAAGACAGGCACCTAGACTCGAGTTGATCATATTATTAGTACGTACTTGAATTGGTTCCCACAACACATGTCGGCCCAGCTTTATTGGCTTCAAGCTCAAGCTCGTCGTCCCTTGAATGCTTGATGTATGGTGGCTGGCCATTACTTACTTAATTTCTGAGGACACGCTGGAAGCAAACAAACAAGCGTGCCGGTTGCTTCCAGATCCAGATCCAGCGGACGGAGCAGTCTTCGTCGTCGCCCGCCGTTGGGCATCTCCTCGCCGTCGCCGCCGTGGTCGTTAGCACTTAGCAGAGCAAGAGCAGGGAGGAATGGGTTGGCTCATCGGTGGGCCACTCACTCCGGTGCTGTGACTGTTCAAGGGCCCGGCTACACCTCTAGTCGTATCCACACAAGAAAAACAATTACTCCGGATCTTTTTTTCTTCCAAAAACCAGTGCATCCATTTGTAGGTGCATCCCGGGCTTTCGTCAACTTCATGTTCGTCGTCTACACATGCCTGGTGCTGGCAACACCAACTCGTGCCTTCGTCTACATTGTGTCCTCGGGTTTGGCAAACCTGGCGCGACGCCTTGTCAACAACGCCTTGTTTCCAGCGCATCGCTACTTCGACACTACTGTGCCCATGACTAACTCGGCGCCTCCGTGCGCCGGCGGCTCTACGGCGACTTTCTCGGCACCGGCTACCCCGACTCGACATCGACCATAACATTCTTTTTTTTTTAGAACATAGACGTCAGGGACATCCAGCTTTAAATTAATAAAGCCCACAACATAGGCAGCGTACGAAAGCGAACAACCACATAACCGAAATGTACCAAGTCCAAAGGCAAGCCACACAGGGCACCGCAGCGGAATAAAGTGCAATACAAGCCAGCACGGCCGAACTAACGAGCACGTAGGCTCGGGGGTCCAAGCTCCAAAAGAAAACTGTCCATCCCTATGAGGCAGCAGACGAAGGATGCGGGGCGCGTGACGCTGAGTAGACGGCGTGAAGTCGAGCGATAGCTTGTTGGTGAAGATCAGCGCCCTGTTGCCTTCCCAGCGGTGCCCATCGCTGCAAGAATAAGATGCATTTGAAAATAACATCAGCGGGGTGAGAGGAAATGTTCCTCAATAGTAAGCTTGTTACGAATGTTCCATAAGGCCCATAACATAGCCATGGGCGACGTCCACATGATCCGCGCAGAGCCGGGATCGAGGACAAGAGGGACACGAGCTCGGCGCGCGTGGATCCCATCCACCCCAAAGAGCTCGACGGGCCGCACTCCAAGCAAAGCGCGCCAAAGGACACCGGAAGAACGCGTGGTCTGCGTCTTCCGCATCAGCACACAGAGCGCACGGGCCGGAAGCGGGACCGTTGCGCTTAGCGATATTGATCGAGGTAGGGAGGCGGTCTTGGCATAGTTGCCAGAGGAAGACCTTAATCTTAAGCGGGATTCTCGCCTTCCAAAGCCCCGTGGCTGCCATCGGGGCATGACCACGACTTAACTCGCGATCTGAGGACTTGACACTGAACTTGCCAGAGCCCGAAAGCCTCCACGAGACCACGTCTGTGGAATCCGACAGACGCACGTTGGCTATTAAAGCCCGCAGGCGATCCCAATCATCCCGCTCGGGCCCCACAAGCTCTCTTCTGAAGTGAATAGGGGCGGAGTGGCACTTGAGTGCCGAGGCGACCAGTTGGTTGGGCTCAACGCGATGGAGAAAAGGTGGGTGAACTCCGACCAGAGAGGTTGCGGACCGATCCAAACATCATGCCAAAACCGTGTGGAGCGGCCATTATTAACCGTGAACCTCGCACTCTGGCGAAGTATGGTTTTAGCGCTTGAATGGAGGTCTGAAAAGGGACCCCGAGGGTTGCCTCAAAGAAATTCCCATGTGGGAAATACTTGGCACGAAGGAGGTCCATCCAGAGGCCGCCCCTCCTGTGATAGCTTCCATATCCACTTGCACATAAGCGCTATGTTCATCACTTGAGTTGATGATCCCGAGGCCCCCGGCTTTGGGTCTGCAAACGGCTTGCCACTTGACCATGTGATACTTCCGTTTAGGGCCCGCTCCTTCCCAAAAGAAACATGCCCGAGGCGTGTCCATTTTCGTATGGACCCCATCCGCCAGCAAGAACATACCCATGGCAAACATTGGTAGGGATGAAAGGCTGGAGTTGGTAAGGATTAGTCTTGCCCCTGAAGACATAAATCGGCCTCTCCACGGACATACCCGGCCCGCCACCTTAGTGGTGAGAGGCTCCCAATCGGCAATCGTGCACTTCTTCTTTCCGACTGGGAGGCCGAGGTAGGTAAACGGAAACTTCCCGAGCTTGCAGTTAAGCAAGTTGGCAGCCCGTTCACTTTCGGTCGCGTCCATCCCTATGGACACCACTTCACACTTGTGGAAGTTAATTTTTAGCCCGGACATGAGTTCAAAGCACAGCAGGATGGCCTTGACCGTAGCGATACTATGGGCATCTGGTTCAAAAAGGAGGAGAGTGTCATCCGCATACTGCAAGTGTGACACGCCTCCTGGGACCAGGTTGCCGACCACTCACCTGATGTGGCCAGCGGCGCGAGCTTTGTCAAGCATGGCGCCTAAGGCGTCCGCCACAAAGTTGAAAAGCAACGGTGAGGCTGGGTCCCCTTGACGTAGCCCCCGTTTGTTACGGAAGAAGTTCCCTACTTCTCCATTCACCGCTATCGCCGTTTGGCCTCCCGAGACCAATTGCAACATACGGTGAACCCAAACCGACGAAAATCCTCGATCCAAAAGGATTTGCCGGAGGAACTCCCAGTTCACTCGGTCATATGCCTTCTCAAAATCTAGTTTTAGAAGAAAGATGTTGCGACCACGAATGAAAGCCGACTGATTCCTACTAATAATACGATGAGCTACCAGAGAGAAGCGCGTAGAACAAGCTTTAGAGCAAATCTTAAATGGGACATTGATAAGCGCTATAGGTCGAAAGAGTCTAATGTTGTCCGCCCCTGGGACTTTGGGAGTCAGAGAGAGAATCCCAAAGTTAAGGCGGGAGATGTCTACTGTACCACGCATAAACCCGTTACAAACTTCAAAAATAGGCCCTTTCAGCACCTGCCAAAACCTTTTGAACATCGCCACCGGCCACCCATCTGGACCCGGGGCGGTGTCAGATTTCATCCCATGGATGGCCTGGTCAATCTCTTGGGGAAGGAAAGCAAGGCCCAAGCCTTCGTTCTCCGCGTCCGTGACCCGCAGCGCGGGGTCCCAAACATCCGACCGCAGCCTAGCCCTGGCCTGCTCCCTGGAGCCCATCAACTGGATGTAAAAGTCGTAGATATGCCGCACAATATCCTGTTGACGCAAAAGGAGCCCCTGCTCGGATTGCAGTCGAAGGATGGCACATTTGCGGCGCCGGCCATTAGCGTAGGCATGAAAGTATTTTGTATTCGCATCCCCCTTGAGCGTCCACTTGATTCCACCACGCCTACGCCAATACTCCTCCTCTGCACGAAGGAGAGCCTCGACTTGGGCCTCCACAGCGTAGCGCTGGGCCCAGTCCTGCTCCGAGAAGACCTGAGAATCCGCAACTGCATTCATACGGGCGAGGTCCGCGACCAAGCGCGCCCGGAGCAGCTTGTCCTCGCGGCCCTGGTTGGCCCCCCAGCCTTTTAGGGCCGCGCGCATCCCCGCCCCTGCGGCAATCCAGAACTCCATGGGCCCTCGCGTGTGCCCGATCTGAGCAACACAAGTCTCCCATTTGGAGAGGAAGACTTGCTCGAATTCCGGATGTTCAAACCACGCCGTCTCAAAGAAAAACCGTGGGCTGCGTTTTAGCCTTTCCTCCCCCGAGGAGAGGATTAGAGGGACGTGATCCGACCCGATCCTCGTTTCAGCGTGTAGGGAGCACATGGGAAACAACACTTCCCACTCCGCGGACATAAACACGTGGTCAAGCACAGACCGAACTGGCGTAAGCTGTTTGTTCGTCCATGTGTAGCGTGCTCCCATGCGGGCCACTTCCCTAAGGGCCATTGATGCTATCGCGTTGTTAAACATGGACACCCTTGTCCAGTTAATGATCCCATTGTTCTTGTCCGTCCCCGAACGGATTAAGTTGAAGTCACTTGCGAGCTCGAAGTAACCGGGCCAGGCTGGCCAGGCCCAAGCACAGAAAGGCGCCCCTGCGTCTCCTTTGGCCCTTGCGAGGATGGAGCG
Source organism: Aegilops longissima (assembly GCA_021605205.1). Lineage (NCBI taxonomy): Eukaryota > Viridiplantae > Streptophyta > Magnoliopsida > Poales > Poaceae > Aegilops > Aegilops longissima. The sequence continues at coordinate 8,010,091 of CM038677.1, forward strand.
GCCATTGGGCCCCCCAGCCCACACACTGGCAAACAGGGCCAGTCCGAAAGGCCCAGCAAGGGCGTCGGCCCAGGCGGCATCGGCGCCGAAACCCTAGCCGAGGAACTCGTCTCCCTCACTGGATCCGCCCGCCGCCGTCGTTGACCCCTGTCAACACCGACGAGCTCACTGAGCCCGGGGGCGGCGCAGCCAGTGCCAGCTCCTGGCGCCCCTCCTCCGGCAAGGCACGCGAGCGACCCTCGGGCCCCGCATCCACACCCCGCGGCGGCCGCCAGATCTGCGTCGCAAGGCCGCGCCCGCCGCGTCCGCCAGGAGCGAACGCACGCCGGCGACCGGCCACGAAGGAGCCCCCAGCTCCTCCGCACGGGCGACAAAGTCACCCACCGAGCTCTTCGATGACGGCCTCGGCTCCTCACCGTCACTCACCTGTCCACTTACCTGCACAGACTCCGTCCCCTCGTCGTCTTCGGAGTCGCCGCCCCCAAGCACCCAGAAGCGGCTGCCAGAGGGGACCGGGCCCGGGGGCCGCCCACCAGGCGAGGCGCCGCCGGCGCGCGCCCGCCGCCCAGGCGAACGCCGTCCAACTAGCTGCCGACACCACGGGGGCCCTCCGCCGTCGCCCGCGGAGTCGCCTCCCTGGTCGCTCCCTCCCTCGCTCTCTCTCATCCCCATCAGGCAATAAGCCGCCGTCCGGAAAACTGTAAGGACATTCCGACCCCACGACATTCTTTGCATGGCTACCTCGATCACGGCTGCATCAACCTACGCTCTCGGCTACCTCAACAACAACGGACAGTTTCGGGGGAGGGAGGAGAGAGATGCCAGGAGGCGGGGCTTGGTCGGAGGTTCGGGCGGCGGGGCGGCCGGCGGGACTTGGCCGGCGGTTCGGGTGAGGGCGAGGTTGCAGACGTAACCCTTGCAGACGTAACCCTTGCCGTGCTGGTCAGCAGCATCGTATGTATGATATAGCTCGTCGTGGATGCGGAAGTAGTCCAGCTCGTCCAGCAAGTCCTCGGCGTTGTGTGCCGAGTCCAGCAGCCTCTGCAGCAGCTCCTCCATGGCCGTACCGCAGATGTCCTTGCGGGCAGCTTGTTCGAGGATGGCCTTGACGAGCAGCAGTTCCATCCTGAGGTCCTCGATGTTGAGGCCAAAGTTCCTGCTGGCTGACCAAGCCCCAGCAAGCCATCTGAAACGGGGCGTAGCGCCTTCTCCACCACCCATTGTGCGGCGCCGAGGGCGGCCTCAGCCATCCCCTGGCCGGACGCAGGGATGAAGGATGTCCAGCACCTGCATTCAATTCAGGAATCAGAAGGAATTTGTTGGTAAATACTCCCTCCCCTCCATTCCAAAATAGATGACCCAACTTTGTACTAACTACTGTATTTTGGAACGGAGGGAGTAGGCTGCTAGCTGGAAGCTGCAAATGAAAGGGGGAGGAGTGTGTGTATAGCACGTACGTGGGCGCAAGTCAGGGCAAGCGCTGCCTGCCTTCCTGCCGGTGACGGATCCCTCTGCCTAGTAAGTACTCCTACCTAGCTGCTGCTGCTGCAAATGGGGGGAAATATAAATGCAGTGCAGGCATCAGGCCAAGAATTTACAATCACAAGAGAAATACGTAGTATAATTAAGCATCCCATAATTAGGCATCTCACAAATCATCACAGGAGAGAGTGAGAGAAACAGAAACGGATCAGAACTGCTTTATTTATTTATTTATCTTTCAATCCTCGACGGCGGCCAGCACATGATGTTTTCTTTAGGTTGAGAAAACTTGTGCATTTCTCAACCTAACTAGAGTAGGCGTTGATCCTGGAGCATTCAAATCTCACCAAGAATCCAATAGTAAAAGTACCAATGGATGAGAGCTGTGACAAGGCCAGGTGCGTTGCCGGGGAGGAGGCCAAGTGAGCTGCGTTGCCGGACGGCGAGGCGGAGATGAAGGGCAGCAGGAGCGACCACTGAGCAGAGCGAAGCAGGGGAGCGCAGGCAGTGGAGAAGACAGCCATCCACCCCCAGCTTGAGAGAGTGAACGAGTGAGACTCAGAGTGAGCGTGTCACAGTGCTCTTAGAGCATCTCCAGCCCGTGCCCCCAACCGCCCAGGCGTTCGGCCGAAAATCCGTCCAGTCGTGCCTCAGGGTGGACGAAACGAGCGGTCTTTCAGACCGGCTCGCAGCCCGCTCGGTCCAGGCCGGCTCGGTCCTAGCCCGACGAAAAATACAGCCGGTCCGAGCTGCAGATTCCGGCCCGAAAATTCGTTGGTCCGGTCCAGGCTTTCACCGAGCCAGCTCGCAGGACCGACAAACCGATGCATCGGCATGGCGGGAGCGCGGCGGGAGCACGGTGAGCACCGAGTGGGGCGTGGCTGGGGCTTGGCTGGGGCATGGCGGGGCTGTGGCGACGGCGTGGCGGGGCTATGGCGGGTGCGTGGGGACCCAGGCGTGGCGGGGGCGCAAGAAAACTACCGTCGTCTACGTCCGCCACCGCGGGGCTGTCGTCCGCGCGGCCACTGGACTCTCTGGCCTCGGTAACCTTGTCCATTGGATGCGCCAGAGACTGATTAGTCGTCTCAGCCAAAGAAATCGACGTGGGAGGTCCTATAGCGCCGCATCGATCATCGTCCCTTTCGTCTTAGTTCACTGGCCGTCCGTCACTGTTGGGCTGCCATTGGTGATGTTCTTGGTTACTCTAGCTTCCTTTAGTTCTGCTGTAGCTTGCAGACATCTCGTAGATGAGCTGCGCTTCCTCTAGCCGGAGCAGCCGCCGTCGGAGCTCGAGTGCGCGCTCTGGCTTGTGTATTGGCCGGTCCTCTCGGTCCTCTCGGTCCGGCCCGGGCTTTGCCGCCGCTGGTCCGGTCCCTAGAAACAGGACCGCCAGACTGGTCGGTCCGGTCCGGCTCGGTCCGCCGGCGGCCGGTCCAAGTGACGGCTCGGTCAGGGACCGGACCGGCCCGGACCGTGTCCACCCTGAGTCGTGCCCACAAGAACCTGATTTTTACCGGTTTGGGCCGAAACTGACGCCGGCGGACCAAGTCCGAACCAGGCGCGCTGGGGGCGCCAGAGAACGCATTTTTGGAGTGAACGGGGATGGGCCTGCCGTGTCAACGAGACGACGCTTCATCGTCCTCATCGCCTCGGTTCCTGCGGGAATCAATGCGAAGGCTGGCCAAGGCTGCCGCGCCAGTCAGCCTCCATTGATGCCACACGGACGGCGCAGTGAAGGCACCACCGACGCGCGTCCCGCCCGCTCCCAGCACCCATCGCCCGGCATGCAGGCTCTCACCGCCCGGCCGCGGCTATAAAAGCCGATCCCACCGCCGGCGAATGCCACGGCTGCCACACTTCACCTCGCATCGCCACACGAAGCAGCACACTCCCCTCTTCCCGTCGACGAGCAAATGGCTGAGAGGTTCCTAGGCGACGGCGCGGCGGCGAACGGCTTCAAGGCCGAATATCCGGCGCCCCCGGACATGCGTGTGCCGGGGGCGTGGAGGCTGAGCGCCCGCGGCGTCCCAGTGCATGCGGTGCCCGAAGGGGCGGAACGACGGACCGAGATCGCCCGCATCCGCTCGTCCCTGACGGAGGAGCAGCGGAACAAGCCGAGGTACGCCGTCGACAGCGAAACGTTGTGGACGATGTACTTCGAGTGCCGCCGCCAAGAGCAGATCACCTCTGCCAACGGCATCATCGCCCGCGACCGCCTGAATGCCGACGGGCGGCGCGAGTGGTGGGGCGTGCCAGGCCGCACCCTCGAGGCCGTCCTCGACCACATCTAGACCGGCAACATGCCGCGCCTTGAGTACCCGCCGCGGCCGTCCTTCTCTCGCCGCCGTAGCAGCTCCTGGACGCCGCGGCGAATGGAGCCAGGGACGTCCTCGTCGTCGGGCGCCGGCTCGCTCTCCTCCGGCTCGCCGGCGCTCCGCCCCGTCAAGCCGGAGTCGAAGGAGACGCCGCTCCGGCGCCGCACCTGCAGCGGCGCCCTCGTCATCAATGAGGGTGCTCGCCCCTCCTCGCGCTCCCTCCGCCTGGTCCGGCCGAAGCCCGAGCCGGGCCTGCACCCCGTGAAGCCGGAGCACGTCGACATGGGCAGACCGCTGCCGTCGCGGTCGCCACAACACCCCCTCGCCCTCCATGCCAGCGTGCAGCGACGACGGCATCAGCAGCGGCACCTTCGCGGCAGCAGGCGTCTCCTTCTTCTAGCTTTCTTCTCCTCCTTGCCAGGCCGAGATAGGCCGCGCCCAGGTTCTCGGCATGCGGGGCGCGCGGCGGCCATGCCTGGGTTGGGGATATGTGGTGAGAGGAGACGTGACGGGGAAGGAAGAACGCGGGTGCGGGTGCCGCAGACGCCGTCGGCGGATTGGGGATCGGCGGTGCGTGGGAGGAAGGGAAGGAGGCGGCTGCAGGAGGAGTGGATGAGGCGGCTAGGTCTTTAGACCGGCGGTGGCGGAGGCGGACGGGGAGGATGGCCGGCGGCGGCGGACGGGGAGGATCGATGGCTAGCTGCGGTGGACGGGGGGGATGGCTGGAGGCTGCGGTTCTTGGGAGAGAGACGTGCGGGAGAGGGAAGGGGAGGAGAGATCGAACGATTAGGGAGGAGGCAGTGAATCGGAAAAGGACATATGTTGACCTAAGGCGTGAAATGACGAAAACACCCTCGACGGGGCACGGGAGTAACGGCGGTGGCAATAGATATTTACGCGAGGGGTGAGACTGTTCATTGCTGCAGGGCTCTGTTTCTGATCCGACGGTGCAGCTCATCCGGGCGCTTGATCCGATAGCAAGAATCCAATCAAGAAAACGAAATGGACGGCTGGATGTGCCAAAGCGCTCAGAGAGCTTGGGGCTCCTGTCTTTCTTATTTCTTGATAAGTCTATTTAGAGATTTCAACCCGGACTATATACAAATACATATAGATATATTTTAGAGGGTAAATTCATTCATTTTGCTCCGTACGCTAGGCCGTGTTGGAATCTCTAAAAACACCTATATTTAGAACGGAGGGTGTATATCTCAAGTGCAAGTGCACAAATTAAACTCCCTTTCGTTTTGTTTTGCGGGGTGCCCAAATTAATCTCTGATGCATCATGTAACACCCAAATCCATTCTTACGTGCACACACACTCAGGTCCTTTAGTGAAGCAAAATTCATAAGCCTGGGATAATCTTGTTCAGCTACACTGTAATAACTGCTACTCGCTCTGTTCGTAAATATAAGTCCTTTTAGGCCTCGTTTGGTTGCAGGGAATCCCTCCGGGATCCCCGTTGATTCCCCGGGTAAAGATAGCACGGGCCAGATGGAACCGGGGAAATCCACAGCGACATTTGGACGCATTCGTTGGGAGGTATCCATCCCGACCCGCGTCGCTTCCTGGGAAAATGCTCCACGACTCCAGGGTCGGGAGAAAAGCCACGGCTCGAGACATGAAGCGACCAAGATCCACCGCTTCTCTTCCGACCTTCTCCGCCGGCGACTGGAGAGACGGCCCGGCCCCTCTCCCTCCGGTGCTCCGCCACCATGCTCCGTCTCTCCAATGACCGCGACGTCCGTGGTCCTTACGCTGCTCCTTTCCCAGATCTCCCCTCTGCCTCGAATTTCCTGTCCACTCCGGCGACGGCGACGGTTCCGCGGTCAAATTCCACTTACTTCGACCTAAGGTTAGCCCCCCTCCTCTTCCACCTCATTTCTTTTTCACCAGTCGATGCACTCAACGCCCATGCACTGATGCTTGCACATACAGATTCAACAACCTGAGTACTTCTCTTCTTCTTTTTAACTAATTTTACAGGCCGGATGCATAGTTTACTCACAGGTTATACATCTCATACATTCATGTGTTATGCCTTTCTTCTGAAATTAAAAAGCAACAGTGGGTGAGAGAAATTACTGTACAGGTTAAGACAACTGATTTTCATACAATGGCAGCAGTGCATAAACAGTGTCAGTGGTGTGTACTTATTTCAGAGATGATTGGAGTCGGCTCAGCAGCTGCCATTTAATCAAATCACAATTCATAGACTAGTAGGCAAACATAATGGAGAGCTAGTGTCAGATCAATTCATTAGGAGCATGTATGGACACACAATTATCAGTATCATAATGCATGGTTGTATCACAATTAGTAGACTATAATCATGCATTTCACTTGCATGCAGACAAAGCGCTCCACACCTAGCATTTCAGAAAGTTTAAATTCATATACCGATCTGTATATAATTGCCTAGAATTTGCATCATGGTTTGTTCTTTCAACTCTTGATTCCTGAACTACTGGATCTTGCATCTGTGTTTAGCTAATATCGTATAAAATCCAAATTCTTATGACCAGAACTATGAATGGTTGTTTTAATGTTGCTCTCTGTTAATACCAGAGGAGAATAATATGTCACTAAATCTGTTGCAATGATAATCTAAGCTCAAAACAGTAATCATTATCATTTCTTTCTTTAGCATATAGGAGTACATATGGAATTTGTTGCCCTGACATTATAGTTTAAGCTCAAAAATATAGATGATGTACATAATTTATTTTCTGTTGGCAAATATGGAATGATTGTCCAAATTAAAAATAACATTTTTGGATAATGACTTGTGGTTTGTCTGAATCTGATAGGTGATGATATGTCATTCTTCGTGTTGCGAGATAGTCTTGTCTTTGCAAAGGAACGAACTGCTTCTAGACTATGTAATCCTGTTTGGAGTGAAGGTATTTTCCCTCATTACACTTAGAACAAGTGAACCTTCATGATTTAATCTTCCAAGGCTTGTTTTCTAGCCCAAGTGTTTTTTAAGGCTTAGGCAGAGTACGGCTCTTGGTTGAACTGAACTTTCTGATTATTGAATTGAACTACTGGTGGAAGTCATTAGATTTGAGCAGAAGTTGGATCTTGGTTGAAACTAATTTGGAGGTTTGCAGTTTTTTTATAGCCGGCTGGTGGAGTGCAGGATCTGTGACTGTTGCAGCCAATGAATCGCTGCACATATTACACATACTTTTTTCTTTGCCTTTATTTTATAAAGTATATGCCTTTTACTTTCTGCAATGAAGAAAACTACATTGCGTATAAGTGCGAAAATGTCTGCCCAATAATGCTTTATTTGTTAACTTGCATTAATCTATTCACAATTCTTATCTGAAAAGGATAATTGAACTGGTAGGTGGATCCGTGATAGGATAAACTAATTACGTTTTTCTATTCTCGATCAACCTTGTACAGTTCTACGTGTGCCTTTCTTTAATTACATCCAGTAGAGAAGAGGCCAGATATGATAAACCATGGCCGTGTACTGCAGTTCTCAAATGCAACATAGAATTAACTTATTTGTCTTCCGAATAAATTGTAAGATATGGGTAAGAAGTTCTCGCACGAGTACTACTCAGAATGGTGAGACTTTTTTTTCACTACTCTTGCCATCTGTTGCTGATCTATTTATGCTTGAAAATGGTGCAATGAAACCGTGTCGTACTAGTATTGAACGATTTACTAAATTGTTGTATTCCGAAACAGTTGCTGACTTCCAAAAAAAATCTTCTAATTCAGTCAACGTCAAGCTGCTGTTCTCAGCTGATGTGGAGTAGAGGAAGACGAGATATCCCAAACATTGCCTTACAATTTGCATCTTCAGAAGTGTGGTTGTCCATGGCATGGAGTTTTGATAATTTAGAACTTTTTTTACTGGTGTAAAGGTCCAGGACAAGCCCGCAACTATCGTGTTTCTAGTAGCTAAAATCTATTTGTTCCTATTGGCATTGGCTTCATTGTTCGAAAACTCACAACCTGTTGAACAATGATGTTATTTGTAATGGCAGCATGAGAGGAGGAAAGATTTGGTTTATTGTTCTGTATTAACTTCCTATAAGCAAAGCACCTCTAATGCTTTTGTCAAAAGCGTGTCAAGTTGATATTCTCAATATATTATTATTTATGAGTTTACAAGTTCATTAATTTCCTCTGATTATTTCCAAATCCTTGAATTATTTGTAATGTCTTGGACATTCTTATATATTTTGCAGAATTATTTGCGCTTTTTGTTTAGACTTTTTGGGAATTGCATGTGGAATTAGCCTGTTTTCGAATGTTTTACTAATAAAAAAGTTACCTGCTGTGTGATTTTGAGGATAGAACGATTTAGTTTCCCCCCGCCCACCTGTTACCAAATGGCAAGGCTCATATTCCCCGTGGTGGGAGGGGGGATCCCACCTACCAGGGAAATCCCCCGGTTGGGGTTTTGCTGCCCTGGGTTTGCTCCCCGTTTCAGCCAAATGAGGCCTTAGAGATTTTACTATAGACTACATATAAAGCAAAATGAGTGAATATATATTCTAAAAGGTGTCTATATACATCCGAATGTAGCCTCTATATTGGAATATCTGAAAGAACTTATATCTAGGAATGGAGGTAGTATATGATTAGCATCAACAACGACTGTTAATACTTGTTTTGGGGCTGCTTGACGAGATGAACTAAGCACGGTCTCAGATTTCTCATACGGCATATAGTTCAGAAGACAACCTTTGGTAACCTCTATCCTAGATTCTGCCAAAACATTAACACAATCCCGGGGTATTACATATTGAATATGGCATGGCACCACATTCAGTATCTTTTGTACGCCTGTGTTTTAGATATCTTGCAAATCAAAGAGGCCCTTAATTTCCATGACTTCAGTCCCCTCACGATGTGAAACGACAAGCCTGCATTATTAAGGTATGTTGCATAAGAAGGATGAGTGGAGAAAACTAATAATCATTCTAAATAACAAAGTTAAAACATAATGGTCAACAACAACTTGGTTTTCTCCTATCATATAATTTTTTTTCTCGAAAACCAGCAAGAGGCATTGTTTCATTAAGAATAAAGGAGCAAGTACAATTAAGTTGCATAATTGTTGCCAGAAGGAACCCCACATCAATACCGAGCAAGAAACAACAAGATGAACAACTCTCAAATCAACTCTAGCAGAGTCGCCATATTGGGTCGGTCGAATAATAACCGTCGATATGGCGATATTAGCCAAAAAGGCCACTCTAGCAGAGTCACCATATGGCTCCGGGTCACTATAATTTATGGAGGGCCCTTAACATCTATCCCGTGAGCCTCCATATTTGTAGTTTATGGGCGTTGGTTTGTAGCGCGCACCATATACCAACCGCTCGCGTGAGAGGGAAGTTTCACCTCCCTCCTATGTCTCCAGCGTGACCCATATCCTCTCCCAGCAAAGGTACATACGCCTGATGGATCGTCATTTTTTTTTTCAATTTTATAAGAGGGTTTTGATATGGTTTTCAACGGGTTTTCAACATTTATCTCATTTCTCTAAAGCTAATCCCTCAATAAAGAAGAAACCTTGTTTTTCGTATTGTTGTGCAAAAATATATATATTTGGAAGGAAGTCAATCAAAATTCTACCATATTAAGTTAAATGGACCAGCTTTTCTTTTGGTAAAAATTGCATCGGAGTGACAAAAGGGCAAGAGGTGCATGGTACAAAGTCAAGAGCTCATAGCATTGTTCGTACCACCTCACGCCAGCGAAACCTCATCTAAAGGAACACATTTTGTGAAGGAGGGAGAAAGATCAGAATAGAGGGAGAAGAGATTCGAAGTAGAAGAATAGTCGGGGGTCAATTCCTTCTTGTTTTCCCGTCTCCATTTTCATTCATCGCAACATCATCATAGGGAGAGGAACTCCAAGTTGTAATATTAGGGTTCATAACTCTATTTTTACTCATCCTGAGGTTGAAACTTGTTTAATCATTCATCTTATTTTGGTTCTTCACTTATCGATATGATTTCCTTTGGCTTTATCTCGGTGATGATTGGTAACCCTCCGCCTAAACGTGAGTAATTTCCACTAGGCATGGGAGATGTAGTTGATTGGTAAGATTAATTTGTGAATATTCAATATGTCATCATTCTTGATTATAGTTTATGGTTGTTTTGTATGTTATTTAACTGTGGTGCGGTTAATGTGTGTTGTATAATTTGATGGCCTAGACAACAAGATTCGAAGATCTACACAAGTAACACATTATTTAACGAATCCGTCACCTCCATGTGATAGATGTTGATATCTACGAGGAATGAAGACAACATAAGATAACGGCAATCCACCTAACATGATGCATAGTTACGGTCTCATGACCTTAATTCATGAAACGACCATGCTATGGAAGCATCAAAGCAGGTCTATAGGGAAGATTGAATCCTGCTTGGAGGACTTTGACCGCTCAAGGGCGGTCTGCCGACGAAACATATAATCTACTAACTAGAATCATGATGCAAGGTAACTGAGGTATTACCATCGCACTAGCACACTTGATTTATACCATGATCGGAAGTTTCTCCACGTCTAACCTCTCTAACTGTCTAGAGGAAACACCCATTTACTTTGAGTTGTTTACTTTATTTTATTTAATTTTGAGCCATTACTATTCTTGCTGCAACAATCAATTATCCCAATCACTCAGATATATTTGTTTCATGGGATAGTAATACCATCTACAGATTTTCAAACAGTTACTTCACACAAGACTGGCGACAACTTGTGTGTGAACACTACACACAATACTCTCCTCCATTTTTCATTAAGAACGATAACAACTGGGATACTTACACAAAGGTGCTACACTACCTTATGTTTCTTGCAGACCATCAAGCCTTTTTGGGTGTCATTTTCGGGGAGCTAATCACAGAGTATCTCTTTCGTAGCTGATTTGCGCGTGTTTTTATCGTAGATGCTAGCTGTGGCTGAGAGATAGTCTACTCATTCCGGAATAACTTATATACCAGATTATATCAAACAATATCTAATGGAGCTCCGAGCTTCAGTTGTACAAAAAATACAAAAAGATCTGACTACTAAGGTTAACACTTTGTTTGCAAAGATGACAATCACTCCGCAAAAGGAAAAAAAATCTTTGAACGGCTATTATGCTCCCTATATGGGCTCAACATCTCTGATAGTTTATCATACTAAATTCACTTTTGGGTATTTGATTGATTGTGAACTAATCAATCAAGTGAAAAAACTTTCCTTACAAGAGATGAAGAAGAAAACCCTCAAGAACATTTATTGTTCTTTGATGCTCTATGTGATAGCTTTAAAATTAAAAATGTGCCCAGAGAATTGATCTAACTTAAACTATTTAAATTCTCTTTGAAGGAAAAGGCCGAGGAATGGTGTAACAAGGCTTCCATATTGCAGCATAACCAGCTGGAATGTATGTGTAGAGAAATTTATGATAAAGTTTCCCCCTTTCTCCAAGACAGCAAGACTTCGGGGAGAGTTTACCTCTTTTTCCCAGAATATCAGAGAAAACTTATACGAAGCTGGGGAGATACTCTAAAATTTAGAATCTCTTTCCTAACCATGGCCTTGATGAAGATGTTATGCTCCCTTTGTCTAATCATGGGATAGATAATGAATCAAAATCTGTCCTTGATATGAGTGTAGGTGGAATATTTATGTCTTTAACCTTGAGTACATAGGATCATGACTGCTAACAGATAATGGTGTACTGAAGAGCCAACTAACTTCACATGAAAACTATATCACGTTGAAAACATGGATCAACTCAGAAAGGTCACCTAAGAAAAAGGTAAACCTTTTGAGCGGGTTAAACTAGAATATATAATTATTATTTTTGTATCTTTCAGTAGCAAGATGAACTCAATGAGGTGATAATCAAGTTTGGACATCACCGAGAGGTTTATGACAAAGTCCTGAGGACATCAAACCAGAAAAAGTTATAGCTTACCTTTCTGAAAGATTTAATGGTTTAGGTCATGCCATGAAAACCTGTATAGACATTCTTGCATGATTGAAACTCAATACTCACAAATTTCAGAAACACAGTATTAAATTCTTGCCCAACTTGATGAAGATAATCTTATTCTTTCTAATGTAATCACTACTACAAGTGGTAAAAGCACGTTGGACCTGAAAGGATCTGAATGGTATGTAAAAGAACAAGCTCACAAGAAAAGAGAGAGTCAACGCCAAACTCAAGAGGATGGATATCTTATTAACACTATCGATGACAAGGAAGAACCGCTTCATCAATATGCTCAAGGTAATGAAGAAGGGGGGGGGGGGGGGGATGATAAATAAGTTGATTCCGACACAGAAATCGTCGATGTAAAAGATGAAAAAGAGGTTGCCCCACAACTATAAGTAATCAAAGATTTAACAAAGGAAAAGAGGAGCAAGCCTTCATATCCAAAAAGAACTGAAGACAGACAAGTCACACCCGAGAGAAGTAAAGATAAAGGTAAGGAGAAAGACAAAAAAACCCTAAAACAAAGAAATCCCTAAAACAATTATCCAAACGAGTGGTGCAACGCAATACACCTTATATTTTGGACTTTTTCTCAAAAATCTATACACCTTATATCAAGGAACGGAGGGAGTATTAAGTTTAACTTAGGAGAATGTGTCTCGACGACAATAACCTTGTAGATAGCAGATAAGTCTACATAAAACCAACATGAGTGGCTGAAGACGTGATCTCGAGATTGGGTGGACATGTCATTCCTACTGATTTTCTTATACTTTATATGCCTGGAGGTGAATTATCTATTATTCTCGGGAAACCGTTTTGAATACCGCACGTGTAGAGTTAGACTTTGCCAATGGGAAGGTTACTTACAGAATTTATGATGAAAGACCGAGCTCGTACCCCTCCGACTGCTAGATTTATAGGAAGTCCTTTTTTTGAGATGACCTGAGGTACAAGCAACTGTGCTCGCACCATGAGTTGGACCGCGATGCTGCCCCGACTTACAGATAGTATCATTTTCTGAGATGGCCAAAGGTACGAGGAATCACACTCTTATCATGGGTTGTACCGTCGAGCTTCCCGACAAACAAAAGCTTAGTTTTTCAAGACGACCAAAGGAATGAGAAAACGTGCTCGTACCTTCGCTCCTACCACTTTGACACACTGGCTTCAAACTTATCATGGATGAATGAAGGCATTTAGTACGAGACCTCACGCTCGCACCAGGTACGCCACCCTAAATCAGCGGGATTTTAATGCGAGATGACTCAAGGTAGGAGTGCTCGTGCTCCTACCGTTGCTCGTACTGCATCGAATCTGGCATATTAACGCTACCCGGCGCAAGGTGGGCTCATTCATCTCCTCCATTGTGCCCTAACCTCTTTCCTTCTCTCTCAAACTATCACCTGAATCCACACAAACTCCCGATTCTTCGCGCTGTTCTTCCGTTTGATCCATACAAACTCTTCTCCGGTACATTTCTCCCCCGACCCATGGTCTATTTTCTTCTTCACATGCTTATTTTCATCAAGTTCTAGTTATAGATGAGATGAGAAATTTTTTGATTTTCCATTCGGTTTGAACGTTAGAATTAGAAGTATTTGGTTAGATCAATCTTAGGTAGTGTATGAACTTGGTCAACGCATAAACTTATATTTTTTGGTGCATTTTTGTGTAGGACATGATGAAGGGCATGTTTTGTAAGAGGAATAAGACCGCAGGGATGACTCTTGTGCGAAGCACGTGAGAGGTGAAGGTGCTTATTTCATGGTGGACTACGATCAGTCCTACACTGTCCCGAGTGCTCATGAGGTGCATACACGAGGTGGATGTGCGAGGAGTTCTTACGTGAGTATGGGCTCTTTGGCGATCTTGCCTGGATGGCGTACAACACCGGCATGGGATTGTTCAGAACCTTCCACACCCTAACTTATATATGCAGATCTCACGCATGAATTGCTCATTAGCTTCCAGGACACCATGGAGAACCTCGACACCGAGTTGGTATGCAATTTAGTCCTGGGCGGAGAGGTGCGTGCGCTATTACTGCAGGAGTTGTGCGACATGTTCCATTTCACGAACACAAGGTACATCCATGGGATGGGTAAACCGGTCGTCGAAGCTGCCGAGAAGTGGGAGGTCATCTCAGTCAAGCAAAACACCGACTTCAGCAAGGAGAAGGTTTCAACCATTCAAAACACCGTCATCCGTTACTACATGACCTTCAAAGGAAATAATATTTTCGGGAGAGAGAACTTAGGGAGCATGTCCTTCATGCTGCACACAACCCCCACTTGGTACAAAAACCAAATTTCGGAGCTTTGATGTTTGCATACTTCCGTAATCAGTGAAAGCAAACTACGTGCGTCATTCATATTGGTGGCATCATTACCCATATTGCTAGACAGTTTCACATCAACTTGGTTGGTCGTAAGGCGGTGCGAAATGACCCTACCATACTTACTATGAAACTTATGATTGCTAGCAAAATTTTGAGCCCTCATAAAGCTCATGGGGGAGATCACTTTTATTAGTGCCCCATGTCGGGGTGAAGAGGTAGCAGTTGTGCGATTGCCTCTTGAGATGAGTACTCATCAGGAGTGGGGGCTCACCCTCAATCAGATTAACCAGACTAGGAACGATGCAGGTCTCAGACAAGATGTCGACTCTGAGCCAGCTGCCCAGTGAGAGGCAGCAACAGGTGCCAACACCGGTTACATTGTTGGACACAGTTGGGGCGCCTAGAAAAGATGTGACGGTTGAGACGTGCCGCAACAGTCATTTGGCTATGACGATGATTTTGCGGCTAGGGTGGAGTAGCAGCAGATGGTGCAGCATGTTGGGGGTGTCGAGACGACCCTCCAATAAACTAACACCAACATAGATATGCTCTCGCATAACCATCAGTCCTTCACCACCATTTGGTCTTCCGCCGAGCAGCCCGCCTTTGCACATTCCTTCTATAGTGTCCCACCACCTCAGTATTAGTGGGAAGCTCATTCCCCTAACCACGACTCCGGTTGTGGTTATCGTCAAAGTTTTGGATGACGGTCCAATAATAGGATTAGTAAGGCTAGCTCGGGAGCATGATATAATATTATATTCCCCTTTGGTTGTGTTTGCTGATAAAGATTTATGTATCATACTGTTTTTGCAATAATAGAGAGTTGGGTGCATTAGTTGGGGACATGATATAATATTATATTCCCCTTTGGTTGTGTTTGCTGATAAAGATTTATATATCATACTGTTTTTGCAATAATATAGAGTTGGGTGCATTAGTTGGGGATACATGGTGGGTGTGGTATGCGTTTCTGTATGTGTGTTCAGATTATTTCTTTTTTTTTTTTTGTTCAAATTATTTCATAGTGGACACTAAAAATAAGAATTAGTATTAAATACTTGAGTGATCCGCCATTCCCAAATTTAAAATATACCATTGCACAGGTACACAATGTAATGTTGATAAAAGATTACCTTGTTGAGCCTGCAAATGCAAAACCTTCAATTTGGCTGTCAAGCAGGCAAGGAATCACTCTCTCAAGTCTGTACAACATAGCAAATCAACAATTAGTTTGTAGCCTTCAACAGCTGGCCTTAAACAAAGTCTGTTGTCTAGCTTTCGGGAGCATCTGCCATCCTACTGGTGCACTCTAAATAAGATAAGAATTATTACATGTAGCTATTACAGGCGTTCCACAAGCAAACCGTAGGCTTCTCCCCCGATTTCGAGCAACCTGTAACAATCAGTGGATGTCTTGGATGACAAGCGACAGCAGTACTACACTTATCGTTCATATAAAATGTGTGAACAAGTCTTGCTGTCTGCAAATCCCATACCTGATTCAAGACAGCAAAAAAGGAAATGCGTTTAGACATATTCTGATTAATGTTCCATATAAATGCACACAGTGATATGGCATATACTCCTAGCTAGTAGTGAGTACAAGTCTTCAGGTCGAGATGCCGTACTCTTATACCATTCTCATAGCGATGTTTGCTAACCACGTACTGCTGAACACTGCCGGTGAAAGGATAATCACATTTGTCGGACCACGAATGGTCTTCCCTTATTGTGATGTTAGTAGCCTCGGAAGAAAAAATTGACCAGGTCTGTGAATTTCAAGTACGTAGCGAGATTAAGATAAAATAGACCCTGATGGTTGGAACTGGGACTAGCTGATATAGTTTGTGCAGTAGAAAAAATAGGAAGACAAACCTTTATGCCATGTGAGCTAGCACTGGCAAACGTGTTGGTGTTTTTTGGATTAAACTTGACTTGGCTCATACACGGGCCGCCCTTAAATTTTCGAGAACAGATCCAGCCCATTTCCCAGTTCCAAATCTTTATTTGGCCGTTTGCTTCATCCGCTGTTACCATCAATGGCTTGATTGGGTGAACAGCCATTGCACCGATATATGCGCCACTGTGAGCTTTGAAACTCTTAATTCTTACCATTGTATGACACGTGTATACATGGATGTACCCAGATTCATCCCCGGCAACAAACCATTCCTTTTGAGGGATGAATTTAACTTCACGAACACTAGCGCGGCCATGTCGCATGTAATGGACGACGCCTAATATGCCAAGTTCGGACGTCATCACTATTGCCTGTATATTAAATCAGTACACACGATATGTATTTTGTTTACTGTCTACTCAAGGACAAGTTGCATGCATGTTAAATACTGTTACCTGCGTCTCGTAGTTCCAGATGGAAACAGAACACCCATGGCCCACCAAAATCCTGCATTATACAATATGAAATTTAAGCGCAGAAAAAGTGCTCAATATGCTTTCCCGCACGCCATGCACAACACTATAAGTAACTCCGCAAACTACTCACCATGGTTCTGTGGGATGCACATCCGTGGAACTAACATCTTCAAATTCATGACTTGATATGATCTGGCAACCAAAACATTGCCCATCTTGTTATTATTAGCATTACAAAATTGTACATATACTTATATAGCTCACCATAGGGGGGACCATTGTTTGGCTTGGCGGGCAAACAACAACAGTCAGCATCGCCTCATACACCTCGCCCCCTAACTGTTGGACTCTCTTCAATAAATCACTCTCATTGCTAGGCTCTTCGCCAGTGTATGGCATCAACTTTCTGAGGCTGCTCTCACTTGCTATGGAGACCACCATCACTATTTCCAACATACCCGGGTCTAGTAGTGGTTGTTGTTGCTCTATCATTGTTACTATGACACCAGTCGTCGACATTGGATCCAGAACACCATGGAATGTGTAGCTAGGAGGATATATATCACGGATCTGTGGTCTAACTAAGAAGAAGACATAATGGTCGGTCTTGTTGGTTATGCTCAGTGAGCAGTTGATGCGCTTGTTTGCCTCGAAGGGAAAGCGCAACTCGAGCGGGTGGACGTCGAGCTGCCCAATCTCAGCTGAGCCAGGGCTCATCTGCAACAGCATAAACATGGCTTATCGTATTCTGCAGTACCGTACTTTTGGCAACATAACACTCATGACAACTGAAAAGAGTATGCCGACACGTCAGTTCACTTATGATCTGCAACTACGTTAAACAGGCACAAAGTAGGGCTTATTCTGCAATAATCAATTTCGGCAAAGGTGGCACATCGAAACCTTATGTGATCATAGTTCATAGGTACGAAATCATAGTGATTGCGAATCATATTTGATTCCTCTCACTTCAGAACAAAATTTTAAATAGCAGGCTACACCATTTAGTGTCAGCTCGGCCAGAAACTTTGAAAAGTTACAGCGAAGATAAACCCCATTTAGCCATTTTCTTAAATCATGATTTATTCTAAAAAAAGGTAAGCATACAACCAGACATCACATATTATATATATCACATGTACTTGACATACACATATTCAGACATCAAACACAAAGTATTGGTCAGATCAATGCATCATATATATATCAAAAACAAGAAAGAAGATTCAGACAGATGCATAGCTTTGTGGCACTCACTTTTTTTTGATAAAGGGTGGATTTTATTAACTCAAAATGAAGCATCAAGTGGATACAAACACTATGAGCACACACCCGGCCTCTGCACAACTAAGATGCACACAGCCAACACCAATGCACACACACAAAGAAACACGCCGGCAATGAGCAAAGTCATCAAAGACCGAAGCTGTGCCTAGGCGAGGAAAAAAAACCCGAAGTGTTCATAACAGCAACCGACGAACTACAGTGATGACCATCCTCACCAATCATTATTCACATCACAAGGACACGAGAAGGTTCTCCAACAACAACGCCTTCAAGAAAGAAACGACGATCAAGCGCCGCCGTCGCTGGACCTAGCCACCAAAGGCCAGATCACGGGTTTTCACCCTAGAGACAAGTCCGAGTAAACTCCAAGCCACGCCTTCAAAAAGGTAACGACGCCAAACGCCGCCATTGCCAGGTATACCCAATTAGGGTTAGACCTAGGGTTTTCACCCCGAAGCTCGAGACCGGATGCTTGATAAGCATCACCAAACCGAAATCATCATGTAATGTATTCATCCTCCACTTTCCACTTTCCCTGCAGGTTCATGCGTACACGATCCTTAGATGAGATGCGACAGTCACTGTGGAGAGAAGAAAGTCGATGCACCGCCAAAATCCTAGATTGGACGATTTGACAGCCTCGCACCAACTTCACAACTGCATCCAGTGGTAGATCTATTGCAGACGACACCACCATGTGCCGTAATTCTCACCCACGGTGGAGGATCACGACCCGGACGCCCACAAAATTGTAGGTCATGGGACCATGCCCTCCGACGCAGAACTTGGAACTTGTGGCACTCACTTGTGTTCCTACTCTGGCTGCAGCGGCTTAGTGGCACTTAGTGGCACTAAATGACTCCCAATTTAGCAATTAAAGTGCATAGATTTCACTGAATGGTTCTCCAAAATCTATAAGGGCACTATAGCAAAAACTATAATGGGCTATTTTAAACTTTGGTTCGAACTATACACATGCATGATTTACCCTATAGCCTTTTAGATGAACGCAACAGTTGCTCAAAATAAGAAAGCTACCGATCATACAGATAGAGCATCCAGACCCACACGTAAACATGATCAGTGTTACTGCCTGCATTTAGTATGCCTCGTGTAATGCAAAAAAGAAAAAGCTACAGCGAACCAAATATTTGGCCATGAGCAACAATAACTTCCGATTAATATGTATATGGTTCCATCTAAAAAAAGATAAACCATTCTTATGGCCTAAATGAAGCAGAGTCTGGCACGGAGTTTCTGCTCCCAGGTGCCCATGCACTTGAATGAACAGTAAAATACTGAAGACTTATCGTGTGTCCACATTAGGCCCAGAACATGTTCTAGATATAGTAATCCAAAGAATCGTCACAATACAATCAGACAATTAGCTTCCAAACTTTTTGTAGGAAAAATTTGAAAAGATCTGAACTTTTTATGATAGAAACATGTTTGAATGTTTCACCTTCAAGCAAAGTTTTGTAAAGAAACACATTCCTAATGCTCTGAATAAAATTGAAGCTCCAAAAAATGCTATTTTTTTTAAGCATTTTGAAGCACAAATTTTTTTGCCCAGATCTTCATGAATATCAATCCATCATGAAACTTGGCACACATGTAAAACATTTAATAATGCTTGTCACAAGAAAAATAATAATCAGATCATTTAATTGTTTTACTAAGGTTTTGCATTTTTCTGTTTACAGTCAGTGCATTTGAGCCTAGAGCGTGTTATTTCAATTGTGTGTAGCACTATGGACGTGACTTGCATGTTCATACTATGGTCGGTGCTGCTCGATAGGGTACGATGATTCACTTTCTTCTCGTTAGTGAACTGTTTCTGCCCGACAGGGTTTCCATTTTAATACTACTAGATTTTGTATTGATGCGCATTTTAAGTTTTGTAACTAACCTCACTGGTACTTCCATCTGGCCCTTTGTGTGAACTAGTTCGTTGTGGCTTACAAGCCTTTTTGGCATGCCGGTAACAAAGGTTGAACCTATCCAGCGCTGATAATTGCAGTTGGGATGCCCGAGAAAATGTCATCGAGTTCACCCCATCCACTAACTCCGAGGCAGAGCTTATCTGTAACAATAATGAAAATGAGGAATGTTGTGTCAACGAAGACTGTTCCTAAACAAGCGGCCGCTCCACTACAAAGGCCCCTAGAAGTAATCTACAAGTGGATAGTCGAATAGATCCTCTACTCAATGAACAACCATACCTGATCAACTGAAGTCCCTGGTACGCTATAAGATAGGGGCACCTCGTCAATCATCCCCATTCCTATCTCGTCTAGCTTGTGGATTATATCACCTATATATGGTCTGTTTGCTCTATCATCCTCAACACAAGTCAATGCTACCTCAATACATCTTTTTATTTGCCGGCAATATACTTCCATTGATGCGACGCTCGACTCTCCATTTAGTCTTTCCAGCCACTTATCATGTACCTATGTAATTCGAACATCCAGAAAGATTACTGAAAGTGGAAAACTAATATCATTTCTCCAAAGCAGAAAAGATGGCAATTGATGTAAACAGAAAGAAAAATATTCTCTTACGAGCTCAACGAACTGTTGGGAAGACATTTCATATCTTCGGGAGTATCCCTCTGGTCCTGCCACTGTCTTAATGATTATAACTCCCAAGCTAAATATGTCTAACTTTTTTGAGATTAACTTTTTGTCTATGTATTCTGGAGGCAAGTATCCACTGCACAAGATTTGAAATGTTACTGAAAAATGTAAGATATAGAACGGGCAATTTAGAAAATTCTAACAGTTTTGTTCACATCCATTCAGCTTACAATGTTCCTGCAAAATTTTGTGTTACTCGGGTTTGTTCTTCACCAAAGAGCTTTGACAAACCAAAATCTGCGAGTTTCGGTACCATATCTTTGTCTAACAATATATTGTCGGGTTTCAGGTCCAAGTGGTAAATGGGATGATTCAATCCTTCATGAAGATACTTTAATCCCTCGCAAGTACCCCTAATAATTTTGTAACGTGTGGGCCAGTCAAGCCCATCGTTCTCACCTGTAAAGGTAAATAAACTTTGTAAATTGTGTTTCCTTTTCCATGTTGACAACATACTTGAAAGTGGACCAACATCATACCAGAAATATGCTTTTGAAGGCTTCCATTGTGCATGTACTCAAAGCAGAGTGCCCTGAATGTGTCTTCAGCTAAAACTAGTTTTCCATCATAATTCCGATGTATGTGTTGTGTCTCGTAGCAGTAACCAATTAACCGTACAATATTTTGATGTTTCAGCCTCATCAGATTTTCAAATTCATTCTGGAATTGCTTATTTTCATCAAGTTCTGGCCTGTGATAAAGCTTCTTTATAGCATTTCTTCTCCGTTGTCATGCACTCCCTGTTCAATCATCTCATATTAGCATGTGTGCTACTACTGATAATACTGTAAAAGTAAGAAATATTAAAATAAACATCATGATGGCCATTTGCAATCTCACTTCTGCTTTGCAGGCTTTATAACATATCATTTTATGAAATTCTTTGAAATACCTTCCAATTTATGTACATAATGTCTACCTATACAGAAATGGGTTATCTATATGCCAGTGGGCGAAAAAAAATTGAACATCACCCAAATTTTCCTTCCTTGAAAACATGATCCCTTCGTCCTAAATAGGAACTAAATTCATAATGGGACAGACTAATTCCCCGAGTTGCTAATTTCACATTGTCACAAGAGCGGGAGTGAATTTCGCACCCTCAGGGATGGTTATTGGTTAAGTCAATATACATAGCTTTTTTTAATAGTCATAGCTCTTTTTCTCATACCCTCAAAACTAAAATCTTTTTTTTGCTACTTGTGGTCGTCGCGCTTGCTAAAGACAACCTCTAAAAACAGATGGGAATGCAGACGGAAGTGTATGGTCAATTAACTATGTGACCTCTAATTTATTATACCCTTCATAGATCTTCAGCAATTGTTCAATTTGGTTGTTGTGCTGTTTTTCTTTTTTATGTTCACACATTTGCATAATAAGTACCTTTTCACGGTGGCAAAAAGTTTCATGTTGGTTTCATTTTTCATAAGTAAAAAATTTTAGTTATCAAAAATTAAAAATTATGTTCAATATTGGTCTTATTTCAAATATTTTGTCATGATGAATGTAATGGTCCAAGCGGATTCTTAATCTGACTTTAGTACAAATATATTCACCGATTAAGCTTTTTTGCATGAAGATTAAATAGACAGTTTTACTAGGTAGTCTGGTTGGGCCGGAGATGGGAGGAGCACGTGGTTGGCTGGAGCAACATCATAGGTAGTACTATTTGACACTGTTAAAGCGTAATGGGAGTACATATTTTGGTGGATATATAAGAGTTTAATCTTTTATATTCTCATGAGTTTCCATGAAAACATCGGTCTACACTTACATATACATATACCATAAAGTTTTTATATAAAATTTACTGCCTCCGTTTATATTTACTCCGCATATTAACTTTGACTGAAGTCAAACTTTATAAATTTTTACCAACTTTGTAGAAAACAATATAAACATTTATAGTAACAAATCTATAATATGAAAATATATTCAAGGATAACTCTGATGATATTGATTTGGTGGTGTATATGTTCATATATTTTCCAGACTTGGAGAAAGTTTACGAAGTTTGACTTTAGACAAAGCTAATATTTGGAGTAAATAAAAATGGAAGGAGTACATCGCTGCATAGAATACAAGTACCAAAGTCAACCTCCTACACACGTACCTTGTACACTGCTCCAAAAGCACCACGACCAATTTCGTAATTCTTGCAGAAATCTTTTGTTATGGACTTCAAAAACCACAAAGGTAGATTGGTTGGATCGGCGCTTACATCACGTAACACCGTCTCTAGGGAAAGGCTTTCACTGTGTCGGAAGTTATCCATCTCCGCAAGATGAGGTGAAGACATCGAAAACACCAACCTATAAGAACAAAGACAGGTCAGACATGTTCTCTGTCATCTTTCTTGGTTTATCTGTATTTCTTTTCCCCATCAAAAAAAAAAGAAACATGCATATATACTTAAAATTTAATTAACAGAACCTTGGATGTCCAGAGGCCCAATAAAATGGACGTCGTTATGCTTTCCCACTCCTAGTATGCTGCAACACTGATAATTTCTTTGTGTTCCAGATTTCAAACTTGACTATCTTTTATGATCCATTTTGACCATAGGTTTTATCATATTTAAATCTTTGAAGTAAGACCAATATTTATTGAATCCTAATAATTCATTTTATTTTCACGGAAGTATTATTTATAGAATAGTAAACTCAATTTCACATGCGTATAACCATATTCCGGTATTTGTAATAAACAAACAAGGCTAGTGTTTATACAAAACCATCTATGCTATGATAGTGATGGACATTACCTCGTTATTATTGTATAACTCAGTTTCAGTGTTGTGATATTTTCATATCATTAATTAGTATTGCAAAAGTAAGACTAGTGTTTATACATACCCATTTTCTGAGCTATGATGTACTAGGTCCTTAACGAGTTATTATTCATACACAAGAGTTAAATGGCGAACAGTCTGGTTTTAGGCTTACAGCCGAACAACCTAGGAGCCGTCAGATTGTGATCACGGGATCGTGATATGAGCGAACATGAGTCGTGGGGACAGTTAACTCTTTAATGGCGGAAGTAGCCGTTTCAACCACGATTCGGATTTGCCTGCAGACAAAACGTGGGCAGCTGCACCAAATGAAGCGGACAAAAATATTTTGAATTTTTAAAATGGGAAGAATCTAGGATGGCATTAATCTTGTCTTCTAGTGTATACATGCAAGTTCATGTGAAGGGAGAGGGTGGAGCGTTCGTACCTATCCCTAAAAACATAAGGTTCCCTAGTTAGTGAGATCCTTATTATAACTCAAGCTACTCGGAAAAAACATTGTCATATCATAAAAAGCCTGAAAACAGGGGCATTGGAATAGCCATTTGAGAGAGAATCTGACAGAAAAAAAAAGGAAAGCCTCGATATGGGACAAGCAGTGGAGAGATAGGATAAAAATTTGAAGAACAGAAAACCAGAAGGCCTCAAAACTAGTACTCCCTCAGTCTAAAAAAACTTGTCCCAAGCTTATTCCTCAAATGTATGAATCTAACACTAACTTGGTGCTAGATACAACCATTTGAGAGACAAACTTTTTCGAACTGAGGGAGTAGGATAGAAAGTGGAAATTGCTCAAAACATAAAAATGCACATGAATACAGGGCTCGGTCGTCGGTGGATGGTGGTGCACATCATGATGTGGCAGCTCTCCATTGGCAGGTCTCCGCTATGACTCTACACAGCCGAACCGCTAGGGTTTGGTTTTTCATAAAGCACAGCCTGTTTTCCACTTTACACGCGGAGAAAAAGAAGAGCGAACACTATTATATACTCCTTCCGTTCCTAAATATAAGTGTTTGGAGAGATTTCATTATGAACCACACATACGAAGCAAAACGAGTGAATCTACACTCTAAAATGCATCTATATACATCCATATATGGTCCATAGTGGAATCTTTATAAAGAATTATATTTAGGAACGGAGGGAGTAGTAGACTGCGTATTTTTTCACTTCGAGTGATTTTTTCCTCTTCTTTTTTACTGGTTTCTTTCTTTGTCTTCCTTTTATTGCCCCTCGCCTGCCAGCAACGGACAGAGATCTCTATGCATGGCCTATGGCCCCGCCCCGGATGGCTCTTAGGGAGCACCATTGCTGCCACCTATAGCCTCAGATTCCAAGATGCGGGTGTCCATGCATGGCGTCACCAGTTGGCTATGATTCATGTCACTGCCGCTGAGCCACCCATGCAGATTCCACTTCACCTGAGGGCTTGTTCGGTTAATCCCTACCACAAGGGGATTGGAGAGGATTGGAGGGATTTGAGGTGGATTTTGACTTGCTGGGGATTTAATCCCTTCCAAACCCCCTCAAACCCCTTGAAATTTTGTGGAACCGAACAAGGCCTGAAGGAATTTTGCCTTCTGCCACATAGGTCATGGATCTTGTGTGTTGTAAATGAGAAAATTTTAATTGACAAAATGGAATGAGTATGGTCAAGATTGACGAATCTGGCCGCGCAGTGAGATCCGTCCAGGAATAAATTACATGAGTAATTTTAATATGCTCCCTCTTACCCTCTCTTTTCACATGAGAGGTAAGAAGTTAATGGTTAATCAAACCACTAGTTAATCAAATCAAATGGCTCAGAACTATTATGTACTCTTACCTCTCATGTGAAAAAAGGAGGTAAGAGGGACCATGCTAAAATTTGCCAAATTGCAGTGCTTTTTTTCGGTGCACAGGAAAATACAACCGTAAAATAGTTATGGGTGAGAAAATTAATTGATTTGCCAAATGTGGCATGGAACTTTTTGTTGTGGTTGTTGTTGTAGGGTATCTAGTTCTTAAGAAAGTGTAAATCTCTTCTTCCTCGCAAAAAAATGTTTGAGAGAGAGAGAGAGAATCTCTGTTGGCATGAATCTGAACTAACCAGGTTGAGCGGATGCGCTAAGAAAAATCAAGGGTGGAGAGGTGTTTCAGCTGGGAGGGAGTACTCAACTCAATCAAAAAGATGAAAGCTCGGAGGGAGTACTCCAGAAGGGGATTACTGGATGGGAAAATAGGCACGCCAAAAAGGAAAAAAAAACGCTGCAAGAATCAGATATTTTCTCCAGTAACAGATAAACATAACCCAAACGCTCAAACAATAAACACTCAAGAACAAATCAATCAAGAAGACATAAGGGAGGTGAATTCGCAGAACTAACCAGGAGCACCAAGGCGCTTGCAGTTGCAGGCACTACGAAATGGAAGCTATATGGCAAGAAGGAGATGAAGGCCGAACTAGAGCACCTTGTGATGGGGCAGAGCTAGAGCTAAATGGCAAGAAGGGGTACAAAATAAACAAATGTGGCGCTCAGATCAACTAGCAAGGAGCGCATTTGACCAACCGGCAATCACTTTGGCTAGTTGATATTCTAATGACACAAACATGTCTCCCAAGGACAGATCCATGCATCTTTTTGCTTGTCCCAAGAGCATCCGAGGCGTACTGTAATTTTTTTATATAAGTTTATTTATATCTAGGCTAGATGCGTTACCCGAAAAAAAACTAGATGTGAAGCACCCTTCATTGAACATCCGTGCAGAAGAATAGAGGGAGATTGATGGAATTGTTATTGTATTGCTTAAGCCTCGTGAGCATGACTAACTTAGAGTACAAGACAAGCTACTTAGTCTATCCTATATTTCCTAATAATCACGATACTCGACATCTCCCAACACAATGGTAGCAACGCAGATGGTGAGACTGATGGAGAATCCGAAGGTAAGCCGACGGGCATCCCTCACAGTCGTAACGGTCGATGCATCGCGGAAGTCGTGGCTGGAGTGAAAATCGATGAGGCTGCTCAAGCAAGGTTGTAGCCCTTTGTGTCGTTATTGAGGTAGCCGAGAGCGTATGGTGGTGTAGCCATGGTCGAGGAAGACGGGCAAAGGATGTCATGGTCGATGTCGAATCAGGGTAGCTGGTGTCGAGGTAGTCGTCGTGGAGCCGTGGGCGCAAGGAGGCACCGCGTTAGTCATGGGCGAAGTGGTGTCAAGGTAGTCGCTGTGGAGCCACGGGCGCAAGGAGGCACCATGTTAGTCATGGGCGAAGTGATGTCAAGGTAGTCGCTGTGGAGCCGTGGGCGCAAGGAGGAGCCGTGCTAGTCATGGGTGCAATGATGTCAAGGTAATGGTGCGTCGGGAAGAAGATGGTGTCGACGAGGCGTTGCGCGGGGTTTGCCAAGCCCATGGACACGTCGTAGACGAAGGCATGCGTTGGTGTTGCCACAGTTGTCATACGTAGACGGGCGAAGTCAATGTTGACGAGGCGCCACACCAGGTTTGCCAGGACAGTCTCCTCGGCTGGGGAGCAGAGCAGCTTGAATACGAGGCTTTTTCGTCCTTGCCCGCCGTCAGTCTCCTCGGCGCCGCCGTGTTTGGGAGCAGAGGAGGACGGGACAGTGTGTACAATAGTGGGAGAGGTGTCCCACATTTTTTCACAAAAAAAAAATGGACCGTCTACGCAATTAGACATTTGCAATAGTTTATTACCAAGCAGCTTTTCCTTTTTTGCGGGGAAGCGAGCGGTTTACTTTGCTTTTAGTCGGTCTTTCTGTTTTTAACATAAAACTGTTGTTTAAAAAAATGTGACACTCATTTAATTGCATGAACACTATTTCTAAAAAGCATGTGGAAATTTTTATACGTAACACGTGAATATTTTTTAAATATGTACAAACATGTAAAAAAAATATGCGATCTGATTTTAGAAATAAAACATTTTAACAAATTATGAATATATTTTTTAATCTTTTTTTAAATGACATATTGAAAAAATCAAACATTTTGAAAAGTGCGAAAACTTTGAAAAATAAGAAAAAGGAAGAACTGGAAAAAAAAGGTGAACAAAGCAGAAAGAAAAACACATGACCAGACAATCCGTTATGAAACCTATGAAAAAAACAATTAGAAAGAAAACCGCTCGTCCCTCTCCTCCCCTGTGCATTTGCCGAACAAATTAGAAAGAGCGCCTTTAGCGTTGTATTGTCGCTGGCGTTGATGGGTCTCGGCACAGTAGCGCTACACTGCTCATGTTCATCATCAGGTAAATTCCAAACTATGCGTCTGATTCATCACATAATATATATATATATATATATATATATATATATATATATATATATATATATATATATATATATATATATATATATATATAGGACAAATATTTCCTACAAGCAGTGGTAGTTACCACCACTTGCGTTTTGTATGTTATATGTAGTATCTATCGAAACCGAAAGTATGTACGTGTAGTATGTAGTATATAACAATGATTAGGTAGTATATATAGATATATATAGTCACAAATTTCTCTCGATGCAAAGAAAGAAAGAAATCTCCAGCCAACCCTTTGCATCCTGGAACTAATCCTCAGAGCTCATTGGATCCGCGATCAAGGGTGGCCTTGTGTCGTAACTCCGGTCGAAGCAGTAAGCTGCCGTTAGATGAAGACTGGACGGTCGACCGATGAGCCCGGCAGGTTTGGTGCCAACCACTGGGTGTCGATTTCTTCAGTTAACGACATGACAATTGTCGACTTCTTCAGAAGATGCGGTTTGGTTGTTCCTGACAAGGAGGGAGATGTGTAAGTAATTGGCATGGCTCTGCCGGTCAGGATCAGAATTGTTCATGCTACACTAATGCTGAATGAACAAAATACTAACCATATCAATCATGGTATGAGTGTGAAAAAGGCCTCACTGGATGTATGTACTCATCGCAGCAATTTAATTCTGAGCAACATCACAAGGCAATAGACAGGCTTCAGATATACCCAGCTGCAGGCTATGCTTCTGCTAGCCTAGCCAGTATTGCAAGCAAATCCATCAGCCTCACTGAATTGTTTTTTTTAGACGGGTCCTGATAAACGGAATAAGGTCCTGATAAACGGGTCTGGGACTTGCGCTGAATGATTGGCCCCGCCCAAGCCCATTTTTGGTGCCATAAAATGAAATGAATTTCATCGACAATGCCATTCAGAACACACATTGATGATGTTGAGCAATTGGTGAAGGATTTCGAGATATAACTCCTGCCCTCCTATAATAGCTACTTAGAGCTGAAAAACAGGATGGGCTTCTTCTCTAAAACTATGTCCTGGGTGCTAGTGCCCATGATCTCTTTTTATTTTTAGAGCTGAAAAACAGAGTGTTCATGTAGGAAAAGAAAAGCAGTAGACAGTACTACAAATTTCAGTCTCAGGCAATTCAAAACTGAAACCCAAAGAGTAGACCGAGACAATGATTGTATGATGCCATAGTATGTACAAATTATGGTCAATTCATGAACTTACCTGTGCAGCTCTACCAGTCTGTTTGTGACATGTAGTCCTTGGAAAGAAAAGATCTTCTGAAGTCAGAATACATGAACACCTGGTATTGACAACAATGTAGCAGTGCATGGAAACATTTCATAACCTTAATATGGGTATCTTGACCCATATAGTCTCGCTTATTCCACAATTCTGATTGTGAAACCCAGTGTTTGGCTGGTCTACTCGACCTAGATAGGTTGCAGTGGAACAATCCTTATGGGCATAAACGCAAGCACTTGGCAGGCAAGCACCTGACCAGGTGGTGATTGCTTCCAGCGACCGGGAAGAGGCCGGGCGACCATACCGATACTGGCATGTAAGAACACTGTTCAATATACAGGCACAGCAGGCACGGGCTCCGGCTAGATCAAGAAGGCACTTGTGGCACAGCCAGTGCGCACAAACTCCAGCAAGCAGGCGACAGGAGGCTGAATGAGGCTGGCCTGATGAAGGGGGGAACTTGATTCCTGTCAGCTCCACATATGACATTTATATTCAGGCTATTAAGTGCCTCCTTCTCCCAGTTCAATCCATACTGCAGAAACTGGATCCGGCTTGCCTGCTCCCTTCCCATGCTCCCATCCGTGCTCCCACTTCATCCTACGGCTGTCATTTTCTTTTTTTCATTTCTAATTTAATTATCTCCCCCCTGATTTTCAGGGGGTGGGGCCGGGCCTTATTTTCTTCCAATCAAATCAAGCCATGTAAGCGGGAACACGAATGGGAGCACGGGGAGGGAGCAGGCAAGTCTCGTCCGCAGAAACTTAAAGGTTCGTTATTCAGTTACAATGCATCTTAATGCCTTGTCGAAATTTTGAAATTGCACATGCCCTGAAATGCCTTACCTTCAGACTGCTACTGCTCCCTATTATCTGAATTGTCTCCAGGGGTGCAGTGCCATGGTATGCAGGCTATTGCTGTGATGATGCTATACGCCATTAAAACAATAAACAATAACAGTTATGATGAATGGAAGAATATCTGGTACTAGTAGAATGTAGACTGAATTGAAAAAATTGTAAACCTTATCGGCCACAACTATACCTGATATCAGTAGAATGTAATTTGATGGACCCTCTCCCGGTCTAATTGACCTAAAGGATTAGAGTCCTGATTATACGAGAATGCCACTAGTCCCTCCCTCCCTCCCTCCCTCCCTCCCTCCCTAGCTCTTCCTCCTAGACGTCGAAGTGCCACCGGATTACTACTTCGAAACTCGTGGATACCTTGGATGGGTGGTCTACTTGGACTCTTGATCTGCAGATCGTCTTGAACAAACTCTCATGGGTGGCAGCTATAACCTAGGTGCGGGAATCACCGCGCTTCATTGATAGACTGCACTGTTTCTGCTACTCTGCTAATCGGTGAGATCATCGTTACGTGCCATCTTCATATTGTTCCTCGGTGTGACCGTGGAACATATGTTTTTTTACTACGCAACATGTTACCTTGCAAGGTCATCACCTCAGATTGCCAGATGGACACATGGCACAAGTTTTACCAAGGTTTGGGGCTCACCGTGGTGAGTAATTAACAATCCAACTCTTGCTTATATGAGACTATATCAACGACATATTACAAAGGGGACACACAATGGCATGTCCGGCGAATTGAATTCCTAGTAGCTGGAGTTGGAGGTGGACCATCTAGACGGGATTTCAAGATCGGATCTACCAATGTGGTATTCTACGCTTCTAGGGTTTTGGGAGTCGAAGAAGCCTCTTTCCTAGCACGCAGGAGGCCTTTATATATAGGGGTCTTTGGTTGGTGGCTGTCGTCCTTCGTCTTGATCTTCTTGGCGTACAAGTTCTGGACTCCTCCATGTTTCATAGTTGTGCGATTCCTATCACACTAGTAGAAAAGGGGGCAATGGTCCAGGCCGGGTCAGCCCATTAGTCCCGGTTCAGCCACGAACCGGGACCAATGGAGGTATTTGTCCCGGTTCGTGATCCCAGGGGGCCGGCCGGGGCCTCGTGGGCATTGGTCCCGGTTCGTCTGGCCCTTTTGGTCCCGGTTGGTGGGAGGAACCGGGACCAATGGGCCTCGCTCCTGGCCCACCACCATTGGTCCCGGTTGGTGGCTTGAACCGGGACCAAAGGGGAGACCAATGAGGTGCCTATATATACCCCTCGCGTAAGAGCAGAGAACACTGCTCTGTTTTTTCTGGCCGCCGAGGGGGAGAGGGTTTGGTGGTGCTCTAGCTCACCTCCTATGCACACAAGGTGTTCGATGGAATGCCCGAGCCACACTACTTAAGCTTTCTCCTCTCCAAGCTCGACCTCCAAGCTCCATTTTCCTCAATATTTGTCTAGGTTTAGCGGTCCGTCACGCCCCGTCCCCGTCTTCACCGCCATCGATCACCCGCTCCGATCTCATCGCCGGCACCACCGTGGTGAGCCTCTTGTTCTTATCTTCTTTCTGAAAGGAAAAATATTCTTACTTGTATGTTTAGATATATACTTGTATTATTTTCTTACTTTTATTATTGCATCTTATATAGTGCGATGGTTTTGGTATCCGCCCCCGTCGGCCCTCGTCCTGTCTATGATTCAGATGTGGTATATATTATCTTTTCATAACTATTGGTTCATTTATTGTTTATGAAAATTATGCCGACCAACGTGACATAGATTTTATTTATCAAGGAGGTTGTTGAACCGGAAATTCCAACCGACCATATTGTCGAGAGGTTAAATTTAGTTGAAGAAGAAAACAATTTTTTGAAGGAAAAAATAAAAAAAATTGAGGAGGAGAAGATGATATTGGAGTTGCATGTTGCGGATGTCGTCGATGATCACAAGATCAAGATGGATGCAATGCGCTTGAAGATTAGAAAGTTTAGAAAATATGCCATTCATACCGAGGCTTGGGATCATTATGCCGTTGGATTAGTTGTTACCTTGGTTGCGATTATGATCGCATTTGTTTTCGCATTGAAATGTTTTACATAGTTTTAATGTATGGTATAATTAATTTAGATGCTCTGCAGAGCTTTATGTTGTTAGATGAGAACTATGTATGTACTTTGTTTTTGATGTGATGATGAACTTCTATTAATTTAGTCACTTAATTATCTATTCATGATGTTCTGTAATGATTTTTGACACACTTAATTATATATAATGCACGCAGATGAACCGGCAATGGATGTACGGTGACAGACACACCTCCGAGTACATTAAGGGTGTGCATGATTTTCTCGAAGTGGCTGAGACAAACAAGCAGAATGGTTTTATGTGTTGTCCATGCCCTATATGTGGGAATACGAAGTCTTACTCTGACCGGAAAATCCTTCACACCCACCTACTATACAAGGGTTTCATGCCACACTATAATGTTTGGGCGAGGCACGGAGAAATAGGGGTTATGATGGAAGACGACGAAGAAGAAGAGTACGATGACAACTATGTGCCCCCTGAATACGGTGATGCTACTGAACATCAAGAGGAACCAGACGATGTGCACGATGATGCTGCAACGGGCGAAGCTGCTGAAGATCAAGAGGAACCAGACGATGTGCCCGATGATGATGATCTCTGTCGGGTCATTGTCGATGCGAGGACGCAATGCGAAAGTCAAAAGGAGAAGCTGAAGTTCGATCGCATGTTGGAGGATCACGAAAAAGGGTTGTACCCCAATTGCGAAAATGGCAACACAAATCTCAGTACCGTACTGGAATTGCTGCAGTGGAAGGCAGAGAATGCTGTGCCTGATAAAGGATTTGGGAAGCTACTGAAAATATTGAAGAAGAAGCTTCCAAAGGATAACGAATTGCCCGACAGTACATACGCAGCAAAGAAGGTCGTATGCCCTCTAGGATTGGAGGTGCAAAAGATACATGCATGCCCTAATGACTGCATCCTCTACCGCGGTGCATACAAGGATCTGAACGCATGCCCGGTATGCGGTGCATTGCGGTATAAGATCATACGAGATGACCCTGGTGATGTTGACGGCGAGCCTCCCAGGAAGAGGGTTCCTGCGAAGGTTATGTGGTATGCTTCTATAATACCACGGTTGAAACGTCTGTTCAGAAACGGAGAGCATGCCAAGTTGATGCGATGGCACAGTGAGGACCGTAAGAAAGACGGGAAGTTGAGAGCACCCGCTGACGGGTCGCAGTGGAGAAAAATCGAGAGAAAGTGCTGGGATGAGTTTGCAAAGGACCCAAGGAACGTATGGTTTGCTTTAAGCGCGGATGGCATTAATCCTTTAGGGGAGCAGAGCAGCAATCACAGCACCTGGCCCGTGACTCTATGTATGTATAACCTTCCTCCTTGGATGTGCATGAAGCGGAAGTTCATTATGATGCCAGTTCTCATCCAAGGCCCTAAGCAACCCGGCAACGACATTGATGTGTACCTAAGGCCATTAGTTGAAGAACTTTTACAGTTGTGTAATGGAAACGGTGTACGTACGTGGGATGAGCACAAATAGGAGGAATTTGACCTAAAGGCGTTGCTGTTCGTGACCATCAACGATTGGCCCGCTCTTAGTAACCATTCAGGACAGACAAACAAGGGATACCACGCATGCACGCACTGTTTGCTTGACACCGATAGTATATACCTAGGAAGATGCAGGAAGAATGTGTACCTGGGCTATCATCGATTTCTTCTGACCAACCATCCATGTCGAAAGAAAGGCAAGCATTTCAAAGGCGAGGCAGATCACCGGAAGAAGCCCGCCATGCGTACCGGTGATCACGTACTTGCTATGGTCAATGATTTACACGTAATCTTTGGAAAGGGTCTCGGCGGACTAGCTGTTTCGAATGACGCTGAGAAACACGCACCCATGTGAAAGAAGAAATCTATATTTTGGGACCTACCCTACTGGAAAGACCTAGAGGTCCACTCTTCGATCGACGTGATGCATGTGACGAAGAACCTTTGCGTGAACCTGCTAGGCTTCTTGGGCATGTATGGGAAGACAAAAGATACACCCGAGGCACGGGAGGACCTGCAACGCTTGCACGAAAAAGAGGGCATGCCTCCGAAGCAGTATGAAGGTCCTGCCAGCTATGCTCTTACGAAAGAAGAGAAAGAAATCTTCTTTGAATGCCTGCTCAGTATGAAGGTCCCGACTGGCTTCTCATCGAATATAAAGGGAATAATAAATATGCCAGAGAAAAAGTTCCAGAACCTAAAGTCTCATGACTGCCACGTGATTATGACGCAACTGCTTCCGGTTGCATTGAGGGGGCTTCTACCGGAAAACGTCCGATTAGCCATTGTGAAGCTATGTGCATTCCTTAATGCAATATCTCAGAAGGTGATCGATCCAGAAATCGTACCAACGCTAAGGAGTGATGTGGTGCAATGTCTTGTCAGTTTCGAGCTGGTGTTCCCACCATCCTTCTTCAATATCATGACGCACGTCCTAGTTCATCTAGTCGACGAGATTGTCATTCTAGGGCCCGTATTTCTACATAATATGTTCCCCTTTGAGAGGTTCATGGGAGTCCTAAAGAAATATGTCTGTAACCACGCTAGGCCAGAAGGAAGCATCTCCATGGGCCATCAAACATAGGATGTCATCAGGTTTTGTGTTGACTTCATTCCTGGCCTTAAGAAGATAGGTCTCCCTAAATCGCGGTATGAGGGGAGACTGACTGGAAAAGGCACGCTTGGAAGGGACTCAATAATATGCAGGGACGGATATTCTTGGTCTCAAGCACACTACACAGTTCTACAGAACTCTACCTTGGTGACCCCGTATGTCGATGAACACAAGAAAAGTCTGCGCTCCAAACACCCGGAGCAGTGCGACGACTGGATTACGTGTGAACACATCAGGACTTTCAGCAGTTGGTTGGAAACACGTCTCAGAGGTGACAACACTGTTTGTGATGAGCTGTACTTTTTATCCAGGGGACCATCTTCGACTGTAATGATTTGGAAAGGATACGAGATAAATGGGAATACATTTTACATGATTGACCAAGATCAAAAGAGCACCAACCAAAACAGCGGTGTCCGCTTTGATGCAGCAACCGAGAGGGGAAAGGACACATATTATGGTTATATAGTGGACATATGGGAACTTGACTACGTACATGATTTTAAGGTCCCTTTGTTTAAGTGCAAATGGGTCAATCTGTCAGGAGGCGGAGTAGAGGTAGACCCACAGTACGGAATGACAACAGTGGATCTGAAAAATCTTGGGTACACTGACGAACCGTTCGTCCTAGCCAATGATGTGGCACAGGTTATCTATGTGAAGGACATGTCTACTAGACCGAGAAAAAGAAAAGATAAGGAAGCGAATACATCATACGATGAGCCAAAGCGCCACATAGTTCTTTCAGGAAAAAGGGACATCCTGGGAGTGGAGGGCAAGACAGACATGTCTGAAGAGTATGAAAAGTTTCATGAAATTCCTCCCTTCAGATTCAAGGCTGACCCAAGCATCCTGATAAACGATGAAGATTATCCATGGTTACGGCGCAATAAGCAACTGACACAATCAAAGAAAAATTGAAGACTTTCTCCCGCAACTATTATGATGATACCATGCCAACTTTGTAACAGACGAGTATGATACCATTGTCCGTTTTGTACATGCACATGCTATGCCAACTTTTTCAGAGTTCATTTTAAAACTATGAATTTAGGTCGAATTTTCCCTATAGGTGCATCTATGTTCATTTTTTTGAAAACTAATGGCAGTAACAGAAAGTTTATAATTTTGTTGTAAGTAGAAACAAAACAAAAAATTTAAAAACTGGAAAACAATTAAAAGTTTATAATTTTGACCAAAAGCAAAAAGAATTAAAAATAAAGCAAAAAACAGAAAAAATAAATAATACAGAAAACAAAACAAAAATAGAAAAAATAAAAATAGCAACAATAAGTATTTTGTTGTAAGTAGAAACAAAATAAAATAAGTAAAGCAACAAAGAAAACAAAAAAACTAAAAAAGTGTTTTCAAAATTGAAAACTAACGACACTAACAGAAAGTTTATAATTTTTGTGACCTAAAATAAAAAAGAAATCACTAAAAAACTATAAGTATTTAGTTGTAAGTAGAAATGAAAAAATAAATAGCAAAAAATTAAAAAAATGCCACCTACTGGGCCAGCACGGCCTGAATACGACTAGAAACCCAACCATGGGCCAGGATTCAGGTCCGCAGCAGGCCCAGTAGGCCCACAGGCATTGCAGTGTCCGATTAGGCCCGTAAGCCAACAGTTCAGAGGAGTTCGAAAGGGAACACAAAGCAGGGCTTATAAAAAGGTGCGGGAGCTCTTCAGCTAGCGAGGTGGGACTAAAAATCCCACCACCGCGCCAGCGCAAGGCCTTTGGTCCCGGTTGGTGCCACCAATCGGGACCAAAGACCTCCGACGACGCCGCCAGGCTGCCCGTCTCTGCGCCTCGCCGTCTCCGCCGTTGCCCTGTCCCGCCCCGAGCCCACGCCGACGCCGTCCGCCGCCCCAGCGCGCCTGCCTCATTGTTGTCGCCCGGCCGCCCGTCCGCCGCCCGAGCACCCTGCGCCCCGAGCCCGTCCGCCGCCCCGATCGCGCCCGCCTCGCCGTCGTCGCCTTTGCCGCCCGTCCGCTGCCCCCGAGCACCCTGCGCCCGAGCCTCCAGCCGCCCCGAACGCGCCCGCCGCCGCCACGCCCTCGCCGACCCGAGCCCGTCTTCGTCGCGCCGCCCCGACGCCCGGCCGCCCGCGTCTCCTCCCGATCCCGCGGGAGAGGTAGCTACCACCATCCTCCCCCTTCCTTCCTTCCCCTGCTCCTTTGCAAAATATATGTATGTATGTATGAGTTGGGGAGAAAGGTTATAATTTTTGTTCATATATACTGTAGATGTATGTATGATGAATTTTCATATTTTTTTGTTCATATATAATGTAGATGTCTATGTATGTATGGAATGATATCGATGGATGTATGTATATAGAACATTCGTACAAAATATGACGAATCCGATATGACCAATGTCCCCCTCCGGTTCACTCGGGAACACTAACTCTCTCGGAGAAAAAAATGTTATCGGGGTCGAGGGTCGTCGAACATGAGAGGAAGAAGAGGAAAAAAAAAGAAGAGGAAGAAGAAAAAAAAAGAGGAGAAGAAAGAATAGAGGAGAAGATCCTTTTTTTTATCGGGAACGAGGGTCGTCGAGGGTCGCCGAGCGGTAGATGAAACCCTAATTAAATATCAAGTATCGTTGGTGTGAGATACATGTGGCCGTCGGTGTCGGACACTACATCCACGTCCCACAAGTGACGCGGGCGTCGATGCCCACGTCACTTGTGGGACATAGATGTAGTGTTCAACGCCGACGCCGACGTCTCATTCTTTTTTTCTAAAATTTCTATATGAACATTATTTAAAAAAACAAGAAATACTACTTCATGTATTTTTAAGAAGGAAAAAACAAGCATATTATTTTCCCATGTACGTATGTCGTCGTTGTCGATATACCCCCTCCCAATAGCTTCAACACGTGGGGGGGGGTCAATATTACCCCCTCCTTGAAGCGTTCTCGAGGCCACCCCTAACCCTTAAAGCGTTGTCGAGGCCACCCGAAACCCTAGAGAAGCAGCGTCGAGGCCACTAATTAATATGATTCCTTATTGTGATTAGCTAGCTAGTTCTACGTTTGCCACTAATATATCCATCTGTCATGTTTGAATAATAATTGCCATGTTGTAAATATTTGTAGAAACTATGGACACCCCCCGAGACGAAGCACTAGAAGCGTTGTTGAGGGACATAATTGCAGAAGGAAGTGATGCCGTCTGCTCGTTGATGTTTCTCAACGACACCGACGGTCTAGAAGGAGAGGGTGAAGAAGCAGCTGGCTATGATTATGATGGCTCCGATGACCCAATGCCGGTGCAAGAAGTAGACCGTGAGGACGGCTCCGGTGACCGAACCGAGTCCGGCCAGGTATATATATTAGTTAAACCTGTGTTGACCAGCTAATTCATGCATTCATTGTTTTGGTATGTACACATATTAATTAACTCTCGTCTTTGTTCTTTTTTCTAGCCCTCCGGATCGAGCACAACTACGGTAAAGAGACGAGGCCCGAAGAAAGAGTTGAGCTCGGATGAAAGGTTTGAGATCATAAGAATCGCGCGCGACGGCCAACTGATTGAACCCATTCGGACAAAGAAGACATTTGTTGCTCAGTGCAGGGTTCTGGTTAGGGATAAGATCCCGATCAGCATCCATCAATGGTATAAGCCTAAGAACGAAGACCCTGAGGTGTCTTATGTCAATGATATGCAGAAAAATGATCTTTGGACTGAGCTGAAGTCAAATTTCACCCTACCGCCAGAGGATGATCCGGAGAAGCCAATTAAAGAGCAATTAATCAAGTCTTATGCTCTTAAGAAGATGGCAGGCCAATTCAGGAATTGGAAGAAAGACCTGAATAGGTTTGTCAATAAAAAAGAGACACTAGAATCCAAGGACAAATATGAGAAGATCATAGTTGACTGGCCCGCATTTGTGGCCCACAAGACATCGGAAAAGAGTAAAAAGATGTCGGCGACAAACAAGCAAAATGCTGCGAAGAAGAAGCTTCACCATCGCACGGGGTCAGGTGGCTACCTCATAGCCCGGCCTAAGTAGGCCAAGGCCGAGAATGATCTGCTCGATAAAGGGATCGAACCAGAGACAATGAACTGGCCAGACCGTTGCCGGACTTGGTTCTTCGGGGCTGGCGGAACCTTGGACCCTGTATCAGGGAAGTGCATTTGGACGGACGATCAATTGGACATAACAGTTAAGAGGCTTCAGCAATCGAAGCAGCGCAACAAGGGACGTTCATTCCAGACAGAGAGAACGACGAGCTCACAATGGCCCTCGGGAATCCTGAGCACCCTGGACGGACACGAGGCACGCTAGGCTCCGTTTCGTGGAAGGCTGGGTTTCCGGACGCAGGCGGTTACAAATGCCAGGAGAGGAGGAAGAAAGTGCAGCAGACCGAACTGCAGGCGCTGCATGCAAGGGTACAAGCGATAGAGGAACGAGAAGCAAATCGCAGCAAACGACCTGCCGAAGCTTCCCCCGAAGCTACCCCACCATCTTAGTGGAGAAGCAGCGTGGCTTCCACCGAGCTGCTTCAGCCGGAGCATGCCTTGACGGCTCCTGCCAGCTATCCCGTGGATGCTATCACGAAGGCTCAAAATTGCCACCTTATGGCGCAATGGATGAATGTGAAGGTCAAGGCGGCTGTTGGCTCTGTTTATCCTACTGAATCCGGCGCAACTTTTCACTGCCGGCCGATTCCAGAAGGATATGCTAGGGTGATGGTGGATGAAATAACGGAGGGATTTGAGGACCTCTGGCTTGACCACCCTACCGGTGAAGGGGAGACTCGGCTGGGTTCTGCTCT
Source organism: Aegilops longissima (assembly GCA_021605205.1). NCBI lineage: Eukaryota > Viridiplantae > Streptophyta > Magnoliopsida > Poales > Poaceae > Aegilops > Aegilops longissima. Next base: position 8,049,180 of record CM038677.1, read on the forward strand.
GAAGACTCCATGCCTATGGCGGAAGGATCTCATCAACCTTCCGAACTGGACGCCTCCGCCTCCTCCTCCTCCTCCAGCGAGTCAAGGCACTCCGCCTCCTCCACCGCTTCCTCCTCTAGCGAGTGACGATCAGGGCACTCGGCCGGCTCCTTCTCCGGCGTGTGGCGGCACTCCGCCTCCTTCTCCGCCTGCCCCAGCGCGCCCGAGAGCAGCCAGCCTCCTCCTTCTCCGCCTCATCAGCAAGGGCGGAAGAGACCCGCCGCCGCTCCGGCTGCTCCGGCGCGTCGTGGTCCTTCTCCTCCGCCTCGTAAGCAAGGAAAGAAGACATCCACTTTGTCTGCTCTGCTGGCGTCTAGCAGTACAGCCAAAGGCGGGAGGACATACAGATTCGGTCCTTCTCTGAAGACTCCAGAGAAGTTACCATACGAGATGACCCCGGAGGAGAACGCGAAGATCGCGCGAACTGAAGTGAAGGATTGGTTTCAAGGGTTGAAAGCACAGAGACATCCACCTCCGGAGGAGAAGGTAGATCCAGTGAAAGCGAAGCGCACTCTGGCTGCCCTGAGAAAACCACCCAAGTCTCCGCCGAAAGGCAACTATGAGCGCATTATTGGAAAGGCATTTGCCGAAGCGGAGAGGTCGGGAAGTACTGTCAGTGATCAAAGGATGAAAGAACGACGAGCTGGGAAACAAATTACCCAGCTCGGCGAACAAGCGAAGCAATCGTGCCCCCCGCTCAAGGTGCCTGCTAGCAACATCGTCAATCTGAGGATGGTGCCCGGTTATAGCAATCTTGGAGATTACCTGTCCGACGATGTACATTATGATTTCTTGGAGGTGCAGATACAAAGATACGAGTACGGGAAGCCTCTCGTCAAAGATGAAAGATCTCTATCAACGATGATGCAAAGATTGCATGATTGGTACATGAAAACCTGCAGAGAGTCTGGGGGGAGGAGTACTTTGTATGTGAGAGTTAAAAAGGAGCATGACCTCGTTGGAATTGAACTGTTGCCTGTTCCATCTGAGGAGTTCTTTCGGTTTTCCAATCAATTGGCCCTCGATAAAGCAACGGTCACCTGCTACTGTCTGTAAGTAGTACTACTTCTGTCATTAAGTCTCTCTATATAACTCAGCTCTTTCATTGCATGTATTTATAATTATCCTCACTATATTATGCAGATTGAAGATCACCGAATTGAAGAAAAGACAAGTGGGTGATATTGGGTTCATTAACACATATCTCATAGATGCAACTGAGGTTAAATATCATGCCGAAGATACCGAGGCCAACTTGCTACTATCGTTGGTAATAAATGAACACAAAGATATAATACTCTTTCCTTACAACTTCAAGTGAGTGTTACTGTCTTGTGGCATATTCGGTTTCCCTTATTAGTCCATGTTATAGTAATGTAATTGATGAGTTATGCATGCATGCACAGGTTCCACTATATTCTCCTAGAGATTAAGCTTGAGCAGGGAGTCGTAACTGTCTTAGACTCGAGACGAAAAGATCCCAAGGAGTATGCGGACATGACTCAAATGCTCGAGAAGTAAGTTAAATCGATCATTATCCACCATATCAACAACTTTTTTCATTTCTGATATCAAGTAATTGTTTTCTTTGTATGACAGGGTTTGGACAAAATTCACCAAAAAAGCTCCTAGACTGCCGAAGAAGCTGGAATTTAGACACCCGAAAGTAAGTAATATAGTAGCATGTTCCACGCATCTCCTAGTGATTCAAGCGCTAGTTTCATCAATACCATTTGGCATTCTTGCTTATCAGTTTGATTGACCTCTATTTCTTGTAAAGTGGTTGTGGCAGGAACAAGGGAATGATTTCTGTGGATACTACGTTTGCGAGTCCATCCGCCACACGACCTGTGAGCGGGGCTACTCTGACGAACAATATGAAATGCGTAAATAACAATATTCACAATTTTATTTTATTACCATCATTTGTGTTGAGTTTCATTCATTCATATATATATGTATTGATCCCCTTCTTAAAATTTGATGTTTCGGATGCGGGATGAACTCCTAGCACCAGATTGCATGCGAGCAATTCATGAGGAATTGGCGGCATTCTTTCTTGACCAGGTGATCGCTGAAGACGGAGAATACTATGTGGACCACGCGTCCGTATGTTAGGAGATTATATTTGTAAAAGATAATTATTGTATATATGTAGCCGGTAGTGTCGGATAGATATACGAGAACTTGTTGTTCGACCAATCTCTCGGAGAAGGAGAGGTGGTCGATATCACTTCTCTCTGTATGCATATATGTTCATGACGATCTTCTGTTTCCTTTGTTTGCTTACTAGCTAGTCTTCTCTATACGTATGTATAGTACGTAGCGTCGACCAAGCACGGACAAAAGAGAGGATACTTCTCTATTAATTAGCTAGCTAACACAATATATGAAACACCTAAATTAATCCCCCAAAACCCCCAACCCATCCCCCCCCCCCCCTATTCAAAAAACAAAAACAAAAACCCAAGCCACAGAAATGCTGACGCATGGATGCCTATTGGTCCCGGTTGGTGCCACCAACCAGGACCAAAGGCCCTTCTGCCTGGGCTCGGCGCACAGGCCACGTGGAGGCCCATCTGTCCCGGTTCTGGACTGAACCGAGACTAAAGGGACAGGGCATTAGTACCGACCCTTTAGTCCCGGTTCAGGAACCGGGACTAAAGGCCCTTACCAACCAGGACAATAGGCCCTTTTTCTACCAGTGTCAAGGAAATCAAGGGTAGTTCGTTTAGGGGAATCAGTCACCCAAGTATGCCCACCCCCTAAACGGACACAAGTGGGCAAATACGACCCATTATATGACATGTGTGGCATGGGTAAGTGTAGAACCCACTTCTCCTCGACATAGAGGGAGTGTATTTACATTCGCAAAAAAAGGAGGGAGTGTATTTACACGTGAGATGTGTTACCCAGTGAGGACACTATGCTTGGTCGCCGCCTTTTCCTGTTTCTAGTGACTTATGTAGCGCTGAGCTATTTTCATCAGGGTAATAAGAATGTGACTATCCAAGGCAATAGTTTGCATATCGTTTAGTTTAAGATTTATCTCACCATGAATGTATTCAGGGTAAATGCTCCATAATTCGGAGACCTGATTTAAGACCTTTTATATGTTTGGACTATTTTTGCAACTTCAGCCTAACTTGGAAAAGAAATTCAATATTTTCAACAAAGTGTGAAAAACTTCAAGTACTTCGGACTAAGTTCTTTAAGTATTCTAGAAAATCTTCAGATCATTTTGTCAAGCCATTTGAAAGTTTGACAGGTTTTGCAACTTTTGGCAAAAAATGTCAAAAGTGAAAATTTACAAAAGACCGAGCTTGCTCAGCTTCGGCTTCAACTCAGCTCTAGCCAAGCCCAACGAATGCTCAAGCAAATTTGAGCCGAGCCACTCTCATACTCAATGACATGTGGGACCCCTCTATGAAATTTCTCTACATCCAATGAAGATACGAATTTACAGCCTTTTTGTTACTACCTACATACCCCTATAATTTGTTGTATCTTTTGAATAACCCTTGAGTTGTGGTTTTGCGTTATAACAAACCCTAGAGTTGCGTCTTGTCGAAATATCTTCTTTTAGAATTTGTACAAATGAATGGATAAAAATGTGTAATGTGTACATTGCATATTTGTTTACGAGAAAACTTTCAATCCATTCATCTTCAATTATGGCAGTACAACGAACACCATAAATAATAAAAATTACATCCAGATCCGTAGACCACCTAGCGATGACTACAAGCACTAAAACGAGCTGAAGTCGCGCTGCCGTCATCGCCCCTCCCTTACCGGAGCCGGGCAAAACTTATCATAGTAGATAGTCTAGAACTTATATTTGCACATGCGTTTTTGTACAATTTTGTTTTACAATGGCAGCTTGGTAGTTTGCACCTTTAAAATTTTCATGTAGCAAATGACTGTCTTTGTGCAATTTCAGGCATCAAAATGAGCATCGAACGCGTAATTATTAGTTTATCTGGAAAACTCGAATCGCTGGATGAGTAGCTAGGATCAAACGGGTTGAAGTTTTCGTACTAGTTTTTCATTGTACCAATTTAATCATGTACTTCCTCCGTAAGGAAATATAAAAGCGTTTTAGATCACTACTTTAGTGATTTAAACCCTCTTACAGGGGGAGTAGGTAAGAAAATTTCTCTAGTCCCAGATATAGGTGGTTTTCAGAACTAAAAACCCTCGTTGCAGACGCACACGGATTACACAAACCAGTATCGCCCACAGTTTCCGATCGACCAGAGACGCAGACTATGCAAGTACATCAATGGCTTAATTTTGAGATTGAAAAGGTAGACTAAGCAAGCAAGTCGTCTGACGGTGTAGAAAACAAATGCGAGCAGAGTAGTCCTCTCTTCTCTAAAAACTACTCAATTTGTTTGTCACACTCGCTCTCATGTGGCCATCTTACGTTGGAGTACTATATAATCAACAATTTGGCGAATCACACATATATATATCAACGTCTTGGCGGAATCACAGTACGTACTAAGTAAAATTAACGTGGATTGATGAGAGTAAATTGCACATGCATATAGTTGACAGTTTACGTTAGCCCATGCGAGATCTCGGGTGATGAGGCAAAAGGTTGCATCTGCGGACGTCACGTGTCCACCATCGATATCGCCACTTCCTATGTTATTAATTTTATTACAGGCCGTTTTGATTTGTTTGGTCTTGATGTTCCAGCAAAACTTTATTGTGTGCATACGAGAATGCAGAGGCTGAGGGTTTGTCCATCTTTACGGAAAGAGTTGGCAAGAACTACAGGTTATCATTAGTTCATCTTGCCCGAAGCCAGATTAATTAGCTTTTGGGGTAATTCGACCAGATCTCTACATACAAGTAAATTTAGAATAGCTCTGTTAGAATTCAAATTTCAAATGAAAAAATAAGCATGCGTTGGATTCTTTTTTGTGTCAGTCTCCTGAACATGATGCATGGAATCCTGATCTGCACATGCTTACCTTTTTTTCTTTTTTGTCGAATCCTGGCTGGCCACTTTTGTCACCACATGCGCCCTTTAAGCATAAGAGCATATACCGCGGGGCATACCAAATCTGACATCCTATATGATACGTTGACGGACGTGCCCGATCGTGTCCGCGGATAGTGATCGGTCGGTCCTCAAATTGACATGTCCACAACCGTGTACCATATATCCAGTACACTAAATTCATACTACACGTGCAACGTGAAACAAACTATGTTGATAATCAACGAAACAAACAGACACTGGACAAACAAACATAAAAATCGACATTATACAGACACAAAAGTCAGCATAATCCAAACATAGACCAGAAGAACACCACAATTCAGTAGATGGACATAGATCTACACTAAAATTACTAAAAATGGAAATAAAGATGGAGAGAGGTCTGAGCTTCTCAACCCCTTCCTCACCGGTCGTCTACCCTTTCCGTCTCCGGCGCGGGTTGTAGCCGTTCGTGTAGGCGTCCGCCGCAAGACGCAGATGGGGGAGGGGGTGTCATCGAAACTGTCGGTGACATCAGAGGAGGAGGAGGAGTCGAGTAGCCAGCCATCCTCCAGATGGCGCAGTTCTGCTGCCTCACGAGCTTTGCCACTCTTGCATCTACCGCCACCCTCTCCGCAACTTCGTGCACCAACTGCTCCCGACCGAGCCGGAGCGCCTTGGCGTTCTTATGATGTAGCCGGTGGGGCGTCCGTCTCCGCCATCGTACGGGAGCGGTAGTAGACATCTGCGAGGAGCCGCTTATTCTCATCGGGGCCACTCCGGAGCTCCTCTCATGTTTGTGATCTCATCCGGGACTCCGAACAATATTTGGTCACCAATTCACATAGCTCATATAATACTATATCATCAATGAACGTTAAGCATGCGAACCCTACGGGTTCGAGAATGATGTAGACATGACCGAGACGACTCTTCGATAAATAACCAATAGCGGGACCTGGATGCCCATATTCGTTCCTACCAATGTTGGGGATATCGCTTATCGGAAACTTATCGGTCAACCCACGATAAGGGGTAAATCGGAGAGTTTATCGGCATATCGGCCAATTTATCACCATAACGGCTGATTTATAGGCCAATTTTTCTTATCGGTCAGACACAGGTAAGCGATAAATCAGCCGAGTTATCTGAATATTGGAAGATATCTTGAATAGTGGTTCCTACATATTCTACAAAGATCTTTATCGGTCGAACCTTTATGACAACATACGTAGTTCCCTTTGTCTGTCGGTATGTTACTTGCCCGAGATTCGATCGTCGGTATCTCCATACCTACTTCAATCTCGTCACCGGCATGTCTCGTTACTCGTTCCATAATACATCATCTTACAACTATCTCCTAAGTCACGTTGCTTGCAAGCTTCTTGTGATGTTGTGTTACCGAGAGGGCTTAGACATACCTCTCCGTCACACGAAGTGACAAATCCCAGTCTCGATCCATGCCAACACTAGTAGAAAAGGGGCCTATTGACCCGGTTGGTGACGGCCTTTAGTCCCGGTTCATGAACCGGGACTAAAGGGTCGGTACTTCAGACTAGGTTCTTTAAGTATCCTAGAAAATCTTCAGATCATTTTGTCAAGCCATTTGAAAGTTTGACAGGTTTTGCAACTTTTGGCAAAAATTGTCAAAAGTAAAAATTTACAAAAGACCGAGCTTGCTCAGTTTCGGCTTCAACTCAGCTCTAGCCAAGCCCAACGAATGCTCAGGCAAAAATGAGCCGAGCCACTCTCATACTCAATGACATGTGGGCCCCCTCTATGAAATTTCTCTTTGTCCAACGAAGATACTAATTTACAGCTTTTTTGTTACTACCTACATACCCCTATAATTTGTTGTATCTTTTGAATAACCCTTGAGTTGTGGTTTTGCGTTATAACAAACCCTAGAGTTGCGTCTTGTCGAAATATCTTCTTTTAGAATTTGTACAAATGAATGGATAAAAATGTGTAATGTGTACATTGCATATTTGTTTACGAGAAAACTTTCAATCCATTCATCTTTAATTATGGCAGTACAACAAACACCATAAATACTAAAAATTACATCCAGATCCGTAGACCACCTAGCGATGACTACAAGCACTAAAACGAGCTGAAGTCGCGCTGCCGTCATCGCCCCTCCCTTACCGGAGCCGGGCAAAACTTATCATAGTAGATAGTCTAGAACTTATATTTGCACATGCGTTTTTGTACAATTTTGTTTTACAATGGCAGCTTGGTAGTTTGCACCTTTAAAATTTTCATGTAGCAAATGACTGTCTTTGTGCAATTTCAGGCATCAAAATGAGCATCGAACGCGTAATTATTAGTTTATCTTGAAAACTCGAATCACTGGATGAGTAGCTAGGGTCAAACGGGTCGAAGTTTTCGTACTAGTTTTTCGTTGTACCAATTTAATCATGTACTTCCTTCATAAAGAAATATAAGAGCGTTTAGATCATTAATTTAATGATCTATAAACGCTCTTACAGAGGGAGTAGGTAAGAAAATTTCTCTATTCCCAGATATAGGTGGTTTTCAGAACTAGAAACCCTCATCGCAGACGCACACGGATTACACAAACCAGTACCGCCCACAGTTTCCGATCGACCAGAGACGCAGACTAAGCAAGTGCATTAACAGCTTAATTTTGAGATTGAAAAGGTAGACTAAGCAAGCTAGTCGTCTGACGGTGTACAAAAGAAATGCGAGTAGAGTAGTCCTCTCTTCTCTAAAAACTACTCATACTCTATTTGTTTATTAAGTCGTACATACGATGAGCATCCACACATGGCCATCTTACCTTGGAATCAACAATTTGGCGAATCACACGCATATCAACGTCCTGCTGGCGGAATCATAGTAGCTAAGTACGATTAGTGTGCATTGATGAGAGTAAATTGCACATGCATAGAGTTGACAGTTTACGTTAGCTCATGCGAGATCTCGGGTGATGAAGCAAAAGGTCGCATCTGCGGACGTCGCGTGTTCACCATCGATAGCCCCGCTTCCTATGTTATTAATTTTACAAGCCGTTTTAATTTGTTTGATCTTGATGCTCCAGCAAAACTTTATTGAGTGCACACGAGAATGCAGAGGCTGAGGGTTTGTCCATCTTTCCATAAAGAGTTGGCCAAGAACTACTTAGATAAGAGACCTGGCTATCATTAATTCACCTTGCTCGAAGCCGGATTAATTAGCTTTTGGGACAATACATACAAGTAAATTTAGATAGTTCTCTTAAAATTCAAATTTGAAATGAAAAAATAAGCCTGCGTTGGAATCTTTTCTTGTGTCAGTCTCCTGGACAGGATGCATGGAATCCTGATCTGCACATGCTTACCTCCCCTTTAAGCATAAGAGCATCTATTGTGGGGCATACCAAATCCGACACCCTATACGATACATTGACGGACAGTGATCGATCAGTCCTCAAATTGACATGTCCACAACCATGTATCACATATCCAGTATTCTAAATCCATACTACCCATGCAACGTGAAACAAACTATGAAGATATATAATTAACGAAACAAACAGACATTGGACAAATATACATAAAAATCGACAAACATAGACCCAAAAACACAATAGTTCGGCAGATGCACATAGTTCTACACTAAAATTACTAAAAATGGAAATAAAGATGGAGAGAGGATTGAGCTTCTTCACCCCTTCCTCACCGGTCGTTTGCCCTTTCGGTCACTGGCACGGTTTGTAGCCGTTTGTGTATGTGACGGATGAAAGACGGCGTGTGTGAGGGGTGGGGTGGGGGGGGGGGGGGGTTGTCATCGGAACCGTCAGTGACGTCAGAGGAGGAGGAGGAGTCGAAGTAGCCGGCCATCCTCCGGATGGCGCGATTCTGCTGCCTCACGAGCTTTGCCACGCTTCCACCCGCCGCCACCCTCTCCGCAACCTTACACGCCAACTGCTCAAGGCCGAGCCGGAGCACCTTGGCATTCTTCTGACGGAGCCGGCGGGGCATCCGTCTACGCCATCGTAAGGGAGCGGCGGTAGACAACTGCTTCTTCGCATCGGGAACCATCGGCAAACTGCAATGGTGACAGGCGGACACCTTCAACGCTGTCGCCATCTCCCTAGCTCGTTGCCTCCGCGGTGGGCGGCCAGCGCTTCCGATTCAAGGGTCTGCGTCCGCGGCGCCAGCCGGGCGGGCACGAGCACCCTCCGATGCCCTTGACAAGAAGTGTCCGGAGGGTTTGGAGGGTGGCGGGACAGTATCACAGAGCGGGCCGACAGCGCAGAGCTGTGCGTGGTGCGCCACAGGCCTGCATCAACATTCGTGTTTCGGCAGTGAGCGACAGGGGACGGAGCAGAACTGGAGTTGCCTTCCATGTCCACCCATAAGCGATGCAGAGCGATGTGGAGGGACGGCTCCTCCTCGTTGCCATCCGCCTCACAGACGAAGGCGTCCCACCCGCCATCGTTGTCGGATTCGTCGCCTCCGTCGCTGCCGGTACTTGACATTGTGGATGGAGGGGGGGTAGATAGGGAATTGGAAGAGAAGGGATGAAGAGCGGGGTGAGAATGAAGTTGAGCTAGGTTTACTCCGCATAGGTTTTTTGTGGGGACGGAATGGGGCCGCTGTGAGCCATGGGTAGGCTGGGCGGACGCACTCAGGCGTGCCTGGTCCTCCACATATCCGCCACAGATATAGGCTGGATATGAGAGGTGTCGGGCACCCGGGCGTATGGGCTGGTATGAGAAGCCGACTGGGTCGGATTTTTTTGACCGGTCAGTGATGGGGTGGTCCGACAGGACATATAAGGAGGGTTTGGGGAGCCCGACTGTACATGCTCTAAGCAGCCTTTTCTTTTTCTTTTGGACTTGCATCGATCAGAGTCAAGTCAATGTATTTTGTTTTATCAGTCTCAAGTACGCCGTACCTCCCTCTATTTAAGATCAGCTGGATATGGATCGAACACCACACTCATCTCCTTCATACACGTCCCGTCCCTGGATCTAGCTTGCTAGCGGCCGGCGATATCGTTCTCCAGGTAAGTTCAAGTGCTGCAACTCTTGTTTGCTAATTTCAATCTTCTACTTTTTTTATTCCTGTTATTTTGAAGGTCACTTCAGAAATGGCTGTTAGATGTTCATATATATGACAAACTTTTGTGAGGCAGTTCTGAAATATATACTCCCTCCGTCCCAAAATTCTTGTCTTATATTTGTCTAGATACGAATATATCTAGTTATAAGACAAGAATTTTGGGACGGAGGGAGTATGTATTAATCAGTAAAGTATTGTAAATGAAAAATGCTAGTACTATTTTCAAAAACCTGTTATTTCACAGTAGAAACAAACTACTTTACATATATGGACGCAAAGCAATGGAAGTAGAAACAACGCCATCAATCTACTAGCTTGCACAAAGAAACAAGATCAACATAAAACTTTCCTGCTATTTCCTGTGTTTTTTGGATCATCTTAAATACTCCCTCCGTCTAAAAATGTAGTGCGCATTAAATTGTCTCAGAGTCAAACCTTGTAAACTTTGACCAAGTTTAAAGAATAAATTCAACATAAGAAAACAAAAAATCACTACCATCAGATTCATCATGAAATATGTTATCATATGGTATATAGTTGGTATTTTTTTTAAAGAACTATGATAGGCGAAGCCCCAAGAACGGTTTTGCATTTGAAAGAATTAACAAGAACCTGAATGTGCGTCCCTGGGGGACTTGAACCCAGGTGGCTGAGTTGTACTTCCACTTCCAAATATACCTGGTCAAAATTTGTTAAGATTGACTTCACAAAAACTAATATGCACTACTTCCTCCGTTCCCAAATATAAGTCTTTTTAGAGATTTCAACAAGGGACTACATAAGGAGCAAAGTGAATGAATCTACACTCTAAAATGTGTCTATATACATCCGTATGTTGTAGTCCATTTAAAATCTCTAGAAAGAATTATAGGAACGAATGGAGTATATTATAGGAGCGGAGGGAGTACATGTTAAAGCAAGTTTGTTCAGTTCAGAAAGAGAGCATAACTTCCTAAGGAATATGGTTTAAGATAACATGCTTACCTGCTTAATTGAAAAATGAAGTCATATAAACTGATTTATTTTGTAAGGCCCCATGAACTTCTCAATTTATGATTTACTTAGACCATCAACCATTGAAGTAGCGTGGAATGAATAAAATATCTTGTCCTAGGTAAACCCCAAAGAGTTGAATATATAGGGGAGCCTCACTCTAATATAATAAGATGATCCAACGGTGTGATTGTGAAAATACGCAATTATGTGTCCTCAGCGAAAAAGCAAGCATTCCAGCTCAATGTAGGATCAATATATATTGAAACATTTGTTGTTTTTGTACAGGACACATGCAATCATATTTTTTCAATCCATCTGTTGGATCATATTATATTATAGGTGTGTTGGTTCAGTATTTTTTTCAGGATTTTTGAGAACTTTTATACCGTCGAAACCTTATCTAGTTTAATTTATTTAGAAAGCGATCATATGATTACCTCGGGTGAAGAATAGCTTATTCTGCATCCTGGATGATGAATACTAACATTATATAGTCCCTTGGTACGTATAGTGTTACTATTTAGGTATATATAGTGTTACTATTCATCATCCAAGATGCAGAATAAGTTATTCTTCACCCGAGGTAATCTTACGATCGCGACTGGACCGGGACTAATGGGCTGACCTCGCCCGAACGTATGTCCTGTTTTCTACTAGTGGTAGTAAAGATGCTACACCGTTATGACTCAATTTTATGGTGACTTTTGTTGGTAATAAAATTAATGCTTGGTAGTATGTACTATTTTTAGTATATTATTTTATACGTACGAATATGAAGGTATTTTCAAAATATATTAAAAATTATGGACTCACATCTATTTTCAATATGAAGGTATTTTCAGTATGAGTGGAGGTGCAGGGAAGGGGCCACTGGCCGTGGTGATTGTGTATGCATTTGACTGCACCACCTCGACCGCGGAATGGTACAAGGTAGACGATGTCTTTTGGTGTGTGCAAGAGAAGCTCACCCGCATCGTGGGTAGCAGACTCGGCTACACATACGTCATGTCAACCCCAAATACATACACATCCGAAATGAAACTAGTTGACTCAGTTGACACAAAAGAAAAAGGCTACACAGGTAGCTCGTCCTGGAAAAGGACTGCCTGCATGAAAAACATGGCATCTGGCCTCCATGAGGCACATAGACTAATCAGCCAACATGGAGACCAAAATGGAATCATCTTGCTCTTTTCTGATGGGTTGGTCAACAAGGGCGACTTCTTTGATGGTGCTGAGAACATCGACTCCAGCGTGCCCGTCTACACGTTTACCCTCGGCGGAGATGCATATAACCAGGTATGTGATCCAGGCTAATCCAGTACGTCTAGATCAAGATCAACTAATTAATTAATTTATTAATGTATGCCTATATCATGTGTATATGCTATATATAGGGTCTTCGTACCATCGCAGCTAAATCATCAGGTGGGATGTTCAGCCCTCTCCCTGTTCCAGACAACCCATCCCTGTCCGTGCCCTTCTCGCAACTGATGGATACCATCCTTGATGGTTCCAAGAAGTACCATGAGAAGAATCCTAGTCCCACTTCAGGTATACATAAAAAAACATCTGATCCTATCCAAATTGATGAGTATTTATAGAAATATGCATGCTAGGAAACAAAAATGTGATCAATATATATTGATGTGCAGGGAGGTGGCCACTGGATGTGGTGATTGTGTCCGCATTTGATTGCACCGCCTCGACCCCGGCCTGGAACAAGGTGGACGGTGAGGTCTTTTGGTTGGTGCAAAAGAAGCTCACCAGCTTTGTGCATAGCTGCCTTGGCTACACATACGTCATGTCCACCCCTAACACGTACACATCTGAGATGAAACTAGTTGACTCCACGGAGACAGAGGCAAATGGCTACACAAGTAGCTCGGCTTGGAGAAGGAATGCATGCACCAACAACATGGCGGCTGGTCTCTCTGAGGCACAAAGAATGATCAGCGACCATGGGCACCTGAATGGCATCATCTTGCTCTTCTCGGATGGGTTGATTAACAATGGCAACTTCTTTGACGGAGCTGAAGGCTTCGTCTCCAAAGTGCCTGTCCACACATTTACTCTCGGTGGAGTTGCATATAACCAAGTACGTATCAGATTGGAATTACCTCAGCTCAAACCTGTATCAGCTACAAATATAATTATTTAATTCAATTTATGCATATATCATGTGTATATGCTACAGGCACTTCGCGCCATCGCAGGAAATTCACCAGGCGGCACGTTTAACTTCCTCCCTGTTCCGGAAAAGCCGAGTCTATCGGTTCCCTTCTCGAGGCTGGTGGACAGGATCCTCAATGGCACCACGGAGGATGGTATTTGTACCAACAACATTGGATCCGATCTGAATTCAAGAGCAATCATAAACATATATATATATATTTGCTTGCTAGCAAACATACATATGAATATATGACTGAATGAATGATATATACTGATGTATAGGGAGAAGGCCATTGAACGTGGTGATTGTGTTTGCATTTGATATCACCAAGGCGACCTCGATCTACGCTAAGAAGGATCATCAAGTCTACTGGTTGGTGCAAAAGAAGCTCATCAACTTCGTGGATAACTGCCTCGGCTACATATACTTTGAGTCCAAATCTAACAAATATGACTATGATATGAAATTAGTTGACTCTACTGACAAACCAAATGGCTATAAAGCAAGCAAGGCCCGGAAAAGGACCGTCTGCACCAAAAATATGTCGGCTGGCCTCTCCGTGGCGGAGAAAATGATCACTGACCGTGGACGACACTCAGATGGCATCATCTTGCTATTATCTGATGGACAGACTAACGCGGGTGACTTCTTTGATGGTGCTGAGAACTTCGCCTCGCAAGTGCCCGTCCACACGTTTACTCTAGGTGGACCTGCATATAACCAAGTACGTATCAGATCGGAGTTCCCTCACTCAAAATATTGATCTGCTTATTAGCTGTTTTATTTTATTGTCCTTTTCTTGTGTATATGTTTCAGGGTCTCCGCACCATCGCGGCAAAATCCCAGGGCGGGATGTTCCACCCCCGCCCTGTTCCGGAGAATCCTAGTGGATCGGCGCCCTTCTCGCTACTGCTGGATAGAATCCTTAATGGCACCATGAAGGCCGGTGAGTATCTTCCTAATCGCAATCCAGGTATACATATATTAGTAAGTTACACGTGCATAGCACGTGAGAGCCCAGATAATGAAATTGCAATCGAAGGTTGACATATTGTTACTGTATTAATTATAACATGCAAATGGAATTGTGAGGCATATGCATGCATGGAGTATAAGATGCAAAAATCACGTAAATAATATATCGACCATGTTTTGTCTAGGTGCCTTTTTGGCTATAAAGTTATTGTTCTACCTGCAAAGATAAATATGATTTATGAAGGTACATAGCCTTGAATACCAAGGAAAAATGAATGATAGTAGTGTCCCAGCGGACCTCTTTTTCCCCTCTCCCTCCCGCGACGCTCCCGCGGGCGTCCGGGGGGGAACGCTAGCCTGCGCCACCGCCGGTCCCCCCTCCTCCTCTCCCCCCTCCCTCGCCGCCGCCGGAGGGAGCGAGCCCGCTCATCGCTGGCGGCGGCGGGGCCTTCTCATCTCTGCTCGTGGGGGTTTCGGCGTGGGCCGGACTCCTCCGGCCGGATGTGGCACTCGGCGCTGGGCGCGACAGCTCGGCGGCGCGCCGGCGTGGGCCGATGATGCGACAGTGCGGCCTTGGCGGTGGTGCGGGCTCGAGGATGGTGGCGGCGGCTGCGTCACGGCGGCTTGTCCAGATCCGCCTCTGGCGCCGCGGATCGTGGGCGACCTGGGTCGCGGTCGGCCTTCCTTGCCATGGCTCGGGGGGGGGGTGGATGGCCGGGCCGGGCCCTTGCGGCTGGTCGCCGACGCACGGCGCAGGAGACTCCCCTGGTGGCCATCCTTGGACGTTGCAGCAGGCTCTGCTCCCTCCTCTCAAGTGACGGGCGTCTGCCGAGGCCATGCTCGGGGCCGGGCCTATGGCAGGGTGGGGCGAAATGGTGGTTTCAGGGCGGAAGCCAGTTGGAGGGACGGGAGCTCCGCCGAGCTGCCCGTCGCCGGCACTGTGTTGTCGCAGGTCATGGCCGCGGGCCACCCCTCCACCTCCCCCCTTCCGCATCTCTGTTTGTTATCGGTTCCGGCATTGTTCGGCGGGTTTGCTGGCGGTCTCGGAGGTGGTTCCTGTGCAGATTGCTCAAAGCCTCGACCTTTGGTGGTTCTTGGGGCGGTCTGGATGCAGGGGCGGCGGCTCTGGCAGTGGGAGGCGTGTTGGTCGTGGGCTGACCGCACAACTCGGGTGCGGGCAGGCAGCCATGGTCGCTTGGGTGGCATGGATGCGGGTGGTTGGCGGAGTGAGGTTGCGACGGAGGGGAAGGAGCACCGGAGTTCATCACTCGCCCAGTCCCAGTACTGGCCGATGGAGGCGGCGTCCGTGGATGTCGTTCTCCTTCTTGCAGGCTCCGTCGTGGTGCTCCCATTTGCCTTCGTGTCACTCCAGGTGAAAACCTGATCTTCGGGATCAGACGGTGACGGCTTCCTACAGTCGTTTCCCTCTTGAGGGCATCGTCTTGGAGTCCTTGCTCCGGCTTTGTCCGTCTCATTACCCCTCGGTGGATTGCTCATCGTCATGGTGGTCTTCGGCTTATCATTAGGGTGCATAGTCGTCGTTGGGGTGGTGTTTTCGGTGCTCGGCACCTTTGTATCTCGCCTTGGGTGTGTGCGTTGAGTGTGGTGGTGGCGTGCGTTTGTATCTTCTTACTCGATGTTAAGGTGATGGTGCTTTATATATAAAGCAAAGTGAAACCCTTTTTCTTAAAATGAATGATAGTTTGGATAGAAAAAAATTAGAAGAGTATGAGTATGGAATCGTCTAGAATAAAGTAGAAGCGTGCTCTATGTTTTGAGCAAAATGTCCATATGGCTCTCGCCAACCTAGAATCTTCTAGATAGTACACATGGCAGAATCTAGTAAAGTAAGAAGAAGATCCAACAGTCAGCAACACTAGGATCTGCCATGTCTCTACCATCGGATCGGCTTCATCAAACAGTGTTTATTCCAAGTTATTCGTACACTATATAATATAATAATAATATAATAGTGGTATAGAAACATCTGATCCATGATGAGAATGAATTTTGAATGTTTAATGTTGATGTGCAGGGAAGTGGCCACTAGACGTAGTGATTGTATATGCATTTGATTGCACCACCTCAACCCAGAATTGGTACAATATGGACCATGTCTTTTGGTTGGTGCAAGAGAAGCTCGCCGGCCACTTCACGGATAGCTGCCTCGGCTACACTTATGTCATGTCGACCCCAAACACGTGCACCTCCGAGATGAAAATAGTTGATTCCACCGAGAAAAAGGTAAACGGCTACAAAGGAAGCCCGGCCTGGCAAAGGATGGCTTGCACGAAGAATATGGCATCCGGCCTCTCCGAGGCGCACAAACTGATCAGTTATCGTGAGCACCAGAACAGCATCATCTTGTTCTTCTCCGATGGGCTGATCAACAAGGGCGACTACTTTGATGGAGCCGAGGACTTCCCCTCTAAAGTACCTGTCCACACATTTACTCTCGGCGGAAACGCATATAACCAGGTACATATCAGTTCAGAAACACTCTAGTACAAATTATGACTGTATATTAACTACATCAATTCGTTCCTATTATTACAATCATGCCTATATATATGCTATAGGGTCTCCTTGCCATAGCCGAGAACTCCCCGGGTGGGATGTTCCACCCCCTCCCAGTCCCGGATAAGCCGAACCTATCGGTGCCTTTCTCAGACCTGCTGGATAGAATCCTTGGCGGCACAGCATGAAATCCTCCTAGTCAGAAACTCCCAGTTCAGGTAATATATATGATATATTAACCGGCTATATATTGTCATATTCATCGGTGTGCCAATGAATGAATGATGTCTAATGTGTGACGTACGCACATGAATGCAGCTACGAGAAACATGGGGACGATGGTGGTGATGAGGCTGCAGGTCGTCGCCACCTTTGCCACCAAGCAGTAGCTACTACCTCCACCATTTTGAATCTTCGTCGCGCGCACGGCGCACCGGCGCAGCACTTTATTTCTAATTTATATTTCCTGCTGTATCAAACAAGGATGCTCCTTATTTGTTTTCCATAAATTTTTCCTCAGTAACAATGTATTAATTAGTTGCATATGTTTCTCTTTTTTATCTTTCTAGTAAAAACTACTGCAAAAATGTTTACAAGTGGCGTGTACAAAAGCCTTATCACCCTAACAGGCTCACGCAAGCCATAGGTAATTGGTAGCAGCGTAACAGGAATACTTTTCGTTCTGTCCGCTATTGATAGCCACACGGTATAGTCACGAGCACTTTGTCCAGCGCACCGCTGGTAATAATTTCACAAGGAAAAAGAAAAGGATGTGCCTCTCGTCTTTTACCCGGGCATACGTGACAGATTACAAAAATCATCAGTTACAGACTATTCCCTCCGTTATTAAGTATAAGTCTTTGTATAGATTTCACTATGGACTACATACGAAGCAAAATGAGTGAATCTACACTCTAAAATGCATTTATATACATCCGTATGTAGTTTATAGTGGAATCTCTACAAAGACTTATATTTATTAACGGAGGGAGTACATATTAAAAAACTCTAGCCAATCCAGTAAAACCGGCTAGAGGAGTAAACCGTTTTACTCTTCTAACCAGCACCTAGCCGATCATCTAAACTGAGTATAAATTTTACTCCGCCGCTTATCCGGTGAGTAAAATTCCTCCACCGCTTAGCCTCATAGTAAAATTCATCACACGTGCTCTGACACTTCTCCCCCACCATTGTGCACCCCCACTGCTGCTGCCAAGTCTGCCAGTCCCCGCCGCCCATCCACAGCGTGGTTTCGCGCCGCCACGAGCCGAGCGCGGGCATGTCTTCCTCACGCCGCAGCCGCGACACCGTGGCCTCATCTAGCAGGCTCACCTGCTTCCCTGACGTCCCTGCGTCGCCACTGCCATAGAGGAAGTACCGCAACGCTCGGCAGTGGGCATGGGTGACATGGTTGGCTGAAATTTTCAATCAAAACACACACAAGAAGCTTTGGCGTGGGTTGTTTCAGACCGCCGAGCTCGCCGCCGCGAGTACGACATTTGGTCGATCGGCTGCAGG
This sequence comes from Aegilops longissima, assembly GCA_021605205.1. Lineage (NCBI taxonomy): Eukaryota > Viridiplantae > Streptophyta > Magnoliopsida > Poales > Poaceae > Aegilops > Aegilops longissima. Next base: position 8,067,469 of record CM038677.1, read on the forward strand.
ACACCGATATCTGCCTGAACTATGAGTGTGTTGATTTGTAGCGCATTGAACCGGTTGAGTTGGGGGTGGTGACCCCGCGAGTAGCAAGGGAGGACCGGGACGCGAGGGAGCGGGTCGCCGCAGAGGCTGCTAACGTGGCGTACATGGCGGACCTCCACCGCAAGTACCCCGAGCTCGTGTAGGCGGAGCCCTGCACGTACGTGGAGTGCGCGGCCAGCGTGGGGTGGGGGGGGGGGGGGGTGGGGAGGAGGTCATCGTCCTCTTAGGCGGGGAGGACGACAACAATAGCAATGACAATTTCAACGTTAAAGAATGGCGAAGGATCTTCCCGACTCCGGCGACGACGCCACAGGGCCAGACCGTGGGCGGTGGGATGTCTAGGGCATACTGGCTGGCCCTCGGAAGTCCGATTAGTAAGGTTTCAGTTTGTGTTTCAACTAGACTATGTTTCGGTGGATGTTAATGTAAATTATGTGTTGAATTTGGGTTTAAACTAGACTATGTTTTGGTGAAAGTTTGTATAAAATCGAATATTTGTTCATCACATTCGAATTTACATTTTACTCCATTATATTTAAGGAATTGGTTTGGTCCGATCAAAAGTTAGTGGAGTATTTTTGCCCCACTAAAGTTTACTCGGACGGATACTGCTCTATTTTTTAGGGGATCAGCTATAGTTGCTCTTAGAAATCATCAGTTAATTAGATTATACATGTATCATCATCAGTTTACAAAAAATTGTTGCTCCTCTCGTCTTTCGCCCACCTCTCACCTCCCTGTCGAAGCCTTCCCATCGGCCGACAGATCCAACACGAATCGGGAATCGGAGTAGGCAACAGGCTCACACACACAGTATGAACATGAAAAAGTGCTCACTGGATGTACGTACCTACTCATCACACATCAACTTGTGAGCCGCGTCACAAGGCCACATGCTTCAGAGTTCATATATAGCTAGCTGCAGGCTATAGTACTTGTGCCAGCGGCGTGGATAAGAAACAACGGTTTATCATCAACGGTTTGATCCGTGCAGGGCGTGGGTGCCTGTGTGCGTGTGTCCATGCGTGCATGAGTTTGTTGGCAGCGGTAGCCGGCTGATCGCGGCCTTCTGTTGGAGCTTGCCCGCGTCAGGGCGCGTCCTTTTTTCTTTTAGCATCAGCACAGACACAAGCGCTCATATACACGCGCATACAATTACCCCTATGAACGCCCACATGCACACCCTACCCCTATGAGCACCTCTGAGAGACTGAGCCGGCATATCATTTTGAGATTTACGAAGTCAACGTAGGCGCCTCGTCGTCGACGGGAACGTCTTCTCCCACTGAAAGCGCATCGCCGGAAATCTTGAAATAAATTCAGGAATAATGCGAGCACCAGGATTTGAACCCTGATGGGTTGGGGTCCTAGGCGTGGGCCAGAGCGTGCTGGTCGTGCGTGAGTGGGGTGTGGGTACACAACGTCGTACACACGCGTATATAGCTTCCTTTGTCCTCCCGGCGGCTCCTAGGGCGGCCCACACAGGTGGCCATGGATCCAGGCCACTTGCCCACACCTAGCCAAGTATAGCAAGGCGGAGATCTCCCCTTTGTCATCTTCCTCTTTGGCAAACAAATCTTCCTTTTGAGCTCTAGATTCGGCCATGTCTGCCCTTTGGTCGATGGGACTGTACACGGCTCTCTTCGGCGGTGGTGCGATATGTGGTGTCGTGACCATTTTGCCATGTGGTGGCAGCCCCTCTGTAGATTGCGGTATTGATCTAAAGGTGTCTTCTTGAGGGTTCGTTCCTCCAGATCTGCTGGTTGGCTTAAACAAAGAGATGTAATCTATGGACGACAGCTTGACGCGGAGTGTATAGTTATGAAGTGGTGCATCACATTTAACTACTGATATTGAGAAAAAATGATGGTGACAACGCATGACTGACTTCGATAATGGTGCTACTTCAACACCCGGTTTGAAGCTCTCGGTTGAAAACCTAGGTGTGACCAATGTTGGTTATACCTGCCAATGACGATGTTTTTGCGTGGTTACCTCGTTGAAGGCATTGCTCCGATAGATCAAATTGGTTATTTAGGGTGAAAACCTAGAGTCTGACCTTTTGTAGTTGGATCTGGTGACTGTGGCACTTGAGCACTGCTCCTTTTCTGAAAGTATTGCTGTCGAAGAACCCCGTCATCCTTGTGGTGTCATGAGATAGTTGGTGCGGATGTTGTAGGTTGTCGATCACGGATTCGATAGTTTCAGGGTTTCTACTTTTTTTCTCACTTAGGCATAGTTTTGGTCTTATATGAGTTTACTGTTTGCCGACGTATATTTATGTGTGTGTGTGTGTGTGTGTGTGTGCGCGCGTGTATTATGTTGGTTGTTTGCATCAAAGTTATGAAGAGGCCAGGTCTGTGCACATTGTATTTGTATCCCCTTGGTACTTCTTACCGAGCCAATAAAATCCACCGTTGTCGAAAAAATCGATAAGATCAGTTAATAGTTTAGAAGATGTGTTATAATAAGTATAACACTGGAAAACGGCAATACTTGGTACTCCCTCCGTTCGGAATTACTCGTCGAAAAAATGAATATATCTAGATGTATTTTAATTGTAGATACATCTATTTTGTGACAAGTAATTCCGAACGGAGGGAGTATAACACTGGAAAACCACAATATTTGATATAGCCCCTCCTCTCCCTTCGCGATCCCGTCCCATCTATGCCGAAAAGCAGCATGGGTTCCATCCCGGCCGATGATGCACTGCTGGCTAGATACCCCGCCATTACTAGGGAAAACCTTATACACAGAGGTACATCAGTAGCGCTGGTCAAAACTAGGAACTACTGCTACTTAGTAGTAGCGCTTGTCGCAAAAGCACGCTACAACTATAGTTTCAGCAGTTGCGCGTGTGCGCAGAAAAGCGCTACTACTATAATTACCACACTGTTGCCGGTAGGCTAGGAATAGTAGTAGCGGTTCTTACTTTCCCTAAGATCATGAACACACAAATAGGAAACTCTAGAATACACAAGTTTTGGATGTGAATTTTTTTATTTGTGAGACGTATTTCGAGAAGCACCCAACTCGAATAGGGTAATTGTTCCTGGGTCATTACTTGCTAGAACCAATTTATTTTCTTCCTTGTCATAATCATAGTAAATTTCTTGATCTTGTCGCCTAGAAACAACTCAAGTGTGTAGCTATAGTACTTACTTGCACCTTCAACAACCCTTCTTTCCTTTCACTTGTGTGTATAATGCCATCGCCTTCCTCATGACCCTAGGTTGCGATAGCAGCCGTGACCTTTTCTTGCAGGATGGATGAGAGAGGGAAGAGAGCAGTTTCTCCAATCTAGATTTTCTTTCCATCTTTCCGACCTTCTCAAGGGCTCGAGGGGCTTCATGTGGATTGTAACCAGCAGCGGCGAGTAGCATCATTCCGATATAATCTGCTTCTATCTCCTGCCTGCATATATACTTAACGTGATCACTGTCAGCTAACTTGCATGGTTAATTTAGTACGTACAATGCAGTTAATTAATTAGGGCGCAGTTAGAGTTCATCTGGAAGCCTACGTATTCTAATACAAAGCCACCACGGATCTGATTGCTTTGGTTTTTTCTTTTTCCTCATCTACGCGAAGCATCTTATATGACTTTGCTAACTGCTGGCGTGTTTTTGTGTGTGTTCGTGTTGGCTGTGTGCATTCTTACTATGCAGAGAGTGGCCGGGTGTGTTCATCATGTTTTGCATCCTCTTGATGCATCATTTTAAGCCAGTAAAATTCACCTTTTTTGAACAATATAAAAAAGATATGAGCGAGTAATTACCTACCTTCGCAGGAATGGGGCGGTGAGGAAGGCTGGAAACCACCTGTTGTCGATCAAGTTTGCGATCATCTCTGACGTGTGCTTTGCAAGAACGTGTCCGAACTATACATACAATGCAAAAGAAAATTTAATACTATGCATGCTCTACCTGATGAACAGATGATCTGAGCTACGCACGTACCTCGTGCCCAAGAACAGCGGCGATCTCGGCGTCGGTGTGGAGACGGCGGAGTAGCCCGGTGAAAACTACGATTTTGCCGGTGCACAGCACATAAGCGTTGACGCTGTCGTGTCTGAGAACAACCGCCTCCCAATTGAGGCCGTCCACCCAGTGGAGAGCCTTGTTGGGCAGGCTACTGTGGACGCCGCCGACAAGCTCCATGACGATGCGGTTGACGCGGACGTTCTGATCGTCGTTCTCCTCGAGGATCCAGGATGCGTACTTCTTCTTGAAAGCTGCGAAGTAGGAGTCCGTGGCATGGCGCTCGCGTGCGGCCCGGCCGGAGCGGGGGACGAGGTGGGCGCGGTTGGTGTAGGGCACGGTCTCGACGTGGTAGCCACGGTGCATGGTGATCATCCCCATCGCCGGCCGCCGTTGGCTACGTAGTATACATGAGATTCATCGGGGGTACAGTTTATTTCCGGGAGTGAGTGGAGGAGTAAGAGTCGGAATTAAGTTCTAATATGGCATTGGATCGAATTATCGATCGAAGCCGATTATGAACTGCAGCTGCAGTCGGAAAAGGAAACGGTTGTTAATCACTGCACGCTTCTTCTTAGATGAGATATACTAGATCCCTTCAAAAATACTTGTCATTCAAACAGATATATCTAGTTGTATTTCAGTGCTAGATACACATGTTTGCTCTTGTCGGCGCCGCCGCCGGTCTGCCCCATCTGTGATGGCCTCTAGGCCTTGGAGGTGCGGAGGATTCTCAGCGGCCACGCCGGTGGGATGGATCCCGTTCTCGTTCTTGTTAATATCAACATTTTGGTTGAGGCTGTGTAGCGACGGCGATGTCCCTCGGTAGGAATAATGTCTTTCATGTTGAGACCTTTTCTTCCATTAGGAAGAGCTTAAGCCGCTCAGGTATGTCTTCCTGGGGTATTGTGATTAAGCTCGTTCTGAATGAACGTAACCCATCCCGGATCCTGCTCGTAAAGACGCAGATAGAAGTTTAGCCCTCCTAAATGAGCTAGAGCCTGGGGGTCTTGAATCTCCGGCAGGAGACTGATCAGAAAGGAGGAGCCGACGAAGCACGAACTAAAAAGATTGAAAATTGGTATTAGGCATAATGCTCCCGCTTGAAAGAAAACTAAGGAAAAATCAATATGGAGCCGTCAGAGGCTTATCTGGCCGATATGACTTCCTGAAATTCTTTCCTGATAAAAACCTAAAATGGAGGGGTTGGGGCTTTGGCTTCAGGCTCAAACTCTATCTTGTGGTAGACTACCCTCCTAGGAAGCGCTTGGGCAACTAACTTGTGGGGCATGACATTCAAAATTCATCATTTACATTAGGAATTTCCTGGAAAAAAAAGTCTTATGTGTATTGGATCCGCTCTTCTGTTAGCATGAACACATAAATGATATTCTTCTTATTCTTCCTAAATAGAACCCCCCACCCACGAAAACTCAAAACGGTGCCCGGGCTCATCTGCTCCCTCTCAGCAAAAAATTCAAAAAAAAAAATACAAGAAAAATTTAAAAAATTCCAAATTTTTTTGTGGTGGTAGATAATTTGGGCGTGAGGTGCCCCAAAATTCAACTTATTTGGACATCTGAGTAGCTCTCGGCAAAAAAGACAAATCGGGGTCAAAACAGTGCGTGAACAGTACACATTTTTACAGACCCTGATTTTGTCTTTTTTGCCGAGAGCTGCTCAGATGCTCAAATGAGTTGAATTTTGGGGCGCACCTCACGCGTCAAATTATCTACCACCACAAAAAATTTGGAATTTTTTGAATTTTTCTAGTATTTTTTTTGAATTTTTTTTCTAAGCCCGGGTGCAGATTAGCCGCACTCCCCCCACCCACACCTTTCTTAGGACTATCAAGCCTTCTCGAATTAGGTCTATGGTAGAAGCTTTGAACGTAGTTACTAATGGCATCTCTAACGCAGACTCTTAAATAATCTGTAAAACATCGGAACAAGCTGTCCGGACACACTTTGTCATTAATGTGAACTCGTATTTGTCCGTGAACGTGTGCGCACTTCCGTTTTCCCTCAATCGGATGTAAAACAGGGTGCTTTGTGAGAATCCGAACCTATATAACATAGGACTCCGACACCCATTGACTACCCAAAACTAAGATGAAGTCCGCGCATTTTGACCGGTCCCATTAGTAGAAAACAGGGAACTAGTCCCGGTTCCGGAGGACCTTTAGACCTGATTCTGGAACCGAGACAAAAGGGTCGGAACTAAAGCCCAAAACCTTTAATCCCGGTTTGCTTACGAAACGTGACAGAAGGGGCTTCACATGGCCGCTGCGGGGCGCCCAGGCAGGAGGACCTTTAATCCCGGTTGGTCACACCAACCGGGACCAAAAGGCAGCCACGCGTCAGCAACTTGCAGGCGCTGGAGTTTTTTTTTAAAGGGGGGTTTAGTGGTTTTGGAGGGTTAGGGGTTTCATATTGTGTTAGCTAGCTAATAGAGAGAAGTGAACTCTCTTCTCCGTGCTTGGTCAACGCTAGCTACTGTACGTATAGAGAGAACTCGACATACTAGCTAGTAAGCAAATGAAGGAAGCATTAGTTACACAAAATCGTCATGAACATAGAGAGGGAAGTGACCTCTCTTTCTCCGAGATTGGTCAAACAACATGTTTTCGTATATATCTATCCGATGCTACTACATATATACAATTAACATCTCTTACAATCCCTAACATCTAAAATCAATTTGAACTTCCACACGGCATCCTCCGTCTTTATGTATGACGTGGTCAAGAAAAAATCCCGCCAATTCCTCTTGAATTGCTCGTATGCGATCATGTGGTAGGTGTTCATCCCGCATCTGCCACAACTAATTTAAAGAAGGGGGTCAATACATATATATATGAAAGAAACTCAACACAATTGATGGTAATAAAATAAAATTTTGAATATTGTTTACGTACTTCATATTGTTCGTCAAAGTAGCCCCGCTGAGAGGTCGAGTTGTAGATGAACTCGCAAACGTAGTATTCACATAAATTATTCTCGTCTTCCTGCCACAAACACTTTATGAGAAATAGAGTTCAATCAAACTAATAATCTAGCATGATAAATGGTATTGATTAAACTAGAATCAATGAGAGATGCGCGGAACTAGCTAGTACTACTTACTTTGGGGTGTGTAAATCGCAGCTCCTTCGGCAGATCCGGAACCATTTCGGTGAACTGTTTCCAAACCCTGCCAGGCAAAGGAAATGATTACTTGATATCAGCAAATGAACGAAAGTTGCCGATATGGTGCGATAATGATCGATTGAACTTACTTCTGGAGCATTACAGCCATGTCCGCATACTCCTGGCGATCTTTACGTCTCGAGTCTAAGACAACTACTACTCCCCGGTCAAGCTTAATCTCTAGCAGAATAAAGTGGAAACTGCGCATGCATAACTCATCAATTACATTACTATAACCTCGAGTAAGCGAAACCGAATATGCACAAGACAGTAACACTCACTTGAAGTTGTAATGAAAGAGTATTTTCCATTTGTTTTGATGTCGAAGTAACGATTGTAGCAAGTTGTCCTCAGTATCTTTGTTTCTCTTTTTAACTCATTTACGGTATTTGGGTTAATGAACCCAATGTCATAGATTTGTCATTTTTTGCATTCGATAATCTTCAGTCTGCATAATATAGTGAGGATAATTATATATACATGCAATGAAAGAGTTGAGCTATAGAGACTTAATTACATAAGTAATACTTACACACAGTAGCAAGTCATGAGTTGTTTATCGAGGGCATCTTGATTGAATAACTAAAATAACTCCACAAATTCAACAGGCAGCAACTCAACTCCAATGAGGCCGCGCTCATCGTTAATTCTAACCATCATACTATCCTTCCCAGACTTCCTGCAGGTATCCATGTACCATTCATGCAATCTTCGCATCATCGTTGTTAGAGGAGGATGATCAGGTTTGACGAGAGGCTTCCCGTACTCACATCTGAAGATCTCTACTGCCTCTAACGTTTCAAACTCCTCGGGCAATCACCAAGATTGGTGCCGGGCAATAGCCTCGGATGATTAGCGACGACATCGCTAGACACCTTGAGCGGGGGGCACAATTGCTTCGCCTGTTCGCCGAGCTGGGGAATTGTTTTCCCACTTCTTCATTGTGCTAATCTTGCATCAATAAAAGTACTTCCCGACCGCCGCACGTCTTGATATGTCTTTTTAATACAGCGGACATAGTTGGAATCCGGCGGAGGCGGTGGTGGTCGCTTCAGGGCATCCAGATTGCGCTTCGCTTTCACCGGATCTACCGTTTCCTTCGGAGGTGGAGGTTTCCGTTCAAAGTGGGCCTCCACTTCGGCTGCCATGATGTCATCGGTTTCCTTGTCAGTCCTCTCATATGGTAACTTTGGAAGAGGCTCCAGGCTTGGACCAAATCTGTATTTCTTCTCGCCTCTTGTACTGCTAGCCACCGAAGCGGCGGCGTCTTTCTTCTGCCGTTGCTGACGCGGCAGAGTCCGCTGACACGCCGGAGGAGGCGGAGTGCTCCAGCGCGTCAGAGGAGGCCGAGGAGGAGGCGGAGTGTCGTCACTCGCCGGAGGAGGCGGAGTGTCCTGATCACTCGCCGGAGGAGGAGGAGGAGGAGGCGTCCAGTTTGGAAGCTTGATGTACTCCTTCCTCCATGGACAGGTACTCCTTAAAGCATAAACCAGATGATTCTCCCCTTCGTCAAGCTCCAGCTCCTCAAATCCCTCCATTATTTCATCCACCGCCACAACAACATGGCCATGTGGACTCGGACGGCAATGAAAAGTTCCCTCAGCTAGAGGAGGTGCAACAGAGCCGACCGCCGCCTTCAAAGTCAGGTTCTGGCATTTTTTCATTAGCTCGCAATTTTTAGTCTCCGTGATACTATCCACGGGGTAGCGAGGAGCCGTGAAATCAGGCTGAACGAGCTCCGTGGAAGCCACGTTGCTCTCCGCTGAGATGCTGGGGTAGCTTCTGGGGCAGCGTCAAAGCAAGGATCTTCGTGCCGCTGAGATGCTTGATCGGTAGCTCGCTGGCTCTCAAGTTCCTCTAGCTTTGCTATTCTTGCATTGAGCTTCTGCATTGAGCTCGCTTCCACTTTCCTCTTCCTCTCTCGGCTTCTGTAACCATCGCTGCCGGGGAACCCTATTGGAAATATGCCCTAGAGGCAATAATAAATTGGTTATTATCATATTTCCCTGTTCCTGATAATTGTTTATTATCCATGCTAGAATTGTATTGATCGAAAACTCAGATACATGTGTGGACACATAGACAACAATGTGTCCCTAGTGAGCCTCTACTAGACTAGCTCGTTGACCAAAGATGGTTATAGTTTCCTAGTCATAGACATGAGTTGTCATTTGATAACAGGATCACATCATTAGGAGAATAATGTGATGAACAAGACCCAAACTATAAACGTAGTATATGATCGTGTCAAGTTTATTGCTATCGTTTTCTGCATGTCAAGTATATGTTCCTACGCCCGTGGACACGTGCTCCAAGCTCTCCGCCCACGACGGTGCCCCTGTCTCCGACACGTCGGAGTACAGCAGCCTCGTTGGCCGGCGCCCTAGAGTACATGACGATGACTCGCCTGGACATCGCGTAGGCAGTCCAATAGTGCTGCTTGGAGATGCACGATCGGCATGACGCTCACCTTGCAATCGCCAAACGGATTATGCGCTATCTTCGCGGCACCACTACCGATGGACTACATCTCTGGCGAAGTAGCGAGCCCAGAAAGTTGTAGGTGGGCCATGTGTGCCTTTTGGGGTTTTAACCCCTTTTTTGTTTTGGTTCTGTAGATCTGCCATTTCTATTTTTCTGTAAGCACTCCTACATCGTGTTAATCAATCGTACATGTGTTTTTAGTCCCACACACAATGCTTTTGAATAGGATTTAGTCCACATTTTATTTTTAATTCTTTGAAGCTTTGTTTCTTTTTACCTTTTATTTTCATTTCCATAGCGCAAAAACAAAACCCTAAGCTATAAGAACGAAAATGTTTTTTGCGCCACTTAGTTAAATGTCCGCCCCCAATGCGCATGTGTACGTGTCACAGCCCGCATGCAACTAGACATGTCTCACCTCAGACGCATGCGCACCTAGGAAGATTGTTAGCCAGTTGCATGTCCACCACTAGACTTGCAACCCCACTGCAACCGTGTGGCCCTGATGCGACTATAACTGGGCTAGTAAGGGTTGTGCTACTAGGGGTTGTGGTCTAGTAGGGGCCATGCTTGCTAATTATAAACACGCTCACGAGGAGACTAGCTAATTGGATGCTATCGGAGCCGTCCTAAACTGCAGCACATCTCTCGCTTCACGTATGTTACTCACAGAATAAAGCAACTATACAGTCAATGTTTATATTCCATAGGAATGTACTAACACATACGTAGTCTCATACAATGGAGGAAAACATCATGTCTCGACGCCTTTGGACCATGTTTCATACACGGAGTAATAATTGACAACACGTTTGTTCTCTTTTGTAAAAGAGAGATACATTTTTATTCATAGAGCCCTTTATTATTCGATAACAATGTGGCTATGGGAAACATAAAATTGTTCGGGTAGTCCGTAAGGACGTTTACATAAGACCAGAATCTAATGTTACATCTCTCGCTTCTTTAGCTTAACTATGAGCCCATTTTTCATCTCCAGTATACAAGATGGCTTGGGCTGGATGCTTTGCCCTTCCATCACCTCCACATCAAAGTTCCACAACACCGAGGCGATGACGGTCTTCATCTGCATAACCGCAATTTCCTTGCCAAGGCATATCCTTGGGCCCGAGTTGAATGCCAAGAACTTGTGAGATGGTACGTACCTCAGATTGTTGCCATCTTCCGAGAGCCACCTATCTGGGTTATAGTTGAGACAGTCATTACCCCACACGCCCTCCATTCTTCCCAGGGAGTAGAGAGAAATAAGGATGGTGTCACCGGTGCGCACCTCATGGCCACTCGGCATAATATCATTGGAGGCCACCGTCTTGCGCTCGAAAGGTGCCGGTGGGTACAACCTAAGAGTCTCGTACAAGACGGCTCTCAGATAGACTAGAGATTTGATTTCGTTCGGCTCGAAGATCATCATGGCATCCACACCGGATGCTACTTTGCATGATGCAATGGGCCAGAGTTCACTCCGGATGATTGACACAATGTTTGGGTTCTGGGCAAGGTTGTAAAAAATCCATGTCAGGGTTGTTCCAATTGTGTCCCTTGCAGCGAGCATGTAGCCAATGTTCTTGGCATAGGACAAGTCATCGTCAACGTAGTTTGGGTAGGAAGACATAATATCCACACCATCTTGTTCGTCGTCACTACCAAAATGACATGTGTTGATCTTCCTCTCCATCATCTCCATCTTCCTCCTCTCCATCATCTCCATATTCCTCCTCCCCATCATCTCCACGAGGAACCTTCGTAGCACTTTGTGCGCTGTGCAGAGCTTTCTTTCGGGACCGATGTTTAGCCACCTCATTAATTTCCAGCAAGAAGATGGCATGGTGTGCCGGAAAAATCCCACCTCCATGACTGTGTTCAGAGCGACCACGGCGTCCATGGGTGGTTTGTCTAATGATAGGAGGCCAGGATCCACACCAAAGAGAGACATAGTAGCCAGGTCAAACATAAACCTCGACATCAGTTCTTGCATGTCAAAAGGAGTGTCGGTGCTCGCCATGTAGGCGAGCAATGGGAGAAGGATGTTCTCCACCTTGTTGCGGCAGCATGCCTCCATACTGGCAATCATCCGCGGGTTGCTGAGCACGCTCTTCAATTTCCCACGTTGGGCGGCAGCGTCTTCACCATCGACAGTGAAGAGGCTGCCACCCATGATATCGAAAATAGTGGCGAACTCAGCACCCTTGGGGAAGTTGGTGTAGTTGGTCGTGAAGATGTGCCGGACATTAGCAGGGTCGCACGTGACGAAGAACCGCATCCCGGTCCCGGGTGGGCCGTGCGCCCTGAAGTTGTGGCCTAATCCCGCGAGGACCAAGGTGAGATAGTCATGCAAGTTGTGGACATTGACCATGAAGGAAGGGAACATATGCAATATTGGCCAGTTTGTAGGAAGCACTGATGTGTTCTTAGATCTACTGCTAGCCTTGAGATACAAGTATAGGGGAACAAGTAGCACAAGTAGCATGGAAATGAACATAATTGACATTGTTGGCAGTAGTGTGTGATATGCTACCTTTATAATGGACGTGGCTATGGCTTCATATATGTACAAGTTCCCTTGATGATATCCCAGTCTGTTGGTACTAATAGTGTCAACATAACTACACTTAATTGGGCTCAAAAGCAGGTGGCAGTTGGCATATTTTGCGATAAGAATATTTGGCGAGTTGGAATAAAGTTTCATTCGAGATTAGATCAAACCTAACCTAGCTCTTGAGTCCTTTCCTTGTCATTCGTGTTCACATCTTTTTGCACATAGTTAGCAAAATGTGGTTCAGTTTTCTGACTTATACTTTCTTATATGTACGGCCCTGACTTATATTTTTCTCAATTGTTCGGCCTGACTTATTTTTCTCATTTGAACGGCAGTACTGTGTGCCTGGCTGGGTGAAGTAAATTACAAGGCACGTACGCCATCTATTCGTACGTGCCTTGTACGAGGCAAGAGATGAAATAAAGCATGGGCACATTGCGTACGCAATCGAGTCTGCCATATAATGCTTTGGATTTCCAATTTGACTTGTTCATGCACCAAAGATTCATGTTTCTCCACGAGCACCAGAATTCCCTCCATTTTTTTTTCGTATGAGAAAACATGGTGTAAGAATAGGTGCTATATATCTTGAGTGGAAACAGAAGAAAGACGAGGACACACAGAGCTTTCTTGTTCAGCTTGTCGAGGTGAATTAGGCAGCCAAATATTTTGACTTTGTTTGGCACTTGTGATTCCCAGTTGATGTCCAACTTGGGTTCCATCAACCAGCCGTACGTAGGTAGGTGCTGAATTTTCATACATCGAGTAAAGTCGTGCAGACCGGTTCTGTAGATATTTTGCTTTGCCATTACCATTGGGTGAATGGTGGTGAGCTATCTCAAAAACAATGAAAAAATTAGAGTTGCTTGGCCATTATTCTTATCAAAATTCAGAGAAATTGCAAGATTCAGAGCAAAGAAAAATCCCCAGAAACGGGACCAACTAGGCAGGAGGCCCAAATGGACCAGGCCTGGCTACGAGGTGGGCCTCGCCTGATGATGCTGGGCTTAGCCTGCGCCTAACGGCAACCTGGGCTCATCCGGCCCATGATCCATCCACCCACTGGGATGTAATCTTAAATTTAATGTTAAAGTAAATCCGGTGAACAAGGAGGCAGTAAAGGTAATTCAAATAGCGACAGCTCCAGTCTTCAGAATCCTTTTTTCTCATAGAGTACAAGCGTAAGTTGCCGTTACATGAAGATCAGATGGTCGACGATGAGCCCGCCCGGTTTGGCGCCAACCGACTGCTCGCGTCGATTTCATTTAGTTAACAGCATGAGAAGTGTGGATTTCTTCAGTTAACAACACGACAAGTGTCGATTTCTTCAGGTTCTTGACATGGAGGGAGATGTGTAAGAGTAATTGGCATTGTTCTGCAGATCAGGGTCAGAATATTATGTGCCACAAGGCGACAGGCTTCAGACTTCAGATATACCTAGCCGCAGGCTACGCTTCTGCCAGCAGCGTGGATAAGGAAGAACGGTTCACAAAGTCCCAGCATTATTATGACTGTGAATAAGGAAGAGCGGTTTATCTTCAGCGCAACGGGTGTAGCACATCTGTCGCGCTCCAGTAAGCAGGCGCATGGAATGGGAGCTCAAGGGCAACACTTTGAGAGCACCATTCCTTTGTTAATTGGGAAGAAGAAGCTGACCGTTAATCTGGCAGAGCAGCAGTAAGCGACATGTGTAAGTACTAATCTGAACAGTCCGAGATGTACTAATACTACTGAATAAAAGTAAGCAGTTTGTGTGAAAAGCAGTCCTTGCATACCTCCGTGAGCATGGCATCATAGATCCGTGCCCTCAAACATTTCAGCAGCATCTAAGCCTTCTCCAATTACTCGCAGCTGTAATTTTTGACCAGCCATTCTGTTAGCTGATTACGTTACATGGTGTCCCTCCACTCAGAGCATAATCTCCTTCTTACAGTTGCAGTGCGAGTTGTCAGCTGCATCTTCGGGTATTTGGGGCTCAAGACCTGCACAGAGTGGTCGATTCTTAGTTAGTTAGTTAGTGCAAAAAGCATCGTCTATCTGAATATTAACTGCCGAGGCCTGACCGTGCTATTTTTCTTGCACAACGCGGCAGCCACAGCACGGGCCACCTTCGAAATGTTTCTTGCAACAACTACTTGATCTGTGCCTTGGGGAATGCATGCTATTGGCAACGACTGCAGAAATTTCTGAGCGACCAGTTTATGCTTTGTATGGAATCTGATTGGTGTACTGCATCCAATGAAAAATAGAATGAGGGCAGGCTTCAGATTCTCCAGACTGCACTGCAGTTTTCACTTCAAATGCAGAAATGATTCACCAATATAACAGATTGATAATATCTGCAAAGCATAACAGATTGATTACTTTTACTAAAAAACTATATTTCATTACTTATGAACAGAGAACAATGAAATGCCAGACACAGACCAGGCTTAGTTTGCATAAGTGTTTTTCTAGAACAACATAACGGGATAAGGTCCTGATAAACTGGGCTGGGACTTGCGCGAATGATTGCCCCTCCGAAGCCTAGGTTGGTAGCCTATTTTTGGTGACATGAAATGAAATGTATTTTATTAGCAGTACTGCATCTTTTATAGTGAGCTGTAGTAAACATGGTGATGGTGAGCAATTTAGTGAAGGATTTCGAGACATAACTCCTGCCCTCTTATAATAGCTAGTTAGAGCTGAAGAACAGTGTTCATGTAGGAAAAGATAAGCATGTGCCATTGTACTGTACATCCTTCTAATAAACATAGTTCAAAACTGCAAACCCATAGAGTAGATGGGGACAACGATTGTATGATGCCATAGTATTACAAATTCTGATCAACTCATAAACTTACTGTGCAGCTCTGCCAGTCTGTGGTGACAAACCTTATCGGTGGCAAAACACTGAGAACTGAGTGCTTTCCATTATTATGCCATGATGACCTTTTGAACATCAAAACTGAACTTTCCAGATCTTGACTCATATTCTCATTTATTCCATACTTCTGATTGGGAAACCCAAATTATGCAAGTAGACTACCGCGTCTTGATGAATAACAATAACCCAAATTTAAAATGCAAATATGAAGAAGCCTACAAGATTGAACGAACACCTGCACAGAGAACCAAACAAGTGATGATCACAAGTTACGTTGGTAATTACATCTAGGAAGAAAAGAAAAGAGACTTGCAGAAGGTATTAGCTGCTAGTGACGTTGGTTTTCTAGCCTTGTGGAAAGACAAGGGGCGTTGACAAATAAATCTGAAATACTTTCACTATTGTTGAGAAGAAAATGAAAATCTGATACGGCGGGAGTATAAGTGGATTTCATTTTAACTTTTTGCGTCGAGTATAACTGGAAGTGGACATAAATAATATGGTACAGCAGGAGCCAAGTTCCAAACTCACCAGATAATTTGTACAGGAAGGAGACCCTCATGTCATGCATGTGGCAAGTGTGTATGTATGGAAAGAGCAGAGCACTACAGGGCTAGAAGAATGTACAAGGGAACTCCAAGGCATTGTCCTGCATAGTGGATGGGAGCAAACACAGTGTTATTAAGCATGATCACAGGAAAAGAGCACAAGAAAGTATGTTTGTGTTACCTTGGATCATCCTCTTATGATTTTGGGGTTGGTTCCAAGCATCCACCTGCACTGCCATTTTAGCACCTCGCTGCAGTCATAGACATCTAGCTTTTCCAGTGACTTGGGGAGGCCATCGCAGGGCAATGACGAGACGGCAGGACAGTGGTTGATTGATAACATCTTGAGGCGCTGCAGGGATTTGCTGAAGATGGTGGAAATGCCTAAACTCGAGTTTGTGGAGGGAGGAGAGGAGCTGAAGGGCGTCCTCTTGCTCCTTGCTGAAGCGCTCCATCCCTTCAGGCCCGTACCCATGAAGTTTCAGCTTGGTGAGAGAGGAAGAAAGGAAGCTGCAGATGGGTGCAGCAAGGAGTCCTGCTGCGTCGTCGGTGCAAAGCTTCCGCAGCATGGACGAAACAAGCTGTGTTGGCTGCTCTTCTCCTCCTTCAACACCCTCAGAAGCCCGTCTGGGATTTGGATCCCAATTAGCAAAGAATCTATGGCTGCCCCTGACTTCCAATTCCTTGAGCTGGCCGCCGGTGGTAAGGAGAGACTGCAATCCCTGGCATTTCAGATCATTTCCACAGAATTCCAATACTAATCTGGTAAGAGAAGAAAGGTTTGAGAGAGGCTCTAGTGTCCCCATCCCTTCTAGTTTCGTAAGCTCCAGGAATTGCAGGGAGGAAGGGAAAATGTGACTGGAAAATGAGAAGGCGGATAGAAACTTTGGGCAATACTTTATGCTTAATCTCTGGAGGGATCGCAAGGCTTGGAGCCATCCTCCTCCAGGAACAAGAGTGGGCAGGAAAGGAACTTCAGTTTCTGTAGTGAGTCACAGAGATGAGCTGGGAAGAGCAGCACTCCATCACCCTCTTCCTCTGCTGCTGCTGTTATTTCACCTCCCCCCATCTCTGATGCTGTTTGTCGCAGATCCACCCCCACTACCAGCTGTTTTATGTTTTTACAATCCCGTATCTCCAATTTGGAGAGCATTGGGAGGTGTGGGAAGAGCTCTGTCAATTCATTCCAACTATTACCATTCAAGTGGCAGATCTCCATGTGCTCAACAGGGAGCTGCCATTCCACATCACCCTGACCTCCTCCTAGTGGACCAGACAGACCAGCTGAATGCCTTACAATCAGTGTCTTCAGCGAGGTTAGCATCAGAAGGTTCTCAAGACCTGTTTCTTTATCGAAAACTAACACTTGGTCTAAGCTTTGCAGATCACCCCATCCAATGATTTCCAGTTGTGCTCCATGTGATGATTTTGAGTATGCAAACCTCTTTAGTAGCTTGACACATTCAATCGTAACGCGACGCAAACTCTCAATCCAGGAGGTGGGAATCACGGACGAGAATTCTGGACAGTCTTGTATCTCAAGCTCACAAAGATCCCCCATGTTCCGTAAAGAAGGGAAAACCTTCCAGGAAACACCATCAAGACGAAGAGATTGTAGAGCTTCAACAGCAAGCTCATCACCCAGCCATGTTGGACAAGTGGGGCCTCTGTGCCCTCTAATGCACAACACTTCAAGATTTTCATGTGGTCGAAGGCACTCAAGAACCATTGCTTCCACACCAGGCTCATCGCTAGATTGCTTACTATCCCAATCCAATGTTAACCTCCTCAAGTATTTTTTCCCAATCAGTTTTGCTTGAGCTGCTTCTTTTTTTGTATGTATTTTCTCAAGGTTGTAGATTCCAAGCTCCCATAGCTTGGTCAATGGCTCTAGTTGCTTTGGTTCAAATCCTTCACTTTTTTTATTGACCCGAAATACCTTCAACTTTTCCAAGAGCTGAAGTTTTCCCACATTACAAATATCATAATGAAGCTTATCATCTCTTGGGGTATAATAATGGCACAATTTTGCAAGATTGCTCGTGTCTTCGGGAAAATGACCACTGCTAGACCATGACTTAAGTTCTAGAACCCTTAGGTGATAAAATTTAGAGATGTTAATTGGTAAACACCCTAGACATAGGAATCGTAGGTGCACAAGTCCTGAAAAATTATGTACCATGGACTCCACGGGATACTTCAGGAGGGGCAAATAAAGAACACGAAGAGCATTTGCTTCCCTGAGAAAATCACCAAATATCTTAGCAGAACCTTCATCCATCGCTCCAAATAACATCAGTGTTTGCAAATGTTCAACCTTTCAATCTTGTCTTCAGTCTTTCCAATTCCCTCTTTAATTTTTTACCATTATATTCACCCAAGTTCTCTATGCTTATAGACAAGTGTCGGGTGGATGGCTTAATTTCTACCGATCCAACATCGGGGAGACGAAAACGAAGACAGTCATGTGATGCAACCTTCAATGCCAACTCATGCAGTAGGTCATGCATAACATACCGTAGACCACCATCAGTTTTATATTCTCTGAAAAATCCATGGATGACTAAATCATTCAAAATGCTCAGACCTATGCCTTCAAAGGTTGGGTTTTGATCAGAAGGTGTCAAAATATCTAGTCCGATCCATAGGCTGATGAGCTCACGGCTTCTGAAACGGTAATCTTCAGGAAATAATGCAGAATAGGAAAAACACCGTTGCAAATGGAAAGGGAGAAAGCCATAGCTAAGCTCCAAGGCAAGCATAATGCCATTGGACTGTTTCGCCCATTGTTTGCTGTTTAGCACTCTTTTCCAATGAGCCAAACTAGGGTCTGTCCTCAGTAATCTACCAACAAATTTCTTTTTGCCGAGTTGTGACTAGAATCACGGAACCCTTCTCTTGTGACTTGCCGAGTATCAACAATAGTTTTTTCCAGTCATCCACATCAGTAAACTGCCATATATCATCCAATACAAGTAAGAATCTTTTGTGTTTCAATCTGTGTTCAATCAGCTCTTGTGTTGTACTACACCCATTCTCATCTTCAACCGTAAGGGTATCTTCTTTAATCTGTTCTAGCACCTTACCCAGGTTGAAATTGAACGACACACATATCCAAATCCTGACTGAGAAATGATTCTGCACTTGTTGGTTGTTATATATGTGTTGTATCATAGTTATCTTCCCCATCCCCCCCGGACCAATTACCGGAAGCACAGTTAGACCCTTGTCACAGTATTGACCCTCGGTGATATCATGTATGATATTATTCATGACATGGTCCCTCCCATACAGTTTCGGCTCTGCACTCTGAGGTGTGGTGGTGGCACGACGCTGAGCAATGTCTAGGACAGTTCTGTGGCCACAAGTCTGCAGAATATCCTTAACATCATCACGCATAAGCTTTAGTTGCTCTACAGTGTCCTTCATCCTTTGGGAGAAATCAGCCCTGTTAAACTCAGGCATCAGTGTTTCTTGCGCATTGCCATGATCTTCATCACCACGAACATGTGGATGTGGGGAACATGAGGAAAGGAGCAGTTTACCGAGGCTGGGCATGCATCCGCTGACCTCCTGGTTGGCTTGTGATGCTGAGAACGAATTGCCGTGTGACCTCTGGTGGAGTTCAGCATGCTGCCATGGGAAACAGTTGACCAGTTTGCCAAGAGCTTTGATGGTGTGGTGAGCATCACAGGCGAGGTCACGGAGGACATCGTCACCGTGCTGGTCGGCGGCGGCGTACGTGCCGTGGAGCTCGTCGTGGATGCGGAAGTAGTCCAGCTCGTCCAGCAAGTCCTCGGCATTGTGCGCCGAGTCCCACAGCTTCTGCAG
Organism: Aegilops longissima; assembly: GCA_021605205.1. Taxonomy (NCBI): domain Eukaryota; kingdom Viridiplantae; phylum Streptophyta; class Magnoliopsida; order Poales; family Poaceae; genus Aegilops; species Aegilops longissima. Next base: position 8,086,962 of record CM038677.1, read on the forward strand.
CATCTTCTCCGTGGCCAGCCCTGGGAGCTCCTTGGTGGCAGCTATTTCGAGGGTGGCCTGTACCTTCTCCAGTTCCGTTGCGAGGGACTGGATGTTGAGGCCAAATGTCCTGGTGGCCGCCCAAGCCTCCAGCACGCCATCCGCGACAGGGGCTAGCGCCTTGCTCACCACCCATTGTGCGGCGCCGAGGGCGGTCTCGGCCATCCCGTGGCCGGATGCAGGGATGGGCAAGGGCGCCTGCATCAATCAAGGAATCAAAAGGAAATCGATGGTAAACAGGCTGTTGGTAGCTGCAAATTAAAGGAGAGGAGTGTGCACTAGTACATACCTTGATGGTCCGCCGGTGATGGATGCCGCTGCCGCCTGCCTGATCCTAGCTAGCTGCTGCAAAGGGGGGGTTGGGTTGGGCTGAGTCGTTGAGAGAGCCCTGAAGTTAAGTTGGTTTGAGAAGTCTGGCAATTTTTTTCTTTTCTTTTTTGTGAAAACCTGACTGACGATGCAGAGTTTGTGTAGTTTGGGCTGATGCAAGCAAGCTGACGTACAGGGAAATGGAGTGGCACTGGTTGGCGATGTTGATCTAACTCTCACCAAATTGCTTGGACAGAAGAGAAGCATTGGTTGATTCGATTGTGATGGTGGAGTGTTGGTACGATCCAGTGGCATGGAATGGGAAGTCTGGCCCAGACCTTTTCTTGTGCTGGGCTGAAAGCAAAGCTAGAGGTGCCGGCATCGCACATGAGCTCTCTCTGCTCCGTCCCAACATACTCACTACTCGTTGGCAGGACTAGTCAAGAAGCTCATCATTTCAAGAGCATCTTCTCAAGACCCTGCAGTCTGGAATAGGATTTTCGGAATACAGCTCAAGGCCAGGGCATGAAGCAAGCCAGCTGAGATGAGCAGCATTCTTTCTTCTGCTGAGAAGAAGAAGCCGGCCATTTATTTTCACCAACAGGCAGGTCCGTACCCTCCGTTCCGTGTTACATCTGCAGAGACCAAGTAGGTAGGTGAATTCAGAGGATGATCGCGAGAGAAGTATAGCGAATTAAGCATAGCCAGGACATGGCGGCTAGGGTTTACCCCAAGTAGAGGAAGATGAGCTCCAGGGCTCTCGACTATGAGCCTGGTTTGGTGCGAGCCGACCATTTCTTCAGTTAACAGCATGACAAGTGTCCATTTCTTCAGAAGATGCAGGCTGGTTGTTCCTGACTAGGACATATGTAATAAGTAATTGTCAGGGTCAGAGTATATAGTACGATACAAATACCGAATGACCAAAATACTAACCATTACCGAGGTTTCAGATATGTCTAGCTGCAGGCTGTGCTTCTTCCAGCCTAGACACTGTTTCTGTTTCTTCTTCTTCTTCCTTACCATGCATGGCTTCAGAAATTTTCCGCGGCCTGGTTGCAAGTCAATCCATCACCTGCTTGGCAGCCGATTCTGAAATATTTTCAAGTCGGTTAGCCTGACAAGAACATTTAGCTATCTCACAAAGTTGCAGTTCATTGGAAATAACAAGATGAACACTTCAAAATGTTAAAATGTTGTGAAAATAGTCTTTTTGGAGCATTGCTTTTGTTTTCTTTTTATCCCAGAGCATTAGGAATGTTTTTTTCTTCATGGACCTTTTTCTTGTGCTGGGCTGAAAGAGGTGCCGGCATCGCACATGATAAGTTAGTAGATGATAAGTTGGCAGGACTAGTCATGAGGTTGGATGGATGATAAGCAGCGGGAGCCACTGAGCTGAAGCAAGCGAGCATGGACATGACCTGACCCGGCGGGCTCTCGGGCATAAGCATAAGCATAAGCACAAGCACATGGCGGGCATGCCGGTGGGAGGGGATGGATGGAAGCTCACCAGACCCGGTGGCGCTTGCTTCCAGCTCCAGCGACGGAGGTGGAGCACAGCAGCCTTGCCCGCCATCCGATGCCTCCGCAGAGCAGAGAGAAGAGAGCAGAGGACCAAGGAAATGTTGGGTTGGGTTGGGCCACTCCGGTGCGATAGACTAGTCGCCGGACCACTCCGGGTACATGGGCCTATCACTACATGCTCTCATGCATGCAACTACCCACCCATTACACAGTACACACACACCCCTCAAAAAATAAACCCATTACACACAACAACTAAATTGTCTTCTTTATGCTAAACAAATGTATTCTTTGTCTGAAAAAACGTCCCCTGCATAAATAAAAAATATCCTAAATAAAAATATGCCTTGCATGCTATAAAGTAGAGGCCTATAGCTAGGCTCCAATGTAGAACCAAATGGAAATCTCAAACTAGCTGCAAAATCTCTTTTAATACCCCCCACAAAATTAACTTAAGCTTTTGTTTTTCATTTCACTGTGTTACACGATATTTACTTTGGAAATGTGCAAAAATGTCCATGCATGTGCTGATTTGAGATCCACTATTGAGAGAACAGCTGTTGTGCTTTTTTACTTTTTCCTTTTCTGAATAGGTTATTCCGAATATCCCAAATCTTTATCCAACTCCCCCCACCCCACCCCCCTATAGAGATTTCGTAATTTCTCCTTCGCCTTAGATAAACTATGGAGGGAGTAATCAATACTGTCAACTACCCTCCTGTGTTGCCACACCTGAAAAAGCTACTCCGAGTACAAAAATGCCCTTCTAATCTTGAGTTCAAGTGCTCCTTTATATGGATAGCAGAATAAAGTATAAAAAAGTCAAAAAAATTCTGACATTTTTTATGAAAAAATTTGCTTAGTTTACTTCTTGCATGCAATATTTTTGTGATGAAATCACATTTGTGGAGGTTATGGGCAAAAATAACAAAGTCAACACTTCAATATGTTGTAAAAATAGTCTTTTTGGAGCATCAATTTTATTTATTTTTATCCCTCAGCACCAGGAGTATATTTTATTCATGGAAATTTGCGGGTATGTAGAACATTCAACAATATTTGCTCCCAAAAAATTTAGAATATTTTTTTATTTTATACATAGAGGAGCATTTGAGCTCAGGAGCAGAAACCCTAGATCCCTCCGAGTAAGGCATTTCACGAATCCTCGCCGCTAGCACTCGTCTCCCCTCCCCCGGTGCCACCCCCTCACCTCTGTAGGACAAGGTGGTCGAGCGTAGCCTGTGCTGCGAAGGGCAACGGGCAAAGTGCCCTCTCGCGCTCACAAGGCAACTCCCCCAGAGATCCGTGGTAGTTCGTGCGGCCTCCCACAACGCCAAAGCGTCTCTGGTCGTGCAACGGTTTTAGGCGGCACAACGGAGCGTCTTCCACTCCCCTCCTCCCTCCTGGCGGAGTGTCGTCCGGCGGGGTGGCGTGTGACGGTGTCCCGGCTAAGGGGCCTCTCACCACGTCAACTCCCAGCCTAGTTGTCGTGTACAAGACGCTGGATGCGTGGAGGATTCTACCTCCTAATACATAGATAACTAGGATCCATGTAACCTAGGGTCCCTGGTATACTATACATACTGGGGTCTAGGCTCGTAGACGGAGATCAACTTACAATTTCTCGGTACCTTGTACTCTGTACACACCCAACGCAATAGAACACAAGCATGACGTAAAGTCTTACAATGCCTTTTCTCTCTTACAATGCAAGATACATCAAGAGAGTGGTATTATCGACAGTTGGAATTCTGACCTGAAAAAGCTACAATACAGATAGCAATTCTCTTTCATGACTAGTGCGGGACCAGGTACATGGCCTATCACTAAATGTCACCACGCATGCAGGTACCTATCACACACACAGTGTCTTCCAAATATTAGTAGCTTCGTTCAAAAAAAATACTCCCACTGTTTGAAATTATAAGATGTTCCAAACCTTTGTATTATGGAATTATATAATTGTATTATGTACTTCTTATTCATCATTGTTTGATTTATTTAATCCAATTTCCAGCTGATATATAATTGTAGTTTGCACTTTAGTCCTTAAGTCATATACTTATTTGAATTGTGATACAAAACTACAAAATTGAGCAAAGATCATACCCAAATTTCTAATATGGTCAAACTCATCTAAGTTTAATAGGAAGTTTTAAATTGACCCCGAAATTGTATGCACGAATGCAATGCACAACAACAAAAAACAAATCCCCGCCTCTTCTGGACTACGGATCATTATAAGTGAGCATGTCTCAGGAAAAAGAGAGAGTGAGCATAGAAAGATAAGGATCCACCTCGCTCTCCACTTTCTCAGGTGGTTGTACACCTGGGTCGAGGTGACCTCCTGTCCGCAGAAGTCGAACACCTGCTTTGCAACAAGGTTCAAGTGCACCTCCTTGAAGCCCTTGCCAGTCCTCGCCCCACTAGCTATGATATCACACATCTTGTTGAGCACAAAAGTGGAGAGGAATGACTGCCATTTCATGTTGTTCCCCCTGCCATCCTTCTTCTCCTTTGCTGCTGCCTTTACAGCAGCAGCATGAGCAACAGCATTGGGCTGAGCCAACACAAATGGAGGAACTGTAGGTGGCACCTCAAAAACCTCTGAATCAAGAGGCATCTGTTCCAGAGGAGGCTGGGAGTCCTCGACGTAGGACGACAGGAACTGGCTCTCGGACAACACGATGGCCTGACTAAACTCTTGCGTGGTCATGTCCTACAAACGTAAGTGTCATCAACACCACAAGACACTACACATGGACAATATGAACTAGCAGTACATCATGGACAGATCGAACTAGCAGTACATCTTGAATAGATCGAACTAGCATTACATCATGAAAAATCAAACTAGCAGTAACACATGCACAAGCATACCACAGCTAAAGCATACCACATAATAACAGAGCACTAATCATGGATAACAGGGCACTAATTATGGACATATGGATGATCTTGTTCAACACTTGCACACTAGCATACCACCGATTCATCCATGACCACTAACTACCAACACTTGCCGACATGAAAACAACTCCTAGCATCCTCCAAATCCATCACAACTAGCTACTACACCATCACAGTCAAACGGATCGGACAACCTAACCTCAGCACACGGACATATCTAGCTAGAACCAGAAAAGAGGAGGTGGTGATTGAACTTACAAAGGCCATTAGAAGGGTCGCGGAGGAGGTGCCTGGCACGTCTTTGAGGAGGAGGAGTCGACCCGCCGCCGCAGTCAATCAGTCGTCGGAGTAGATGCGCCGCTTACCTCGTCGTCGAAGTGGATCTGCGCCGGAGGGAAAACTAGAGAGGAGGGAAATGGTGGCGAGAGTTTTGCCGCGGTGGTGACTCTCGATATATGGACGACCGAATCGGCGGGCGGTGACTCAGATTCGTCCCGCCGCTCTTTCAGAGATGCGCCATCGCTCCCGCCATCTCCCTCCCCTGTGCGGCGCGGCGTTCCCCTCCCCTGCATCGCTCGAGCCTGGCTCGCTGGAAACGGCCGATTCGGCCGTTTCTGGCGGGCCTGGCTGAGAGGTGCTTTGAGGTTCGTGCTATGCGGACCAAACAATGAACGCGGGCTACCAAACAGTTCATTTTCATCCCGCGCGGGCCTGGCCCGACCTAATGCAGGCTACCAAACGCATCCCAGATATATACCTTAACGACGCCGAGCATCTGTCGCGCCTCCATCAACTTGACTTGACCCAGCGCTTTTGTGACAATATACGTGCAGGTGGACGGGTATATTTGGCTCTTGGTGTCAAGTCTTCATCGAGATGGAGAGAATTGCAATACAGGTTGTTATCCATCCAAATTGCAGGCCTACGACGGGCGATCACAGAATTTAATTGCAATACACGTTGTTATCCATCCACTTGCCAAGCTCATGTGGCGAACAATACATGAGTCCTTTAACATACCTCCACCTGATAGTATATCAAATTTATTTGGTAATTAGTTAGGAAGGGCGGAGTGCAATACGGCGACACGAATCCATGTGGGAGTTTGTGCATTACTTTGGGCTATTTAGAACTGTCTGAACGATTGTGTATTTAACATAACAAATATTCAAAAGTTCTATAGGTTATCTACCGAGCGTCTGGATGAGTCCATACGTGGTCATTACTACACCATGCAAGAGCGAGGGAGCTCATGACCTTTGGGTGGAACTGACGTGCTACGTTTAACCTGCTTGGATGACGGTCCGATAATTGGGTATTTGTGTAGGCACGGTGGCTTATTTTACTGGTTGTGGCTTTTTGTCCTGCTTATATTTTATTTTACCTGACTTGTTCTTGGCACTTTGATACTTGGATCATTTTTAATAAATGATTGTGTACACCGTTTGATGCGGAGGCCCGGGATAATCCTCCTTTTCGAAGAAAGCACACAAGTTGGTTAGCAATTGCCCAAATACACAGGAAATAAGGTCGCCTATTGTATTTCTGCTCTCACATATTTAGAACTTGTATGTTCCTTGTTCATCCATCTTGATGAAATGTAAATTCTAGAGGGCTTGCCATAATCAAATGGGCCCTTTACCGGTGTATTCTTGGAAGTTTCATGAAAATTAATACTGGAGCCTGAGCAGCTCAGCGTCATATGGGTTGGATAAGTCGTCCTTATCCGACGAATCTCCACTAGCCAGCAGATCAGATCACGGGAAGTTTAATTAGTTAGTTTAATTAGGCGCCGTGATATCATTGGACCAGGGAGTAATCAACACTTGAGTCTAGTGAAGTCGTCTGTTTTTGGGGTGTACCTAGGGGTTCATAATAGGATATATATACTGATCGTCTTGGTAGAAGCATGGAGTCAACTTTCTTACCTGGCGTTGTATACTAACTAAATCAACAACTTGGCAAACTGAACTATCCGCGTTTCAATGTGCTCGTGGATCGGAATCATCGCGGATGGAGGGAGGACATAGTGAAGTGTGCACATTGATGAGTGTATAAACCATCTTCACGTGCATATACCTTATTGTGTGCTGCGTGCTGCCAGAATGCGCATGCATGCGATATTCACCAAATCCTTAGCTTCCTTGATTGGCGAGGCGAGCAGTTGCCCAATCGAGAACCAAACGCGTCCTCAGTTATCGTCGTTAGTTTGCCATGCTCGTGCACAGATTGATTTGCTTATGAGATAACAGGATTAGGTCTTGGAATTTTGTCAGTCCCGCCAGAACTAAAATTTGAAATGAAAATACAAGATTGAATTGGAATCCTTTTTGTGTTCTCATGATGTGGTACTTGATGGAAGACCGATCTTCACATACATACATGCTTATTTGCTGGCCATGGGTAGAGGGAGATTCACCGTACGTGTAGATTGATGAGTGAAAATTCCATGCTACCAAAGTGCACATGGATCCTGATCTTCTTATAGGAAGACCGTGTGGACATTGATGAGGGTAAATTGCACATGCCCTATACTTGTAGACCGTGCGAGATTCACCGTGTCTTGCGTGCTACCAAAGTGCATATGGATCCCGATCGCGGTGAGGCAAGAAGCTGTGTCAGTATTTTGTTTTCATTAGCTACAAGTGGAGTACACCTCCCCCGCAACTCCCTCTATTTAAGAGCAGCTCGATATGGATCCATCCAGCACCACACTCATTTCCTTGACACAAACACACAGACACGCGTGCCCCGTCCCTGGAGCTAGCTAGCAGCCGGCTATATCAATCTCCAGGTATGTATGTCCAAGTGCTGCAACTCTTGCCTGGTAATCTCTTCTCTATACTTTTTATATCTTTTTCTTTTGTTGGTTACTTCAGAAATGCCCGTTATAGGTGTCCTGATATATATATATATATATATATATATATATATATATATATATATATATATATATATATATATATATATATATATATATATATATATATATATATATATATATATATATATATATATGTCAAACTGTTGTAGGTAGGTCCTGATATAACATGTGTTGATTATTAAACTATAGTACACCACAAATGAAAATCACTAGCTAGCTAGTACTACTTTCAAACTAGAACCAAACAACTCCACAGGAAGCAGATACAGCAATGGAAGTAGAAACTATGCCATAAATCTACTAGTAGCTAGCTTGCATGATGCATACTTCTTCTTTTTTTGCGGGAAAACCTACGATCTATTCATCAACTGTCAAGGTAGTACAAAACACGGCTGAAGTAAAAATTACATCCAGGTCCGTAGACCACCTCGCGACGACTACATAACATGTACGATGCCTTATATGCCGGTAAACAAAATTATCGTTAAAGAAAAACTTTAGTTACCTCCAGAAAGATTGTAGTAGATATTTCCCTACTCCCGTTTTTCTCATTTCTTAGGCACATGAAATTCTTGTGACCCAACTTTTATTTAATTGTGCAAATTTCAGCAAAACTATAGGAGAATTTCTTTGCAAATTAAAATAGTTTTTCTATTACCATTAATTCTATGGTATTAGATGAATAGAATTTTACATTATTTTACCCGGTACATGAATATACAACTCATACTTCTATATGACTAACATGTAGTTGACTAGTAAATATTAATCCAGGCCAAAGTAACATCAAGTGACAAATATGTCACTTAGCAAGCTATTAATACTAATGAGCATATTTTTTGTTTTCTTATTTAACACCATGGTTTAATTAATTATTATTACCTTCCTTATTTGTACATAGAGAAAAGTCTACGTTGACCCGCACAAACCTTGTTGACAAACTCTTACCTTTGAAGAGGTAATAAATCTACAAGCCATTGAACTCGAGAAAATGAAAGGTTCACATTTACTAGGACCATCTTAAAATTTGTTCAAAGTAGAACCGAACAACTTGACAGAAGCAGAGCAATGGAAGTAGAAAAGATGTCACAAATCTAGGTAGCTAGCTGGGATAAAGAAGCAAGACCACCATAAACCTTTCTGGTATTTCTTGTGTTTTCTGTATCATATTATATACACTTTAAAGCATGTGTGCTGAGTTGAGAAAGAGAGCGCAACTGCCAAGTTAATATGGTATTAGATGACAAGATAAAAACACTTTATTAATTTTCTTTTTGCTTTACTAAGAGCAAGAGAGCGCAACTTACATGTTTACGTGCAGCTACATACACAAATTGATGAAAAAATTACATATTATGTGTGTCTATGGCTCTCTTTTTACTAGATTTCCCTTACACATGAGTTAGGTAAAAAAAACTTTTGACACACTACGTCTATACGTGAATGCAGTTCTTGCACAACACCCACTATGAGTGGACCAGCGGATGGACGCACAGAGAAGGAGCCACTGGCCGTAGTGATTGTGTATGCATTTGACTGCACCACATCGACCCCGGACTGGTACAAGGTAGACAATGTCTTTTGGTTGGTGCAAGAGAAGCTCACCCGCATCAGGGGTAGCAGCCTCGGCTACACATACGTCATGTCAACCCCTAACACTTACACGCCGGATATGAAATTGGTTGACTCTGCTGAGATAAATGGAAATGGCTACAAAAGTAGCCCGTCCTGGAAAAGGACTGCCTGTATCAAAACATGACATCTGGACTCTATGAAGCACATAGACTAATCAATGAACATGGGAACATGAATGCAATCATCTTGTTATTTTCTGATGGGTTGGTTAACAAGGGCGACTTCTTTGACGGAGCTGAGGACTTCCTCTCCAGTGTGCCCGTCTACACGTTTACCCTCGGCGGAAATGCATATAACCAGGTATGAATCTGACTAGAGCTAATCCAGTCCATATAATAATTTAAAAAATAATTAATTACATTTTTATCGATATCATGTGTATATGCTACAGGGTCTTCGCACCATTGCAGCAAATTCCCCAGGCGGGATGTTCAGCCCCCTCCCTGTTCCGGACTTGCCAAGCCTATCCGTGCCCTTCTCCCAACTCTTGGATAACATCCTCAATGATACCACGATGCACAGTGAGAAGAATCCTAGTCCCACTTCAGGTATATATATACAAAATCATCAGATCCAATCCCAATATAGGAGTATTCATAAAATTATGCTTGCTAGGAAACAAACATATGATTGCGTAAATGATGAATGGCCAATGTTGATGCGCAGGGAGGTGGCCGCTAAATGTAGTGATTGTGTCAGCATTTGATTGCACCACCTCGACCCCAGCTTGGAACAAGGTGAATCGTGAGGTCTATTGGTTGGTGCAAAAGAAGCTAACCCACTTTGTTCATAGTTGCCTTGGCTACACATACGTCATGTCCACCCCAAACACGTACACATCTGAGATGAAACTGGTTGACCCCATGGAGACAGAGGCAAGTGGGTACCCAAGAAGCTCAGCCTGGCGAAGGGATGCTTGCAAGAACAACATGGCAGCTGGTCTCGTCGAGGCACACAGACTGATCAGCGAGCACGGGCACCTGAATGGCATCATCTTGCTCTTCTCTGATGGGTTGATTAACAAGGGCGACTTCTTTGATGGAGTTCAGGGCTTCATCTCCAAAGTTCCAGTTCACACATTTACTCTTGGTGGAGATGCATATAACCAAGTACGTATTTGACCAGGTTTACTTTAATCCAAATTATGTCCAGCTTATTAATCAATTCAATTTGTGCACATATCATGTGTATATGCTTAGGATCTTCTCACCATCGCAATAAATTCACCGGGAGGCACGTTTCACACCCTCCCTGTCCCAGAAAAACCGAGTCTATCGGTGCCTTTTTCGAGGCTGGTGGATACCATCCTCAGTGGCGCAGGTATATGTAACAACAAATATTCGACACGATCTGAATTCAAGAGTGATCATGATATATGCTTGCTAGGAACACATATATATAATTGAGTCAATGGCATATTGATTTGTAGGGAAGTGGCCACTAGACGTGGTGATTGTGTATGCATTTGACAGTACCACCTCAACCCCAGATTATAAAACGGTGGACAATATCTTTTGGTTGGTGCAAGAGAAGCTCACCCGTCTCGTGGATAGCTGCCTTGGTTACACTTATGTCATGTCAACCCCGAACACGTGCACGTCTGATATGAAAATAGTTGATTCGACCGATACAGAGTTAAAAGGCTACAAAAGAAGCCCGTCCTGGAGACGGTCCGCCTGCACGAAGAACATGGCGTCTGGCCTATTCGAGGCCCACAAACTGATCAGCTACCGTGGACACTGGAATAGCATCATCTTGCTCTTCTCCGATGGGCTGATCAACAAGGGAGACTACTTTGATGGAGCCGAGGACTTTGTCTCCAAAGTACCTGTCCACACGTTTACTCTCGGCGGAGAAGCGAACAACCACGTAAGTACAAGATTGGAGATACACTAATCCAAGTTTCATGAAAATTTAGTAATTACATCAACTCACTCATGTATGACGCCTATATGCTGTAGGTTCTTCATGCCATGGCAAAGAATTCCCCTGGTGGGATGTTTCACCCCCTCCAGGTCCCTGATAAGCCGAATCTACCGGCACCCTTCTCGCAACTGCTGGACAACATCCTCAACGGTACCATGAGATCCACCTAGTCCAAAATTCCTGATTCAGGTAATATTATACATCATTATATATCTCCACAAAGAAAAATAGAGTATTATATATTAACTAGCTACATATTCATGAGTGTGCCAATAAATGAATGGTTACTGATGTGTGACGGTCATTCATGCAGCTAGGAGAAACAAGGAGGGGCACGTGATGATGACAAACCGCCTAGCAGTTGCTGAGTCTGCGAGTCGTCGCCACCTTCGCCACCAAGGCGTAGCTACTCTAGCTCCGCTATTTCGAATCGTCGCCACTCACACGGCTCACCTACATAGCAATAAATTTGTAATTTTACATTTTCGGCCCGTATCTAATACGGCCAGTCCTTATTTACTTCTGCATAACTTTTTTTTCAATAATAATGTATTGGTTGCACGAGTTTCCTTTGGTTTTCTGGCAATCACGCTTTATTCTATCAAGTTTCCCCTTAATTTGAACCGTGTTCGCTAGAACTCCATACATACAGTTCTAATATTGGTCCGGTACGGTAAAAAATGATGGTCCATACATGCTGCTAGCCGTAACAATGACAATTTTGACTTCTCAGATTGCTACTAATTTCGAAGTCAGCGCCTTGGCGTACATGTTAGGTTAGCGAGCTGCTGTCTGGCCAAGATGAACATCAACATGTGAATATAAAATGGAGTCAGCTAAACCAGCGCTGAGCGGGTGGTCATGCCAAGAAATCTTGGTAACATCTTGTGCGCCGCCGTGTCGCCTCCTATGGCCGTGGAATCTTGCATCCCCGTGTGTTGGCCCGTGCCACTCCACTCCCTCCTCTTTCCTCTTCCCATCTTTTTATGAGTGCCACACGCACCAAGACAAAGCTCCCGCTCCATGAAAACTGCGTCCGCGCTAAACCTGCTCCCACTTTTGTCCATTCGCCTTCTCTGCATCCGTTGAGCGTACCAGCGTTGCCCCAACATGCCATTCTCACCACTATTGCCTCCTTCAAGCTTCACCATCGACATCGTCCATGGTATATGGCCGTGCCCCCCTATAAGTTGGTTACTCTAGCCTCTCCCATCTCGCTACCCACCTTCTAAACCTCCCAATCGAGTCAGAGCGAGCCAAACCCCTCCCAAACCCCTCATTCTTTCTTTCCAATGTATCTATAATTTTTTATTATTTCATGCTATTATATTATCAACTTGTATGTTTTATATGTTTATATCATTTTCTAAAACTAGCCTATTAACCTAGCTAGTGGTCAGCGCCAGTTCCCTTTTTTTTTTCTTATTTTGTTGTTTCCCGGAAAAACCATACCAAATTAAGTCCAAACACGATGAACTTTACGGTTATCTTTTCTGGATCAGAAGGGACCCTAGAAGCTTCGGGGGCAGACCATACGCCGCACTAGAGAGGCACAAGCTCACACTGCGTGAGCCTCTATTCTTCTGTGATCCGAAACAATTTTATCGCCGCCGCAAACATCTGTTCTTCCGCAATCCGCCAATATTCTGCCGGAGGGGGAATCAATCATGGAGGCCATCTTCTTCAACCTTGCTGCATCCATGATGTTTGATCTTCAATACAATGTTCTCTTCGGAGATCGATTCATTGTAATCCTTTTGCGGTGTGTATGTCGGGATCCGATGAATTGTGAGTTTATGATCAGGTTATTCACTGAAAGTAACCGAGACTTCTATGAACTTTACTATGTGTGATTTTATAGCCTTGTATTTCTCTCTGATCTATCTGTCTAATTTGGTCAATTAGATTGATTTATCTTCAGTGAGGGAGGTGCTTGGTAGTAGGTTTAATCTTGCGGTGTCCTTACTCTGTGACATGAGAAGCAACGAGACACATATTTGTATTGTTGCTAATAAGGGTAAAACAACGGCTTCAAATATATTATTTGGTCTTACTTTGTCCACATTATGTCATCATACTTCAAGCATTACTCTGTTTGTTATGACCTTAATACCTTAAGATGCATGCTGGATAGCGATTGATGGATGGAGTAATAGTAGTACATGCAGATGGATGTCAGTCTACTTGTCTCGGACGTAATGCCTATATATTGATCATGCCATGAATAATGTCATAACTATGTGTTATTTTATTAATTGCCCAATAGTAATTATATCCACCATTACTACGCTCATGAGAGAGATGCCTCTAGTGAAAGCTATGGCCCTCGGGTCCATTCACTTCATATTATTAAAAACCTAAATACCTTGCTGCAGTTTATTATCTTTTATTTTATTTCACAATTTATCCATATATCACTATCAGAATTAATCCTTACAATTAACGAGTATAAGGGGATTGACAACCCTCTTGCCCGAGTTGGATGAAAGTATTTGTTTTGTGTGTGCGGGTACAACTTACATTTTTTTTTTGCCTCTGTCTCCTACTGGTTTGATAAACCTTGGTTCTTAACTGAGGGAAATACTATCTGCTGCTATACTACATCACCCTTCCTCTTCGGAAAAATCCCAACGCTTATCACAAGTAGCACGGTGCTGAGCCTGATCCCATCGACACTGATTACACTAGAGGCCATCCTGGTTGGCAGATTTAGTTATCCGGGATGGCAAGCGTAGCTGTAAAAGCATGGTAACTCTATGTGTTTTGGTTAACTATAGTTGTCATGTCTAATTATGATAGTTGCCGCGTGTAATCAAACCGTAGTTGCCGTGTGTGATTAACTACTTGCCATATATGGTCAAACAATAGTTGCCATGTGTGTTTACATAGTTGACACGTGTGATCCAACCATAGTTGCTATGTATTGTTAATCACAGTTGCCATGTGTGTTTATCTAGTTGCCACGTTCGCGTAACTGCAGTAGCCATCCACAACGTAGGATTGTCATGTGGGCGAAAAGCAGTTTGCCCACACACGCATGAACTAGGTGGTGGCTGTGTGTGCAGAAAGTAGTTCGCCCATACAGCGCAGTTGGCAAACAGCGTGGTGCGGGCGTGTGGGCAAACTCTCCAACGCCCACACACCAGCCTCGTCCTATGTGGCACACCAAATCCAACTTTTCGTGTCAAGATCCGTGCAAAAGACGATGAACGACGATCTAGACGTGTGGGCGAGTTGAGGAACGCCCACACGTGTGGGCGTTAGTGTCTCCGAGAACTAGACAACTTTGCCATCCACTGTTCAAAAGTTAAAAGAGCAGCAGCTGATTAATCTCCGCCTAAAAGCCAGATAGAAATCAGAAGTAGTAATAACAAAGATCAATCGTGCATTATTCCTGATTTTGAAGGATGTCAAAAAGCTCAGAGTATAGACATCATCTATACATATATAATAATATAATACTCCTTGCAGAGTGCATAGCAAGAAGCAAAAGAGGCCCAACGAAACAAACCCGGCATCGCCATACATTACAGATCGGTGGGAGCGTCACCCAGCGTATGGTGGAACACGACCTCGGTCCAGCATGTGGAACCCCCGGCAATTCGCCGACGGCCGCCCATCCAACGTGGCGGTGCACCGAAGCATCCTGGGCCAAGTCTCCCCGTCCAGCCTCACCCGCAGAGCCACCGACGGCACGCCGCCGCCGCCGTCGTACAGCTGGTCCGGCAGCCCGAGCCCACCGCCGGTGACCACGAAGGGCACCTCCACGACGCTCTTTCCCGGGACGCAGAACCCGCCCAAGTGGTCGGCGCGCGCGAGGGGCACGCCGTCCAGGTCCACCACCACGCTCCCCTGCGTGAAGCACCGCTGGCGGCGGCGCGGGAGGGGGTTCTCGGCCCGGAGGACGATGTGGAAGGAAGGCTGCACGGCCGCCGGGTCGCCGCTCCGAACGTCGAGGCCCTCGAAGCTGGTGATGTACACGGCGAAGTCTGGCGGAGTGGTGCCCCCATAACAGACGGCGAAGCCGAAAAGCCCGACGAGCAGTGCCGAGCCGAGGAGCAGGAGCAGCGCGCGCACCAGCCATGGATGCGACTCCATGCAACCTGCGTCCTCCATGGATCTTCCTCCGATAACCAACAAATTAACAGTAACGATATTGATGGATGGATTTACCTAGGTGGCCAGGTATATACGTATGAACGGCCGGCAAAGATTGAAGTCCCTAGCGGGTATACCTGATATACGTCAGCGCCCCGTCGATCTCCGTCCACCTCACAGGCCTCGACGGCATCAACCTGGCCAGGCCGGCGCGCGTCGTCTCGCCGGCGTTCAACCTCACGCTGCGGATGAACAGGACGTGCGCCGACCGCGCCGACGTCGCCGTGTCCTACGGAGGCGCCGCGCTTGCCTGGGCGCGCGTGGCGCCGCAGGACTGCGCGGCGGAGCGGACAGGGAGGGACGTGGCTGTGGTGGCGCACGGTGCCGGGGTGGGGCTCTCGAGGCCGGTTCGGGAGCGCATGGCCGCGGAGCAGCGGCGCTCCGGGGCGGTCGATCTGGACGTCGAAGTGGTGGTCTACAACGACGGGCCAGATCCCTTCTTCCACCCGTTCGCCCCCGACAACCGTGACAAGGTGATGCTCTGTGAACTGAGGACGGATGGACGGCAGCCGTCGGAGTCGCCGCCTTGTCCTTGGTATTCATTGATGCCAGTAACCGTGTTTGATTAGATTAGATTGCATGGAATTTTTACGTGCCAAATAATCCTTCAGTTACGTGATCGCCATGCATTTTTTTTTTTTGAGGCAAACAAGTTATGTGGCTGTTGGCATTAAATTAATGTGTTCATATCAGTCACTTAGGTCGGGATCATGTGCATTTATTTCAGATTTTTGATTTTTTGAAAGGCATATCTTTCAAACCGCGTGTTCAAATTTAGATCCCTTTTCACTGTTGAAAACTTGCGACAAGAGGGGATGTTTCGACGAATTTTTTATGCCAATTTTGGTGCTATATATATGGGGCACCTCTGTTAGTACATGGTGCAACTTTCGTACTGCATGATGCAAATTTTTACAAAACTAGTTTTAGAGCTGAATGATCTAACTTCCTATGTGGTTGCAACCTAGCAACCACGTGAATCAACTCTTTGTGTGTGCAACTAGTCTACGGTCCCAGTCAACTATGTAGTAATTGACGTGCAACCCTCCTTTCTATTCGTGGATCTGTAGTATTCACTGTCGGCACACACTGCCCCACCTACCATATCAGAGATATTTGCAACTTAGTGGGGGCACATGGAGGTGGAAGCGCCGGAGCAGGAGGAGGAGGTGGGGGCGGAGATGCTGGCGCCGCTGCAGGGGAAGTCGTGGGACGACGAGCAGGAGGCACCGGCGGCGGTTCATGACTGACACTCAAGGAGTTCGAGCTAGCTCACCCAAGTGGAGGAAGCGGCGGAGCAGCAGGACATCCTTGGTTCCATCCAGTCGGAAGCAGAGGTGGAGGCCTACCGCCACTTCTTCCGCGAGATGGCCATCGAGGGCGGCGAGGCCTTGGCTGTCAAGGAAATCAATGAGGAACCGCCACGGTTTAGCCCTTGCGCCAATGACCACGTCGCCGGCGGCTCCGGCACGAACCTCACCAACATATCCAATAGTGTAGATGGTAGTTTGAGAGTAATTTCCAGGTAGATCATGGCTGTTGCATGTGATTGGATGAGCAGTGTGGTTGTGAAGTGTGAAATATATGTGGGCGCGTCAGCGGGTGTTTGATGGCTCAATTTTGCTACGTGTGGTTGTAGATGCTCTCAGCCCGACGCAGTTGCTTCAGGACCAGTCTGTGTGGGAGTCCCAACGTGACTAGGATCGTGTCCTACCAATAAAGATTTTTTACAGGGACGTGCAGTAAGAAAACAAGTGGGTAGTTGGATTGAAGATACTATATTTTTGCTGTGATGTGTGGCTATCAAACGTCCACGGTGCAGGCTGTTCATGGCCACGAATATGCATGCTCGCCACGAATATGATGTCGCCTGCAGTTTTGCGAGAAGAAGAGTGGATTCTGACCGCGCCAGTTTGTACGTATGTACACCATTTGTCAGTAAGGATAATACACGCAGGTTTGTATGTTTCAATACATTTTTTGCAGGCACACATTGCAAGCCATGCATTGCTGGCCATTGTTGTCTTGTGGCGTGCCCATCGTACGTGGGGTGCTGAATATCACCGTCCTTTTCCGGGGAAAAATATTTCTGTGTCGGGGTTTAAACAGAATAGTTAGATGGTCCCGTGCATCACTAACTGAGAGAGGGCGACATCACATGTGGGAGAGAGAGAGGGAGAGATCACTCCAGACAACCGCACAACCGTGCGTGCTCCACACCACTCGAGTAGTCGAGATCGGTCATTGTGGCTGACGTCGCTCCAATGACGCCGGAAGGTCATGCATTTTGGTAACGTAATTTGATTCCTATAGAATTGTCGTCGCTTTTGCTAGAAAAAGAACCTAGATCTATTATAAAAGTTCATTAGAAGTATAAAACGATCTAAACATAATATAAAAATACATTTAATTAGTCCTTCAGACCGTCGAACGACCACTGCCGACGCGCCGCTATGGCCGCTCTCGTAGCGGAGCCGGACTGACCTTATCGATGACAGGCGGGAATTGTTCATACAGAAATTTGATTCAAACACACAGGATCGAAAACCGTTATTTGCTGCTTACAGGATAATTATATTTGTGGGAAAGCTTGTTTAGTTTGCACCATTTTAAAACACAAATAAATTTTTCATGAGGTTGCTTTAGTCCGACTTCTTCTTTTGGTGATGTGCATTTTCCTATGCTGAGGCTTGATGTCGGTCTTAATGTTTTGTATATGCTTCAGGCTATATTTTAAGTTAACAGATAAAAGAAGATCATGTACCTGATGATGAAAAGGTAGAGCTGGCCACGGATGCTTCCAAGGACAATCTGTTTCGATGGCTATATAATATAAGGCTTGACTCAATGAGCATGTCAGATTAGATTTTTTAGTGGGTGCATGATAAGATTTGATCAATTGAAAAGGGTAAAAATCATTTTTGTGGACCATGCATTCACACCTATAAATGCACACTACCTTTATAGTAATGATTTTTTGGCGGACACAGCTGTTCTGATCCTGAGCTTATGTGAGCTAGTGTGAACAGTAAAACCAAAAAAAGTTCATAAAATTCTGAATCTTTTTAGTGCGAAACATTGATAAATATTTTGATAGCATGCAAAATTTCATCATCAGATGACATTCAGGAAAAACAAGCAAAAATAAATAAAATCGATGCCCTTTAGTCCCGGTTCGTGTCTCAAATCGGGACTAAAGGTCCCATTTAAACCGGGACTAATGACCTCCCGACACCTTAGCCGCTCGAATCAGGACTAATGCTCACATTAGTCCCTTCCATACTGCACTGCACTTCTATATGTGGCGAGGCAACCACAGGATCCACATCCACTACGTACTAGACACACGCACACAGGACAGAAATAGAGAGAGTGTGTGTTTGTGTTTTCCGTCTACTTTAGATCCACTAGCTAGCTAGCTAGCATCGAAGATGAGCTTCGCGGTGAGCAAGTGCCCGCCGGTGATGGTCCGACCGTCCATGGAGCAGACGACGAATAAGACGCAAGTGGTGCAGCTCTCCTCCTGGGACAGGAGCTACGTGGGCTTCCAGGTCGCGGCGCTCCTCATCTTCGACGGCCCCGTCCACCAGCCCGTGGAGGCCATCAAGAAGGGCCTCTCCCGGGCGCTCGTCCACTACCAGACCGTCGCTGGCCGCCTTGCCGCGGCTGATGACGACGACGACGACAGCGTTCTCCACGTCGCGTGCACGGGCGAGGGTGTGCCCTTCGTGGCCGCGTCGGCGGGTTGTGCCCTGCAGGACCACGGCCTCCTCGACGCGCCCGTCTCCACGAGCCTCCTTGATGGGCTCGCCTTGTCCTACCCGGCGGGGGCGGAGGGCTGCCGGCGCACCGACCCGCTGCTGCTCATGCAGGTCACCGAGTTCGCCTGCGGCGGGTTCACGGTGGGCGTGACGTGGAACCACACGCTGGCGGACGGGGACGGCATGGCGCAGTTCCTGCAGGCCGTCGGTGAGCTCGCCCGCGCTGAAGCCGATGATGTCTTGGTGCCGTCCGTTGCACCGGTGAGGGACGGCCGCGCGGTGTCCCTGCCTCTGCTCTCGCCGCCCGTGGTCGCCGCGAAGCAGTGGCTGATGCTGGACCGCGGCGGCATGGGCCTCGTCTACCTGGACGTCACCGTCCCGGTCAAGCTCATCAACCGCATCAAGTCCGAGTACAAGGCCGCCCACGCCGATGACCGTGGGTATTGCACGACGTTCGAGGCGGCGGTGGCTGTCCTGTGGAGGTGCCGCACCCGCGCGCTCATCGGCGGCGATCCGGACTACGACATGTCCACGCCGGCGCCGCTGGCCTTCTTCGTGAACGTGCGCAAGCACGTTGGCGCGGCGGCAGGGTACTACGGAAACTGCGCGGTGGCGCAGCTGGCCTTGGCGACGACCGGGGAGGTGGCCGGCGCCGAGGATGGCGGCATGAACGATGTGGTCGATCTGATCAAGCGCGCCAAGGACCGGGTCCCGGAGCTGCTGCGGAACATGGGGGGCGGCGGCGGTGCCGTGCCGGAGATGGGAGAGGAGGAGATGACCGCGGCCTTCGGGTACAACGCGCTGATGGTCACCAGCTGGCGGAACATCGGCTTTGACCGCGCCGACTTCGGCGGCGCCCCGCCGGCGAGGGTGGTGGGACGGTGGCAGCAGTCGACGGTGCCGGGGTGCATGGCGTTCCTCTCGTGCAGGGCCACGGCGGCCGACGGCGAGCGGCTGCTGACGCAGTGCGTCAGGGAGGAGCACGCCGCGGCGTTGCTCGCGGAGCTGGAGCAGCTCGCACATGCACCGTCGTACGCCTCAGCCCTGAGTAGGTAACAGGACCTCAGCTGTTGAACTGTTGAGGGATGGAGGGTGCCCTAGTCTATTTTATGAATGAATATTTTATACTGTATATAACAGGACCTTATTTGTGAATCATGCAACGATGTACTCTAGTATATTTAGAATTTTATGATATGCTTGTTCAGAAAAGTATTTGAAGTGTTCATGTGTAAAATGTTAATCTGTAGTTCAAGAAATATGATTGTAGAATTCCGTGAGAAAACCATCAAAGCAAGGAGCTTCGTTATGTTTCAAACCGAACACCACAGCACAAACCAACAAGGATGTCATCCTTTGAGGTTTATGTTTCCTTCATCCAGCGCCCTGAAAAGAGACTTGTAGTGGGACGTGGAGTTTCTACACCTGAGCTCATATGCTCCTGCTATGAACAGTAAAATAAATAAAATAGAAAAACATTTCAAAAAATTTTGAATTTTTTTTGTGGCATAGTTTGAGAAATGTTTGTTGAGCTTGCAAAACTTCGTTATGAAATGACATTGGTGGAAGGCGTGGTAAAAAGAACAAAATCGATACTCTGAAAATGTTACTTTCAAACGCATTTTGGAGCTCTGATTTTTTTTTTTGCCACGACCTCCACCAATGTGATTTCGTGATGAAATTTTGCATGCACTACAAACATTTCTTGAAGTATGCCACAAAAAAATTTCAGAATTTTTTGAAATGTTTTTCTGTTTTATTTATTTTACTGTTCATAGCATGAACATATGAGCTCAGGTGTAGAAAGGTACTTTCGCTTGTAGTGCTTATTTATCAACTCTTTTACTTTATCCCTCCCTCATTTTGTTGGAGGACAGTTCTTCATATGCAGTCCATAGGCTACTATTCCTTCCGTTTCAAAATAAGTGTCTCAATTTTAAAAGACACTTATTTTAAGATGGAGGGAGTAGTATATGGAAGCATCATGTGTTACAGACACATTTACATCATCAATTAGCAGCGGACGGAAGGATAAACCTTGGGGTTCCTCCATCACAAGAAAGAGTTAAGGTGCCGCCCTCCTTAGTAGTTAAGCAATGAGCAACATAATTAGCATCCCCCCAATAGAAAACAAAATTCACTTTCGGAAAAGTTAAAGCCATTGTCGTCGACGGGAGTTCACCATATTCCAGGACGTTTACCACCTCCATACAGTCCGATTATTGGATAATTAGCTTTTGAAATCCTATATGGTTAGCTACATATATATGCCTTGTTGTATTACCTTCACTGGTGGAAAAAAGGCCTATGGTTAGCTACATATAATTAGCTTTTGAAATCCTATATGGTACACCAAGCTGCTCAGCTCACTGGCGTCGAACGCCACCGTGTCTTGCTGCGGTTTCTTGGTGGCAGCGATCGGCGCCAGCTCGTCCAGGATCTTGTGCTCGATGCGCGGGTTCTTGCATACGAGGTAGAAGAACCACGAGAGCGCGGCGCCGGTGGTGTCCCGTCCGGCGAACAGGAGGTTTAGTGCGGTGTCACGCAAGAAGTCGTCGCCCACGTCGTCATCATTGTCGCGGATGAAGGAAGAGAGCATGTCGTCGTCGGAGGATTGCTCGTTGCGGAGGCTGTGATCGGACCTACGTTTGGCGATGGTGTCGGCGGCGAAGCGGTCGATGGTCCTACGAGCCACGGCCATCTTCTTCTCCGGGCCGAGCTCGTAGCGGTACATGAGGCTCCAGCACGCGGGCGGGAAGACGTGCCGGAGGAAGATGGTGTTCAGCACGTCGTCCATGGCACGCGCGACGGGCATAACGGGGAGGCCAATCCGCAGGCAGCCCGGGTCGACCCCGAAGACGAGGTTGCAGGTCATGTCGAAGGTCATGCGCAGGATGACGTCGTGCAGGTCACAGCGTGCGCCGGCGTCGGCGACGTGCGCGAGGAAAGGGAGGAGGCTCTTGTCTACCTTGTCGCGGGCGCAGCGTGCGGAGAAGGAGCGGAAACGGGGGGCGGCCATGAGGAGCTGGGACTTGGCACGCTGAGAGCGCCAGGACTCGCCGTCGGCGTTGAAGATGCCATGACCCAAGACGTCGAATATCTCGGCATACTCCTCGCCCTTATGGTAGTTGAGGAAGTTGGAGATGAAGATGTGGCGCACATTGGAGGGTCGCAGGTGATGAAGAAGCGAACGCCGGTGAGCCCCGTGTGAACCGGGAAGTTGTAGCGCCTGCCGGCCAGGACGACGGTGGCCCAATCGTGGTAGCCGGAGAGGTTGGCGAGGAAGCCGAAAAGATGGCCCAGTAATGGCCATTCGGTCGGCTCGGCCTTGCATGCTTTCTTGGACTGGAGATGACGGTAGTACAAGAAGCAGCAGCAGCAGCAGCAAAGGAGGGAGACGAGTCCTTGAAACCAATCCATGGTGTAGACAATTTTGCATCTAGTCGATCATCTGGTATTTATATCACATGCTTGAGCTTGACTACACCGGACCGGAGGTGGTTCAAACATAGTCATCACCAAATCGCCTTCGAATTTGTTGAGATGTAGTCGTACGTGCAGCTGCAGCTGCTTGGTAGCTAGAGCGTTGGCGACATGCTATTAGGGCGTCTCAAGAAGCGACCCTCCAACCATCCGCATATGCTATTAGGGTGGATCGTGGTGCCATCCTTCACTTGCTTATCGGGACCATCTGCATCCACGGTAGAGGACTCCTCTGTCAAGGAGGAGATAGTCATTTCCTCTGAATACGAGGACCAGCTGCAGTAGCGGGCCCATCTCCTGTCGGAGGCGGCTTTGACAAACGAAGAATTCATTCGTAAGATGAAGATTATGACAGACGAAGAATCCATTCGTAAGATGAAGATTATGACGGAGCGTTTGTTCCGTCATATGGGTCCGGCGCCATCATTGCCAGCACACGCGAAGGAGGAGCCACCGTCCTAGTCGCGGGTCTGCATTAAGCGGGAGCCGGCATCCTCACTCCGGCAAGTGAAGGACGAGTCCGCATCCCTGTCATGCAACCATGGGCTCCACATTGGCGACCGCTTGAAGCAGGAGCTGTCGTCCCCGAGTGCCTCCCCCGCGTGAAGGACAAGCCGGCGTCGCCTCCGCCGCACACCCGCTACGCCCGGATAGACGGGCCCTCACTTGTAGAAAAGGGGCCAATGGTCCAGGCCGGTCAAGCCCATTAGTCCCGGTTCAATCCAGAACCGGGACCAATGGCATTGGACCGGTTAAGTGAGCCTCGAGGGCGGCCGGGCCACGTGGGCCATTGGTCCCGGTTGGTCTGGACCTATTGGTCCCGGTTCGTGGGACGAACCGAGACCAATGGTCCTCGCTCCTGGCCCACCACTATTGGTCCCGGTTCGTCCCACCAAGCGGGACTAAAGGGTTGGTCCTTGTTGCGGCCAAAGTTTAGTCCCACCTCGCCAACCGAAGGGGAATCAGACCGGTTTATAAGCCCCTCACTCTCTGCCTTATTGAGCTCCTCTGAAAATGAAAATGGATGCCCTTATATAGGGAATTTAGGCTAAATTCATACGAATTTCTCTTGAAATTTGGTATGAATTTAATTTGAATTTCCTCTATAAGCGCATCTATGCTCATTTCTGAGTAGCTTTTTATATTTTTTTTCTTTTCTGCTATATTTATTTTTTCTTTTTATTTCTGAGTTGTAATAAGTCATTAAAAATAAGCATCTATGCTCATTTTTAGTAAAGTTAATCACAACTGTTTTTTCTTCTATTTATTTTGAATTGCAATAAGTCATTAAAAATAAGCATCTATGCTCATATTTTAGTAAAGTTAAGCACAACTATTTTTTCTTCTTTTTATTTCTGAGTTGTAATAAGTCATTAAAAATAAGCATCTATGCTCCTTTTTATACAGTTAATCACAACTATTTTTGCTTCAATTCATTTCTGAGTAGTTTTCTATATAGTTTTTTTTCTTTTCTGCTATATTTATTTTTTTTTTTTTATTTCTGAGTTGTAATAAGCATTAAAAATAAGCATCTATGCCCATTTTTAGTACAGTTAATCACAACTATTTTTTGCTTCAATTCATTTCTGAGTAGTTTTCTATATAGTTTTTTTTCTGCTATATTTATTTTTTTCTTTTATTTCTGAGTTGTAATAAGTCATTAAAATAAGCATCTATGCTTATTTTTAGTAAAGTTAATCATAACTATTTTTTCTTCTATTTATTTTTGAATTGTAATAAGTCATTAAAAATAAGCATCTATGCTCATATTTTAGTAAAGTTAATCACAACTATTTTTCTTATATTTATTTCTGAGTTGTAATAAGTCATTAAAATAAGCATCTATGCTCCTTTTTAGTACAGTTAATCACAACTATTTTTGCTTCAATTCATTTCTGAGTAGTTTTCTATATAGTTTTTTTCTTTTCTGCTATATTTTTTTTCTTTTTATTTCTGAGTTGTAATAAGTCATTAAAATAAAAAGAGGCTAATGCTTGTTAATTTGCTTCAAGCCTTTCGAATAGTGTCAACTGCACTGCACATAGCTCTGTGCAGTCTACCGTATTCCCCAAGGCTTGAAGCTAACCAACGTGCAGGAGCATTGAGCCTCTTCGTCATCGTCTCTGCACTCAGGGCTTATAAACAGCTGCGAGTGCCTCTCGCTTGGCGAGGTGGGACTATAAAAACAGCTGCAGGAAGAATCAACAAAAAAAAAACAGCTTCAGAAAATAAAAAAAGTGCCACCTAAAGGGCTACCACGGCCTGAATAAGACTAGAAACCCAACATTGGGCCAGGATTCAGGCCCGCAATAGGCCCAATAGGCCCACAGGAACATATAGTGCGTTTAGGCCCGTAAGCCTGCATTTGAGAGGAGCTCGAGAGGGCAGCGGGACTGGGGTTTATAAACCACTCTCGGGCTCTCTCAGCTAGCGAGGTGGGACTAAACTTTCATGCCGTGACGCGGGCAGCACAAGGCCTTTAGTCCCGTTTGGTAGCACAAACCGGGACTAAAGTGGTGCATTGGTACCGGTTCGTGGCACCAACCGATACCAATGCCCCCCCTGTAGTCCCGGTTGGTGCCACCAACCGAGACCAAAGGTCCTCGTTTCCCGCCCTTTGCGATGCCGAAAAGAGGCCTTTGGTCCCGGTTGGTGCCTCCAACCGGGACTAAAGGGGGGCATTGGTCCCAGCTGGTGCCTCCAACCGGGACCAAAGCCTTTGCTATATATACAGCACTTAGCGCGACTTCAATCTCTCCTGCTCCACTCCGCCGCCACGTCTCCTGCCGCGTC
This sequence comes from Aegilops longissima, assembly GCA_021605205.1. NCBI lineage: Eukaryota > Viridiplantae > Streptophyta > Magnoliopsida > Poales > Poaceae > Aegilops > Aegilops longissima. The sequence goes on from CM038677.1 coordinate 8,112,384, forward strand.
GTCGCCGCCGCCCGCCCGCCCGACGCCGCCGACGCCTCGCCCAGCCCTGCCCAGCGCCGTTGCCCACGCACCCGATCGACGTCGCCGCCGCCCGGCTCAAGCGCCGCCTCGACGCCGTCGCCGCCCGCTCCGCACCTCGCTGTCGCCTTCTCCGTCATCGTCGCCGCCGTACGTGAGCACCTCGCCGTCGCCTTCGCCAGCCGTACGCCGACCACCGTCATTTTTTTTGTTAGATTAATTAGATTTTTTTGTTAGGTTAGATGTGTAGTAATTTAGACATGTAGTTCATAGATTTTTTTTGTTAGATTAGATTTTTTTTGTTACATTAGATGTGTAGTAATTAATTTGTTTATATTATGTTAGATTTTTTTGTTAGATTAATTAGATTTTTTTGTTAGGTTAGATGTGTAGTAATTTAGATATGTAGTTCATAGATTTTTTTGTTAGATTAGATTTTTTTGTTTGATTAGATGTGTAGTAATTAATTTGTTTATATTATGTTAGATTTTTTGTTAGATTAATTAGATTTTTTTTTTTAGGTTAGATGTGTAGTAATTTAGATATGTAGTTCATAAATTTTTTGTTAGATTAGATTTTTTTGTTAGATTAGATGTGTAGTAATTAATTTTTTTATATTATGTTAGATTTTTTTGTTAGATTAATTAGATTTTTTTGTTAGTTTAGATGTGTAGTAATTTAGATTTGTAGTTCAAAGATTTTTTTTGTTAGATTAGATTTTTTTGTTAGATTAGATGTGTAGTAATTAATTTGTTTATATTATGTTAGATTTTTTGTTAGATTAATTAGATTTTTTGTTAGGTTAGATGTGTAGTAATTTAGATATGTAGTTCATAGATTTTTTGTTAGATTAGATTTTTTTTGTTAGATTAGATGTGTAGTAATTAATTTTGTTCATTGAATTTTAATGATTTTTTGTTCATAGTATTTAGAAAAAGGAAAAAAAAGAAGTAGTTTATATATAGTTGATCAGGGCATATTAATGATTTTTAGTTGATTTTTTTGTTCATAATACTTATTTATTTATAGTAAGTGCTTAGTAGTTGAACTAGATAGTTGATTTAATTAATAAAACTACTTTTATTTAACTATATATAGAAGTAGTTCCTGCATCGACGTCGGCGATGCCTATCCCGCATCCTCATCGTCGTCGACTAGGCGGTGGAGGCCTGCTTGATCAGGGCCATGTTCGGGACTGGGCTCCGCCGGGCTGGTATTGGGAGGTGCTACCTTCCGGGGGACGCAGGTTGGTGAGGAGGGAGCCCGTTGTTGACCCGATCCTTGTTTGGTGGCGGTCGCGTGGGACAGTGATGGTGGTGAGGCATCCGGACACCGTAGAGGTGGTACGTCACCGTGTCAGCGAGGAGGACGAGCACGTCCGTCGCTACATGGTTGCATTGGAGGGCAGGTTCGACAATACCGGCAGGTTCTTGAGGATCTCACTGGAGCTATGATCCTGTGATGGTTCCTTATCTTTAGTGTCCACCGCCCGCGTCGATACCCGTCGGGCGCTACGGTTCTAGTTGTTTTAGTGATAATATTCGATGATGTACGGACACCAAGAGATGATGTACTTTTGCTTATAATTATTGAATGCATGCTAATTTGAATACTATACTTTATTTTATGATTTGGTTTTGCTTATTTTATGATTTGGTTTTGCTTATTGAATGCTCATATTGGATAAGTTCTCCTTCATTCCCGTGTGCTAGACAATTTGATATAATAATGCATTCGGGAATGAAAGGAGGAGCTACGTACATCGATCATCGATAGTCAACTCGTGATTAATAATAATGATCTAGTTTAATATTTGAATTATGAATGTAGGCCGGAAATGTCGTACTCATCGGACGACGAAAACCGCCCGGGGGAGTGCGACTGGTGCCACGACGACCGAGGTATCTGCGACAGGTTCATTGAGCTGGACGAAGATCGTCGCTTCAGCATTAAGCTCGAGGAGACCTTCGATGTTCATACGGTACGCAACCGACGATAATAGTTTTTTTGAGTAATTACTCATGACTTCAACTATTTTAATCATGACAATATTTTTCATCTTTTCCAATTCGACTAGCTTATCCCATGCTTTGCAAGACGCTATGTCTTGGAGAGGATGGGTTTTGAAGACCATGAAAGTTTCGAAACCAAAAAAAATATCCTAAGTACCCATCATGGTGTGGATTTTCAAGTAAAGCTGTACAATGCTCAGAGTGTAACTCATTTTGGTTGCAAAAATTGGGAAGCACTTTGCAAGATGTATGGTTTTGATGAGGGTATGCTTGTTACCATGGATCTTGGTGATCGTACAATCGAGCAAGAGAGACCTACGATTTTCGTCCTTGTGGATACACCTCCAATTCTTCCCCCATGTGAGCTTAACATAGTTATTAAGTAATTTATATTGTTTATTTCAAAATAGTTGACAACTTATTCTCCATTGATAGCTTATTTTCATTCTTCAAAGAATGTGCGGAAGATGGTAGACAGATCCTACTACACCGAAGGCTCCGAACTAACTTATCAGGAGAACTGTTTCGGCTTCTTCGGCAGACCCGGAACGATTTCGGTGAACTGTTTCCAAACCCTGCCAGGCAAAGGAAATGATTACTTGATATCAGCAAATGAACGAAAGTTGCCGATATGGTGCGATAATGATCGATTGAACTTACTTCGGAGCATTACAGCCATGTCCGTGATACTCCTGGCGATCTTTACGCCTCGAGTCTAAGACAACTACTACTCCCGGTCAAGCTTAATCTCTAGCAGAATAAAGTGGAAACTGCGCATGCATAACTCATCAATTACATTACTATAACCTCGAGTAAGCGAAACCGAATATGCACAAGACAGTAACACTCACTTGAAGTTGTAATGAAAGAGTATTTTCCCTTTGTTTTGATGTCGAAGTAACGATTGTAGCAAGTTGTCCTCAGTATCTTTGTTTCTCTTTTTAACTCATTTACGATATTTGGGTTAATGAACCCAATGTCATAGATTTGTCATTTTTTGCATTCGATAATCTTCAATCTGCATAATATAGTGAGGATAATTATATATACATGCAATGAAAGAGTTGAGCTATAGAGACTTAATTACATAAGTAATACTTACACACAGTAGCAAGTCATGAGTTGTTTATCGAGGGCATCTTGATTGAATAACTAAAATAACTCCACAAATTCAACAGGAAGCAACTCAACTCCAATGAGGCCGCACTCATCGTTAATTCTAACCATCATACTATCCTTCCCAGACTTCCTGCAGGTATCCATGTACCATTCATGCAATCTTCGCATCATCGTTGTTAGAGGAGGATGATCAGGTTTGACGAGAGGCTTCCCGTACTCACATCTAAAGATCTCTACTGCCTCTAACGTTTCAAACTCCTCAGGCAATCACCAAGATTGGTGCCGGGCAATAGCCTCGGATGATTAGCGACGACATCGCTAGACACCTTGAGCGGGGGGCACGATTGCTTCGCCTGTTCGCCGAGCTGGGGAATTGTTTTCCCACTTCTTCATTGTGCTAATCTTGCATCAATAAAAGTACTTCCCGACCGCCGCACGTCTTGATATGTCTTTTTAATACAGCGGACATAGTTGGAATCCGCGGAGGCGGTGGTGGTCGCCTGGGGCATCCAGAGTGCGCCGCTTTCACCGGATCTACCGTTTCCTTCGGAGGTGGAGGTTTCCGTTCAAAGTGGGCCTCCACTTCGGCTGCCATGATGTCATCGGTTTCCTTTTTAGTCCTCTCATATGGTAACTTTGGAAGAGGCTCCAGGCTTGGACCAAATCTGTATTTCTTCTCGCCTCTTGTACTGCTAGCCACCGAAGCGGCGGCGTCTTTCTTCTGCCGTTGCTGACGCGGCAGAGTCCGCTGACACGCCGGAGGAGGCGGAGTGCTCCAGCGCGTCAGAGGAGGCCGAGGAGGAGGCGGAGTGTCGTCACGCGCCGGAGGAGACGGAGTGTCCTGATCACTCACCGGAGGAGGAGGAGGAGGAGGCGTCCAGTTTGGAAGCTTGATGTACTCCTTCCTCCATGGACAGGTACTCCTTAAAGCATAAACCAGATGATTCTCCCCTTCGTCAAGCTCCAGCTCCTCAAATCCCTCCATTATTTCATCCACCGCCACAACAGCATGGCCATGTGGACTCGGACGGCAATGAAAAGTTCCCTCAGCTAGAGGAGGTGCAACAGAGCCGATCGCCGCCTTCAAAGTCAGGTTCTGGCGTTTTGTCATTAGCTCGCAATTTTTAGTCTCCGTGATACTATCCACGGGGTAGCGAGGAGCCGTGAAATCAGGCTGAACGAGCTCCGTGGAAGCCACGTTGCTTCTCCGCTGAGATGCTGGATAGCTTCTGGGGCAGCATCGAAGCAAGGATCTTCGTGCCGCTGAGATGCTTGATCGGTAGCTCGCTGGCTCTCAAGTTCCTCTAGCTTTGCTATTCTTGCATTGAGCTTCTGCATTGAGCTCGCTTCCACTTTCCTCTTCCTCTCTCGGCTTCTGTAACCACCGCTGCCGGGGAACCCTATTGGAAATATGCCCTAGAGGCAATAATAAATTGGTTATTATCATATTTCCCTGTTCATGATAATTGTTTATTATCCATGCTAGAATTGTATTGATCGGAAACTCAGATACATGTGTGGACACATAGACAACAATGTGTCCCTAGTGAGCCTCTACTAGCTAGACTAGCTCGTTGACCAAAGATGGTTATAGTTTCTTAGTCATAGACATGAGTTGTCATTTGATAACAGGATCACATCATTAGGAGAATGATGTGATAGACAAGACCCAAACTATAAACGTAGCATATGATCGTGTCAAGTTTATTGCTATCGTTTTCTGCATGTTAAGTATATGTTCCTACGCCCGTGGACACGTGCTCCAAGCTCTCCGCCCACGACGGTGCCCCTGTCTCCGACGCGTCGGAGTACAGCAGCCTCGTTGGCCGGCGCCCTACAGTACATGACGATGACTCGCATGGACATTGCTGCTTGGAGATGCACGATCCGCATGACGCTCACCTTGCACTCGCCAAACGGATTATGCGCTATCTTCGCGGCACCACTACCGATGGACTACATCTCTGGCGAAGTAGCGAGCCCAGAAAGTTGTAGGTGGGCCATGTGTGCCTTTTGGGGTTTTAACCCCATTTTTTTGTTTTGGTTCTGTAGATCTGCCATTTCTATTTTTCTGTAAGCACTCCTACATCGTGTTAATCAATCGTACATGTGTTTTTAGTCCCACACACAATGCTTTTGAATAGGATTTAGTCCACATTTTATTTTTAATTCTTTGAAGCTTTGTTTCTTTTTACCTTTTATTTTCATTTCCATGGCGCAAAAACAAAACCCTAAGCTATAACAACGAAAATGTTTTTTGCGCCACTTAGTTAAATGTCCGCCCCCAATGCGCATGTGTACGTGTCACAGCCCGCATGCAACTAGACATGTCTCACCTCAGACGCATGCGCACCTAGGAAGATTGTTAGCCAGTTGCATGTCCACCACTAGACTTGCAACCCCACTGCAACAGTGTGGCCCTGATGCGACTATAACTGGGCTAGTAAGGGTTGTGCTACTAGGGGTTGTGGTCTAGTAGGGGCCATGCTTGCTAATTATAAACACGCTCACGAGGAGACTAGCTAATTGGATGCTATCGGAGCAGTCCTAAACTGCAGCACATCTCTCGCTTCACGTATGTTACTCATAGAATAAAGCAACTATACAATCAATGTTTATATTCCATAGAAATGTATTAACACATACGTAGTCTCATACAATGGAGGAAAACATCATGTCTCGACGCCTTTGGACCATGTTTCATACACGGAGTAATAATTGACAACACGTTTGTTCTCTTTCGTAAAAGAAAGATACATTTTTATTCATAGAGCCCTTTATTATTCGATAACAATGTGGCTATGGGAAACATAAAATTGTTCGGGTAGTCCGTAAGTACGTTTACATAAGACCAGAATCTAATGTTACATCTCTCGCTTCTTTAGCTTAACTATGAGCCCATTTTTCATCTCCAGTATACAAGATGGCTTGGGCTGGATGCTTTGCCCTTCCATCACCTCCACATCAAAGTTCCACAACACCGAGGCGATGACGGTCTTCATCTGCATAACCGCAATTTCCTTCCCAAGGCATATCCTAGGGCCCGAGTTGAAGGCCAAGAACTTGTGAGATGGTACGTACCTCAGATTGTTGCCATCTTCCGAGAGCCACCTATCTGGGTTATAGTCGAGACAGTCATTACCCCACACACCCTCCATTCTCCCCAGGGAGTAGAGAGAAATAAGGATGGTGTCACCGGTGCGCACCTCATGGCCACTCGGCATAATATCATCGGCGGCCACCGTCTTGCGCTCGAAAGGTGCCGGTGGGTACAACCTAAGAGTCTCGTACAAGACGGCTCTCAGATAGACTAGAGATTTGATTTCGTTCGGCTCGAAGATCATCATGGCATCCACACCGGATGCTACTTTGCATGATGCAATGGGCCAGAGTTCACTCCGGATGATTGACACAATGTTTGGGTTCTGGGCAAGGTTGTAAAAAATCCATGTCAGGGTTGTTCCAATTGTGTCCCTTGCTGCGAGCATGTAGCCAATGTTCTTGGCATAGGACAAGTCATCGTCAACGTAGTTTGGGTAGGAAGACATAATATCCACACCATCTTGTTCGTCGTCACTACCAAAATGACATGTGTTGATCTTCCTCTCCATCATCTCCATCTTCCTCCTCTCCATCATCTCCATCTTCCTCCTCCCCATCATCTCCACGAGGAACCTTCGTAGCACTTTGTGCGCTGTGCAGAGCTTTCTTTCAGGACCGGTGTTTAGCCACCTCATTAATTTCCAGCAAGAAGATGGCATGGTGTGCCGGAAAAATCCCACCTCCATGACTGTGTTCAGAGCAACCACAACGTCCATGGGTGGTTTGTCTAATGATAGGAGGCCAGGATCCACACCAAAGAGAGACATAGTAGCCAGGTCAAACATAAACCTCGACATCAGTTCTTGCACGTCAAAAGGAGTGCCGGTGCTCGCCATGTAGGCGAGCAATGAGAGAAGGATGTTCTCCACCTTGTTGCGGCAACATGCCTCCGTACTAGCAATCATCCGCGGGTTGCTGAGCACGCTCTTCAATTTCCCACGCTGGGCGGCAGCATCTTCACCATCGACGGTGAAGAGGCTGCCACCCATGATGTCGAAAATAGTGGCGAACTCAGCACCCTTGGGGAAGTTGGTGTAGTTGGTCGTGAAGATGTGCCGGACATTAGCAGGGTCGCACGTGATGAAGAACCGCATCCCGGTCCCGGGTGGGCCGTGCGCCCTGAAGTTGTGGCCTAATCCGGCGAGGACCAAGGTGAGATAGTCATGCAAGTTGTGGACATTGACCATGAAGGAAGGGAACATATGCAATATTGGCCAGTTTGTAGGAAGCACTGATGTGTTCTTAGATCTACTGCTAGCCTTGAGATACAAGTATAGGGGAACAAGTAGCACAAGTAGCATGGAAATGAACATAATTGACATTGTTGGCAGTAGTGTGTGATATGCTACCTTTATAATGGACGTGGCTATGGCTTCATATATATACAAGTTCCCTTGATGATATCCCAATCTATTGGTACTAATAGTGTCAACATAACTACACTTAATTGGGCTCAAAAGCAGGTGGCAGTTGGCGTATTTTGCGATAAGAAGATTTGGCGAGTTGGAATAAAGTTTCATTCGAGATTAGATCAAACCTAACCTAGCTCTTGAGTCCTTTCCTTGTCATTCGTGTTCACATCTTTTTGCACATAGTTAGCAAAATGTGGTTCAGTTTTCTGACTTATACTTTCTTATATGTACGGCCCTGACTTATATTTTTCTCAATTGTTCGGCCTGACTTATTTTTCTCATTTGAACGGCAGTACTGTGTGCCTGGCTGGGTGAAGTAAATTACAAGGCACGTACGCCATCTATTCGTACGTGCATGTACGAGGCAAGAGATGAAATAAAGAATAGGTGCTATATATCTTGAGTGGAAACAGAAAGGCGAGGACACACAGAGCTTTCTTGTTCAGCTTGTCGAGGTGAATTAGGCAGCCAAATATTTTGACTTTGTTTGGCACTTGTGATTCCCAGTTGATGTCCAACTTGGGTTCCATCAACCAGCCGTACGTAGGTAGGTGTTGAATTTTTATACATCGAGTAAAGTCGTGCAGACCGGTTCTGTAGATATTTTGCTTTGCCATTACCATTCGGTGAATGGTGGTGAGCTATCTCAAAAACAATGAAAAAAATAGAGTTGCTTGGCCATTATTCTTATCAAAATTCAGAGAAATTGCAAGATTCAGAGCAAAGAAAAATCCCCAGAAACCGGACCAACTAGGCAGGAGGCCCAAATGGACCAGGCCTGGCTACGAGGTGGGCCTCGCCTGATGATGCTGGGCTTAGCCTGCGACTAACGGCAACCTGGGCTCATCCGGCCCATGATCCATCCACCCACTGGGATGTAATCTTAAATTTAATGCTAAAGTAAATCCGGTGAACAAGGAGACAGTAAAGGTAATTCAAATAGCGACAGCTCCAGTCTTCAGAATCCTTTTTTCTCATACAGTACAAGCGTAAGTTGCCGTTACATGAAGATCAGATGGTCGACGATGAGCCCGCCCGGTTTGGCGCCAACCGACTGCTGGCGTCGATTTCATTGTAGTTAACAGCATGAGAAGTGTCGATTTCTTCAGTTAACAACACGACAAGTGTCGATTTCTTCAGGTTCTTGACATGGAGGGAGATGTGCAAGCAATTGGCATTGTTCTGCCGGCCAGGGTCAGAATATTATGTGCCACAAGGCGACAAGGCGACAGGCTTCAGACTTCAGATATACCTAGCCGCAGGCTACGCTTCTGCCAGCAGCGTGGATAAGGAAGAACGGTTCACAAAGTCCCAGCATTATTATGACTGTGAATAAGGAAGAGCGGTTTATCTTCAGCGCAACGGGTGTAGCACATCTGTCGCGCTCCAGTAAGCAGGCGCATGGAATGGGAGCTCAAGGGCAAGACTTTGAGAGCAGCATTCCTTTGTTAATTGGGAAGAAGAAGCTGACCATTAATCTGGCAGAGCAGCAGTAAGCGAAATGTGTAAGTACAAACTGAACAGTCCGAGATGTACTAATACTACTGAATAAAAGTAAGCAGTTTGTGTGAAAAGCAGTCCTTGCATACCTCCGTGAGCATGGCGTCATAGATCCGGTTCCGTTCAGTGCCCTCAAACATTTCAGCAGCATCTAAGCCTTCTCCAATTACTCGCAGCTGTAATTTTTGACCAGCCATTCTGTTAGCTGATTACGTTACATAGTGTCCCTCCACTCAGAGCATAATCTCCTTCTTACCGTTGCAGTGCGAGTTGTCAGCTGCATCTTCGGGTATTTGGGGCTCAACACCTGCCGAATCCACTAGGTTAGGTTTTATCTAATCTTCGGGTTTTAACTAAACATCTTCGGGTATTTCGGGTATTTTAGGCGAGTGGTTGATTCTTAGTTAGTTAGTTAGTGCAAAAAGCATCGTCTGTCTGAATATTAACTGCCGAGGCCTGACCGTGCTATTTTTCTTGCACAACGCGGCAGCCACAGCACGGGCCACCTTCGAAATATTTCTTGCAACAACTACTTGATCTGTGCCTTGGGGAATGCATGCTATTGGCAACGACTGCAGAAATTTCTGAGCGACCAGTTTATGCTTTGTATGGAATTTGATTGGTGCACTGCATCCAATGAAAAATAGAATGAGGGCAGGCTTCAGATTCCCCAGACTGCATCCAATTTTCACTTCAAATGCAGAAATGATTCCCCAGATTGCACTGCAGTTTTCACCAATATAGCAGATTGATAATATCTGCAAAGCATAACAGATTGATTACTTTTACTAAAAAACTATATTTCATTACTTATGAACAGAGAACAATGAAATGCCAGACACGGAACAGGCTTAGTTTGCAAAAGTGTTTTTCTAGAACAACATAACGGGAATAAGATCCTGAACTCCTGATAAACTGGGCTGGAACTTGCGCTGAATGATTGCCCCCGCCGAAGCCCAGGTTGGTAGCTTATTTTTGGTGCCATGAAATGAAATGTATTTTATCAGTGGTACTGCATTTTTTTACTGTGAGCTGTACTAAACGTTGAAAACACACAATGGTGATGGCGAGCAATTTAGTGAAGGATTTCGAGACATAACTCCTGCCCTCTTATAATAGCTAGCTAGATCTAAAAAACAGAGTGTTCATGTAGGAAAAGATAAGCATGTACCGTTACACTGTACATTCTAATAAACACAGTACCACGAATTTAGCCTCAGACAGTTCAAAACTGCAAACCCAAAGCGTAGACAGAGACAACGATCATGTGATGCCATCGTATTACAAATTCTGACCGACTCATAAACTTACTGTGCAGCTCTGCCAGTCTGTGGTGACCTGTAGTAGTCCTTGGAAAGAAGATGTGGTGATTGAACTTAGCACACATGTAAACAAGTCCTAGCATCCTCCAAACCCATCACAGCTAGCTACTACACCATCACAGTCAAACGGATGGGACAACCTAACCTTAGCACACGGACATATCTAGCTAGAACTAGAAAAGAGGAGGTGGTGATTGAACTTACAAAGGTCATCAGAACGGCCGCAGAGGAGGTGCCTAGCACGTCTTTGAGGAGGAGGAGTCGACTCGCCGCTGCAGTCAACCGGTCGCCGGAGTAGATGCGCCACTTACCTCGTTGTCGAAGTGGATCCGCATCGGACGGAAAGCTCGAGAGGGAGGAAATGGTGGCGGGAGTTTTGCCGCGGCAGTGACCCTCGATATATAGGGCGACCGAATCGTCGGGCGGTGACTCGAATTCGTCCCGCCGCTCTTTCGGAGATGGTCCATTGCTCCCGACATCTCCCTCCCCTGCGCGGCGTGACGTTCCCCTCCCCTGCATCGCTCGAGCCTGGCTCGCTGGAAACGGCCGATTCGGCCGTTTCTGGCGGGCCTGGCTGAGAGGTGCTTTGAGGTTCGTGCTATGCGGACCAAACAGTGAACGCAGGCTACCAAACAGCTCATTTTCATCCCGCGCGGGCCTGGCCCGACCTAATGCAGGCTACCAAACGCATCCCAGATGTATACCTTAACGACGCCGAGCATCTGTCGCGTCTCCATCAACTTGACTTGACCCAGCGCTTTTGTGACAATATACGTGCAGGTGGACGGGTATATTTGGCTCTTGGTGTCAAGTCTTCATCGAGATGGAGAGAATTGCAATACAGGTTGTTATCCATCCAAATTGCAGGCCTACGACGGGCGATCACAGAATTTAATTGCAATACACGTTGTTATCCATCCACTTGCCAAGCTCATGTGGCGAACAATACATGAGTCCTTTAACATACCTCCACCTGATAGTATATCAAATCAAATTTATTTGGTAATTAGTTAGGAAGGGCGGAGTGCAATACGGCGACACGAATTCCCAATTATATTTTATTTTACCCGACTTGTTCTTGGCACTTTGATACTTGGATCATTTTAATAAATGGTTGTGTACACCGTTTGATGCGGGCGCCCGGGATAATCCTCCTTTTCGAAGAAAGCACACAAGTTGGTTAGCAATTGCCCAAATACACAGGAAATAAGGTCGCCTATTGTATTTCTGCTCTCACATATTTAGAACTTGTATGTTCCTTGTTCATCCATCTTGATGAAATGTAACTTTGTTATGCTACTGAATTTCTGGCCAGTTGACTCGACAAACAAGAAATGGCAGGGGCTTGTAAAAAACTAGGCCCTTTTTAGTTAAAATTTGAAATTCTAGAGGGCTTGCCATAATCAAATGGGCCCTTTACCGGTGTATTCTTGGAAGTTTCATGAAAATTAATAGAGACTGGAGCCTGAGCAACTCAGCGTCATATGGGTTGGATAAGTCGTCCTTATCTGACGAATCTCCACTGGCCAGCAGATCAGATCACGGGAAGTTTAATTAGTTAGTTTAATTAGGCGCCGTGATTGGACCAGGGAGTAATCAACACTTGAGTCTAGTGAAGTCGTCTGTTTTTGGGGTGTACCTAGGGGTTCATAATAGGATATATACTGATCGTCTTGGTAGAAGCATGGAGTCAACTTTCTTACCTGACGTTGTATACTAACTAAATCAACAACTTGGCAAACTAAACTATCCGCGTTTCAATGTGCTAGCGGATCGGAATCATTGATGAGTGTATAAACCATGCATCTTCACGTGCATATACCTTATTGTGTGCTAGCTGCGTGCTGCCAGAATGCACATGCATGCGATATTCACCAAATCCTTAGCTTCCTTGATTGGCGAGGCGAGCCCAATCGAGAACCAAACGCGTCCTCAGTTATCGTTAGTTTGCCATGCTCGTGCACAGATTGATTTGCTTATGAGATAACAGGATTAGGTCTTGGAATTTTGTCAGTCCCGCCAGAACTAAAATTTGAGATGAAAATACAAGATTGACTTGGAATCCTTTTTGTGTTAGTCTCATGATGTTGTACTTGATGGAAGACCGATCTTCACATACATACATGCTTATTTGCTGGCCATGGGTAGAGGGAGATTCACCGTACGTGTAGATTGATGAGTGAAAATTCCATGCTACCAAAGTGCACATGGATCCTGATCTTCTTATAGGAAGACCGTGTGGACATTGATGAGGGTAAATTGCACATGCCCTATACTTGTAGACCGTGCGAGATTCACCGTGTCTTGCGTGCTACCAAAGTGCATATGGATCCCGATCGTGGTGAGGCAAGAAGCTGTGTCAATATTTTGTTTTCATTAGCTACAAGTGGAGTACACCTCCCCCGCAACTCCCTCTATTTAAGAGCAGCTCGATATGGATCCAGCACCACACTCATTTCCTTGACACAAACACACAGACACGCGTGCCCCGTCCCTGGAGCTAGCTAGCAGCCGGCTATATCAATCTCCAGGTATGTATGTATGTCCAAGTGCTGCAACTCTTGCCTGGTAATCTCTTCTCTATACTTTTCATATCTTTTTCTTTTGTTGGTTACTTCAGAAATGCCCGTTATATGTGTCCTGATATATATATGTCAAACTGTTGCGAGGTAGGTCCTGATATAACATGTGTTGATTATTAAACTATAGTACACCACAAATGAAAATCACTAGCTAGCTAGTACTACTTTCGAACTAGAACCAAACAACTCCACAGGAAGCAGATACAGCAATGGAAGTAGAAACTATGCCATAAATCTACTAGTAGCTAGCTTGCATGATGCATACTTCTTCTTTTTTTGCGGGAAAAACTTACGATCTATTCATCAATTGTCAAGGTAGTACAAAACACGGCTGAAGTAAAAATTACATCCAGGTCCGTAGACCACCTCGCGACGACTACATAACATGTACGTACGATGCCTTATATGCCAGTAAACAAAATTATCGTTAAAGAAAAACTTTAGTTACCTCCAGAAAGATTGTAGTAGATATTTCCCTACTCCCGTTTTTCTCATTTCTTAGGCACATGAAATTCTTGTGACCCAACTTTTATTTAATTGTGCAAATTTCAGCAAAACTATAGGAGAATTTCTTTGCAAATTAAAATAGTTTTTCTATTACCATTAATTCTATGGTATTAGATGAATAGAATTTTACATTATTTTACCCGGTACATGAATATACAACTCATACTTCTATATGACTAACATGTAGTTGACTAGTAAATATTAATCCAGGCCAAAGTAACATCAAGTGACAAATATGTCACTTAGCAAGCTATTAATACTAATGAGCATATTTTTTGTTTTCTTATTTAACACCATGGTTTAATTAATTATTATTACCTTCCTTATTTGTACATAGAGAAAAGTCTACGTTGACCCGCACAAACCTTGTTGACAAACTCTTACCTTTGAAGAGGTAATAAATCTACAAGCCATTGAACTCGAGAAAATGAAAGGTTCACATTTACTAGGACCATCTTAAAATTTGTTCAAAGTAGAACCGAACAACTTGACAGAAGCAGAGCAATGGAAGTAGAAAAGATGTCACAAATCTAGGTAGCTAGCTGGGATAAAGAAGCAAGACCACCATAAACCTTTCTGGTATTTCTTGTATTTTCTGTATCATATTATATACACTTTAAAGCATGTGTGCTGAGTTGAGAAAGAGAGCGCAACTGCCAAGTTAATATGGTATTAGATGACAAGATAAAAACACTTTATTAAATTTTTTTTTTTGCTTTACTAAGAGAAAGAGAGCGCAACTTACATGTTTACGTGCAGCTACATACACAAATTGATGAAAAAATTACATATTATGTGTGTCTATGGCTCTCTTTTTACTAGATTTCCCTTACACATGAGTTAGGTAAAAAAAACTTTTGACACACTACGTCTATACGTGAATGCAGTTCTTGCACAACACCCACTATGAGTGGACCAGCGGATGGACGCACAGAGAAGGAGCCACTGGCCGTAGTGATTGTGTATGCATTTGACTGCACCACATCGACCCCGGACTGGTACAAGGTAGACAATGTCTTTTGGTTGGTGCAAGAGAAGCTCACCCGCATCAGGGGTAGCAGCCTCGGCTACACATACGTCATGTCAACCCCTAACACTTACACGTCGGATATGAAATTGGTTGACTCTGCTGAGATAAATGGAAATGGCTACAAAAGTAGCCCGTCCTGGAAAAGGACTGCCTGTATCAAAAACATGACATCTGGACTCTATGAAGCACATAGACTAATCAATGAACATGGGAACATGAATGCAATCATCTTGTTATTTTCTGATGGGTTGGTTAACAAGGGCGACTTCTTTGACGGAGCTGAGGACTTCCTCTCCAGTGTGCCCGTCTACACGTTTACCCTCGGCGGAAATGCATATAACCAGGTATGAATCTGACTAGAGCTAATCCAGTCCATATAATAATTTAAAAAATAATTAATTAAAATTTTATCGATATCATGTGTATATGCTACAGGGTCTTCGCACCATTGCAGCAAATTCCCCAGGCGGGATGTTCAGCCCCCTCCCTGTTCCGGACTTGCCAAGCCTATCCGTGCCCTTCTCCCAACTCTTGGATAACATCCTCAATGATACCACGATGCACAGTGAGAAGAATCCTAGTCCCACTTCAGGTATATATATACAAAATCATCCGATCCAATCCCAATATAGGAGTATTCATAAAATTATGCTTGCTAGGAAACAAACATATGATTGCGTAAATGATGAATGGCCAATGTTGATGCGCAGGGAGGTGGCCGCTAAATGTAGTGATTGTGTCAGCATTTGATTGCACCACCTCGACCCCAGCTTGGAACAAGGTGAATCGTGAGGTCTATTGGTTGGTGCAAAAGAAGCTAACCCAATTTGTTCATAGTTGCCTTGGCTACACATACGTCATGTCCACCCCAAACACGTACACATCTGAGATGAAACTGGTTGACCCCATGGAGACAGAGGCAAGTGGGTACCCAAGAAGCTCAGCCTGGCGAAGGGATGCTTGCAAGAACAACATGGCAGCTGGTCTCGTCGAGGCACACAGACTGATCAGCGAGCACGGGCACCTGAATGGCATCATCTTGCTCTTCTCTGATGGGTTGATTAACAAGGGCGACTTCTTTGATGGAGTTCAGGGCTTCATCTCCAAAGTTCCAGTTCACACATTTACTCTTGGTGGAGATGCATATAACCAAGTACGTATTTGACCAGGTTTACTTTAATCCAAATTATGTCCAGCTTATTAATCAATTCAATTTGTGCACATATCATGTGTATATGCTATAGGATCTTCTCACCATCGCAATAAATTCACCGGGAGGCACGTTTCACACCCTCCCTGTCCCAGAAAAACCGAGTCTATCGGTGCCTTTTTCGAGGCTGGTGGATACCATCCTCAGTGGCGCAGGTATATGTAACAACAAATATTTGACACGATCTGAATTCAAGAGTGATCATGATATATGCTTGCTAGGAACACATATATATAATTGAGTCAATGGCATATTGATTTGTAGGGAAGTGGCCACTAGACGTGGTGATTGTGTATGCATTTGACAGTACCACCTCAACCCCAAATTATAAAACGGTGGACAATATCTTTTGGTTGGTGCAAGAGAAGCTCACCCGTCTCGTGGATAGCTGCCTTGGTTACACTTATGTCATGTCAACCCGAACACGTGCACGCCTGATATGAAAATAGTTGATTCGACCGATACAGAGTTAAAAGGCTACAAAAGAAGCCCGTCCTGGAGACGGTCCGCCTGCACGAAGAACATGGCGTCTGGCCTCTTCGAGGCCCACAAACTGATCAGCTACCGTGGACACTGGAATAGCATCATCTTGCTCTTCTCCGATGGGCTGATCAACAAGGGAGACTACTTTGATGGAGCCGAGGACTTTGTCTCCAAAGTACCTGTCCACACGTTTACTCTCGGCGGAGAAGCGAACAACCACGTAAGTACAAGATTGGAGATACACTAATCCAAGTTTCATGAAAATTTAGTAATTACATCAACTCACTCATGTATGACGCCTATATGCTGTAGGTTCTTCATGCCATGGCAAAGAATTCCCCTGGTGGGATGTTTCACCCCCTCCAGGTCCCTGATAAGCCGAATCTACCGGCACCCTTCTCGCAACTGCTGGACAACATCCTCAACGGTACCATGAGATCCACCTAGTCCAAAATTCCCGATTCAGGTAATATTATACATCATTATATATCTCCACAAAGAAAAATAGAGTATTATATATTAACTAGCTACATATTCATGAGTGTGCCAATAAATGAATGGTTACTGATGTGTGACGGTCATTCATGCAGCTAGGAGAAACAAGGAGGGGCACGTGATGATGAAAAACCGCCCAGCAGTTGCTGAGTCTGCGAGTCGACGCCACCTTCGCCACCAAGGCGTAGCTACTCTAGCTCGGCTATTTCGAATCGTCGCCACTCACACGGCTCACCTACATAGCAATAAATTTGTAATTTTACATTTTCGGCCCGTATCTAATACGACCAGTCCTTATTTACTTCTGCATAACTTTTTTTTCAATAATAATGTATTGGTTGCATGAGTTTCCTTTGGTTTTCTGGTAATCACGCTTTATTCTATCAAGTTTCCCCTTAATTTGAACCGTGTTCGCTAGGACTCCTATGGCCGTGGAATCTTGCATCCCCGTGTGTTGGCCTGTGCCACTCCACTCCCTCCTCTTTCCTCTTCCTATCTTTTTATGAGTGCCACACGCACCAAGACAAAGCTCCCGCTCCATGAAAACTGCGTCCGCGCTAAACCTGCTCCCACTTTTGTCCATTCGCCTTCTCTGCATCCGTTGAGCGTACCAGCGTTGCCCCAACATGCCATTCTCACCCCTATTGCCTCCTTCAAGCTTCACCATCGACATCGTCCATGGTATATGGCCGTGCCCCCCTATAAGTTGGTTACTCTAGCCTCTCCCATCTCGCTACCCACCTTCTAAACCTCCCAATCGAGTCAGAGCGAGCCAAACCCCTCCCAAACCCCTCATTCTTTCTTTCCAATATATCTATAATTTTTGATTGTTTCATGCTACTACCAACTTGTATGTTTTATATGTTCATATCATTTTCTAAAACTAGCCTATTAACCTAGTGGCCAGCGCCAGTTCCCTTTTTTTTTTCTTATTTTGTTGTTTCCCGGAAAAACCATACCAAATTAAGTCCAAACACGATGAACTTTACGGTTATCTTTTCTGGATCAGAAGGGACCCTAGAAGCTTCGGGGGCAGACCATACACCGCACTAGAGAGGCACAAGCTCACACGACGTCAGCCTCTATTCTTCTATCGGCGTGTGCCCAATTTGATGATGATATAGACCTAGGGTAGGGTCACAGGCTTGACCTATACGCCCTACCCAAGGTCACTACCCTAGAAGCAAAGACACCCTAGAGACAACAGGGAGTACCGGTTGAAGGCGTCGAGTGCAATCCACTCGACCAGTCATATCACTCGGGTACCCCTCCCTCCTGATATCACTCGACCATACAAGAAACCACTCGACCTACTGAAGATCAGGAGTCGCTCAGGACAGCAACGGTCAGGCGTTCACTCCGTAGTCTTTAAGATCAGTAATAGCACTTTATAGATGGCATTATCAGTAACGCCCTATCTTTATGTACATTGAACCCCTATAACGGAGGTGGGCTGGGTCCTGGCGCACTCTATATAAGCCACCCCCTCCTCTGGGACAAGGGTTCGCACCCCCTGTAACACACACTCTCATATTCCAGTTGACCACCTCAGGGCACCGAGACGTAGGGCTTTTACCTCCTCCGAGAGGGGTCTGAACTCGTAAACACTTGCGTACAATCTCACTGTAGCTAAGACCTTGCCTCCTCATACGTACCCCCTATACTTACTGTCAGACTTAGTACCACGACACAATTCTCATGGCAGAGTTCCATAGATCACTTCAAACGGGGTCCTCCCGAGTGCCGAATGAAAGGTGTTGTTGTACCAATACTCAGCTAGGAACAAACCATTTAAGCCAATTTTTTGAACATGCATGCACTGAGCACCTTACATATGTCTCGAGGCATTGATTTACCCTTCCGTATGACCATCCATCTGTGGGTGGTACGAGGAACTCATGCGCAGTTGAGTTTTGGACAGCCTGAATAGTTCCTGCCACACTGTGCTGGTGAATATAAGAGCTACTAGCGTCCATGCAACTTAAAGATGGTATCCATGAATGTGGTGGCCACTGTAAAGGCCGTGAAAGGGTGTTTTATCGGCAGGAAAAACTTATCCGCCACTACAAGAATCACATTGTATCCGCCACTACAAGGGTGTTTTTTTCTTTCTCGAGAGACACAACTTTGCTTCTTGTAGAGGCACGAATTTGCTTACGCGGGAGGAACAGTTGTGTCTCCCGGAAAAGGTTAAAAAAATGTATTTTTCCTTCTATGACAAGCACAGATTTACTTCTCGTGGATGCACAGATTTGCTTCTACGAGGGGCACGGTCATGCCTCTCGAAAAAGGAAAAAAATGTGTTTTATTTTTCCTTCTGAGAGAGCCGCATATTTACTTCTCATGAAGGCACGGATATGCTTCCATTTTTCTCTTCTAAGAGAGGCACACTTTACGTCTCGTGGAGGCACGAATTTGCTTCCGTGAAAATCTTCGGTGAGAGGCTCAGATTTGCTTGCGCAAGGGCACGGTTGTGCCTCTTCGGAAGGAGAAAAAGGTTCTCCCGGTTCAGTTTTTTCGTCTGTTTTTTTTGTGGTAAAAAAGTTTGTTGAAACTTATCAACATGTGATCCCAACATGTGATCTAGTTTTGAAGAACTCGGCGCAAGGAATCCAATGGTGGAAATGGTTTGAAAGTTGGACGCTGGGTTTAAGAGATAAAATGTTTTGAATACAGGAATATAAAAAATGAGAACTTTCGGGTTGCGACAAAATGGCACCGATGTAAGGCGCCAGTTGTCATTACCTGCAGATAATAATCCAATGATGTAATGCTCAGAGTATAGACATCATCTATACATATATAATAATATATAATAATACTCCTTGCAGAGTGCATAGCAAGAAGCAAAAGAGGCCCAACGAAACAAACCCGGCATCGCCATACATTACAGATCGGTGGGAGCGTCACCCAGCGTATGGTGGAACACGACCTCGGTCCAGCATGTGGAACCCCCGGCAATTCGCCGACGGCCGCCCATCCAACGTGGCGGTGCACCGAAGCATCCTGGGCCAAGTCTCCCCGTCCAGCCTCACCCGCAGAGCCACCGACGGCACGCCGCCGCCGCGGTCGTACAGCTGGTCCGGCAGCCCGAGCCCACCGCCGGTGACCACGAAGGGCACCTCCACGACGCTCTTTCCCGGGACGCAGAACCCGCCCAAGTGGTCGGCGCGCGCGAGGGGCACGCCGTCCAGGTCCACCACCACGCTCCCCTGCGTGAAGCACCGCTGGCGGCGGCGGGGGAGGGGGTTCTCGGCCCGGAGGACGATGTGGAAGGAAGGCTGCACGGCCGCCGGGTCGCCGCTCCGAACGTCGAGGCCCTCGAAGCTGGTGATGTACACGGCGAAGTCTGGCGGAGTGGTGCCCCCATAACAGACGGCGAAGCCGAAAAGCCCGACGAGCAGTGCCGAGCCGAGGAGCAGGAGCAGCGCGCGCACCAGCCATGGATGCGACTCCATGCAACCTGCGTCCTCCATGGATCTTCCTCCGATAACCAACAAATTAACAGTAACGATATTGATGGATGGATTTACCTAGGTGGCCAGGTATATACGTATGAACGGCCGGCAAAGATTGAAGTCCCTAGCGGGTATACCTGATATACGTCAGCGCCCCGTCGATCTCCGTCCACCTCACAGGCCTCGACGGCATCAACCTGGCCAGGCCGGCGCGCGTCGTCTCGCCGGCGTTCAACCTCACGCTGCGGATGAACAGGACGTGCGCCGACCGCGCCGACGTCGCCGTGTCCTACGGAGGCGCCGCGCTTGCCTGGGCGCGCGTGGCGCCGCAGGACTGCGCGGCGGAGCGGACAGGGAGGGACGTGGCTGTGGTGGCGCGCGGTGCCGGGGTGGGGCTCTCGAGGCCGGTTCGGGAGCGCATGGCCGCGGAGCAGCGGCGCTCCGGGGCGGTCGATCTGGACGTCGAAGTGGTGGTCTACAACGACGGGCCAGATCCCTTCTTCCACCCGTTCGCCCCCGACAACCGTGACAAGGTGATGCTCTGTGAACTGAGGACGGATGGACGGCGGCCGTCGGAGTCGCCGCCTTGTCCTTGGTATTCATTGATGCCAGTAACCGTGTTTGATTAGATAGCATGGAATTTTTACGTGCCAAATAATCCTTCAGTTACGTGATCGCCATGCATTTTTTTTTGGAGCAAACAAGTTATGTGGCTGTTGGCATTAAATTAATGTGTTCATATCAGTCACTTAGGTCGGGATCATGTGCATTTATTTCAGATTTTTGAATTTTTAAAAGGTATATCTTTCAAACCGTGTGTCCAAATTTAGATCCCTTTTCACTCTTGGAAGCTTGCGACAAGAGGGGATGTTTCGACGAATTATTTATGCCAATTTTGGTGCTATATATATAGGGCACCTCTGTTACTACATGGTGCAACTTTCGTACTGCATGGTGTAATTTTTCACAAAACCAATTTTAGAGTTGAATGATCTAACTTCCTATGTGGTTGCAACCTAGCAGCCACGTGAATCAACTCTTTGTGTGTGCAACTAGTCTACTGTCCCAGTCAACTATGTAGTAATTGATGTGCAACCCTCCTTTCTATTCGTGGATATGTAGTATTCACTGTCGGCACACACTGCCCCACCTACCATATCAGTGATATTTGCAACTTAGTGGGAGGCGGAGATGCCGGAGCAGGAGGAGGAGGAGGTGGGGGCGGAGATGCTGGCGCCGCTACAGGGGAAGTCGTGGGACGACGAGCAGGAGGCACCGGCGGCGGTTGAGGACTGGCACTTGAGGAGTTCGAGCTCACCCAAGTGGAGGAAGGGGCGGAGGAGCCGGCCATCCTTGGTTCCATCCACTCGGAAGCAGAGGTGGAGGCCTACCGCCGTTTCTTCCGCGAGATGGCCATTGAGGGCGACGAGGCCTGGCTGTCAAGGAAATCAATGAGGAACCGGCACGGTTTGGCCCTTCCACCAATGACCACGTCGCCGGCGGCTCCGGCACGAACTTCACCAACATATCCAACGATTAGTAGTGTAGATGGTAGTTTGATACTCCCTCCGTCCTAAAATATAAGAACGTTTTTATACACAATTGATCTCTGGGTCTCGCCTGTAGTTTTGCAAGAAGAAGAGTGGATTTTGACCGGCAAGGTGCCATTCTGCTCCCGCGCCAGTTTATACTAGGTACGTACAGCACCAAACAATGCAAATGAGTATAATTTGTAGGGCAGAATTCAGTAAGGATAATACACGCAGCTTTGTACTGTATGTTTCAATACGTAGGACATCATTTTTTGCAGGCACACATTGCAAGCCATGCATTGCTGGCCACTCTTGTCTTGTAGCGTGCCCATCGAACGTGGGGTGCTGAACATCACCGTCCTTTTTCCGGGGAAAAATATTTTTAAACAGAATAGATGGTCCCGTGCATCACTAACTGAGAGAGGGCGACATCACTCCAGTCCAGCACCACCGCATGCAGAACCGCGCTGTGCTCCACACCACTCCAGTCGAGATCGGTATTTGTGGGTGACGTCTCTCCAATGACGTCGCTCTGAAGACTTAAGGGGTTAGAAGGGCACCTTGTCCATCCATATAAATCAAAAGAATTAAGGAGTTTTCCTTTTTTTGAAGTTAAAAGAATTAAGGAGTTAGTCCTGTGGATACTCGTACAGAAGCATCCAATATGTATTGGCGCACAAGTGTTGCCAATATACATGGTGGATGGCTTGCCTGAATACCAAATAGGTTAGCACAATTATAAGGGTGAGAGCGTTTGTCTTAGTACGGTCGCTTTGGCTAAGCAAAAATGATATTGTTTTTAAAAGCAAAAACTCTTCTCCTTTGCAGGTTATTTGTCATTGCACACACTAGCTTCGTACATGATCTATGTTAAATCGGACAGAGCACCAACCGCTATTCAAGGCGGTGTGTATTTTGTCGGAGCGGGTGACCAGGGAGGTTTTCACCCAACATGGGTAGCTGTATAATCTCTAGAATAGTCCACCTCCTCCGTAGACATAGGTACAGTATCGGTCATATACGACTTTATTTTTGCCAATGTGCCGTTTTGATTATTTTAGTCCAACTTATTTTTTGGTTGTCTGCATTTGATTTTACCAATGCAGAGGCTTGATGTGGGTCTTAATGTTTTGTATACACTCGAGGCTACATTTTAAGTTAACAAATAAAAGAACATCATGTACCTGATGATCGATGAAAAGGTAGAGCTGGCCACTGATGCTTTCAAGGATGATCCGTTTTGATGCCTATATAATATAAGGCTTAACTCAATGAAGGTATAAGATTTGATTTTTTGGGGGGAGATAAGATTTGATTAATTGAATTATAGAGTGCAAAAAAGATTTTTTTGGAACACACACTCATACCTATGAATGCACTCTACCTTTACAGTAATGATTTTTTAGCGGACGTGGGTGTTCTGATCCCGAGCTCATGTTAGCTCACGCGAACAGGAAAATCAAAAAAAAAAAGTTCATAAAAATCTGAATCTTTTTTGTGTGAAACATTGACAAATGTTTTGATAGTGTGCAAAATTCATCACCAGATGACGTTATTGGAAAATCTGGCAACAATAAATAAAATCAATGCTCCAAAATGTTATTTCCAAACGCCTTTTGGAGCATACCTTTTGTGGTTTTTGCCACGTCATCCACTAACGTCATTTCTCATTTGATAATGAAATTTTGCAAGCTGTCAAAACATTTGTGAATGTTTCACAAAATAAAAAATACAGATTTTTTTATTTTTTATTTTACGGTTCACCCGATCTCACATGATCTCAAGATTTGAACAACACTTTCGTTTTTTAGCTACCTTTTGAATTGCACTTTCTATGTTTTCATTCATAAGCTGCATGTCGTACATCACATACCACACGCTTACGTTTGTTTCATCAGTCTATTGCTGACACTAAGATAACGAAAGTTTTTAGAGAGCTAACTATGATCAAATAGGGCCTAGCTAGCAAGTGTCTCAGTGATTACATGCAGATTTTAGCGTCTTCCTGATTACTTGTGGGTGTTCATGTTTTGTACACAAGATGCTCCGATGAATTAATGCTGATTGTATACTCCACATCGCGGTCTTCCCTACAGCGGGATGAAAAACGTTGATTTCATTGATATCTGATATTTTGACGATGGTAAACGCAAACTTAATTGTAATACTGAGAAAATTCGGAAAGGCGGAAAGCCGAAAGATAACGAAACAAGAGAGAAATTGTTCCTGGTGGGAATATTTTTCATTCAATATGGCTAATATTTTCGACTGACGAATGTAAGCGTCTGTAATATAATTCAGGGTACAACAAATGAGACTTCGGCCCACCAGAAATTCGACCATAATCCAAGGCAGAAATAAGGCGCCCAGGTTCAAAAAAAGCTAGAATGGAAACAGAAAAACACATGAAGTCGCCCTGAGGGCCACGCTGACGCCACCTTGGATCGGTGATACTAATTAGCATGCTTAAGTCGTACTGACAACACCGCATGTGGTTAAACATTAAATCACATTCGATCGGTTGTGCTATGGAGAAGCATGGATAGCTGAAATACAGGTTAAATGTCTACATCTTGCGACCAATCGGGGAGGGTACGTCCTTGATTGGGATTCTTCGAAATTGTGTGCCGGCGATCTCTTCTTCTCATGAGCTCGATAGGGTAGCTGTATTCATAGTCTTTTTGTAACAACACAATGAGAACTTCATTTATTGTGGGTTGATAACTACAAGATGAGAAAAAAGTTTATCGGAACAATATTCATAAAGAATCCAGTTGGGAATCCCTCGATGATACGTAACCAACATTAAAAATCTTATCTTATCTTATCTTATATATTATTTACTAATTGGAGGCATCATACAAGCTTCCATGTTAATCCACATCATTAAAGATATCTTAACCATCCGATCTATGTAATTGATCTATCTTATCCCTACGATTTACGTTACAGTTGTAGGAAAAACAAAATACCCAAACTGGCCAAGTTACACGTAAAGTTGACACAACCACGCCCTTTCAAAAAAAAATGACACAACCACGTTACTCCCTCCCACATGGTTTTTAAGAACCTGCAAAATAAATAAATAAATAGAAACCATAGATTTTGAGGATCCATATTAAACCGTTCAGATCTAATATAAATCTGTGCATTGCTTCATCAAACACCCACGTTCTCTAACCTAGCCGCCATCCTTTGTCTCCTATTTCCTGATTTGCGCTGCTAATCACGTCTTCTAACCTAGTCAGCATCCATCCTCTCCTAATTCCTAGATGCTTCGACCTGCACATCATGGCTCAGTTAAGAAAATCATGGGCGACTTCCCTGGATAGAAAACCGTGTCCTCCTTCATCTCCTGCTTCAATCTAGAGACCATCATGCAAGAGACTCCTTCTCCATCTAGTGCTTCAACATGTAAACGTTCTTGCAGGATAATCATGGTGCCCATCTCCATCTGGTGCTTCGATCTGTAATCCGTCCATGCTCCTGATTGGCCTCTGAGCGGTCAGTGTAATATGAAGCAGCATCTTTGTGGCCTGTGAGCGTCATGGTGATAGTGCACCCGTGAGGAAGCGCAGCTCTCTACTCAGACTCGGCACGTCCAGCTCATGCTGATCTAAGGTAACACCGCTCAAAAACCTGATCTGAGGTAACATGATCACTCTCCCTCTTTAAAATTGAACTGTGTGCTTTTTGATTCGGATTCATGAAAACATGAACTCTTGGTCATCCCATGATTGATTTTCTGTACACGTTTCTGGGCTGTGACTTGATGTAAAAACGATCCAATTTTTGTTCCTTATGTTGTGGATTACATCATGGCTCGACTCCCTATGTCTAATTTTTTGATAGGCAATGGGGCCCCGAAACCCGCGTCCCCGTGGGTTTTTACCCTATTAGGGGACGGGGATGGGCATCTTTTCATCCCCGCGGGGCTGTTGTTGGGCACATTATACAACCCGACACGTTTCGTGGGTTTACACCCGTTTCGGTAGTCCCCGAACCCGAAACCCGGCAATACCCGCGAAATTACATTATTTTTTACCACCGTAGTCATCTTACCCCCGAAATTCTAGAGGCCTTGATGTGTTCACAAGATTGGATAAGAAGCAAATATAAAGGTGTGTCTTTCTTTACATATCATCATAAATTTTATCATTATCTTGCTGCAATGTTTCATAAGATGTTCATTACTACTTATTTGATTCTCATAGATGCTGACAATGAATAAGGACAAAGCTTTTGGAGTTGTCTTCAAGACATTCAAGAGGGAATGCAGGTGAAGTTCAGGTACTTGCAAATTTCATATACTAATCTGCATATTTTTCTCATGTTTAACTTTAGCTTGAGCGAATTTTGAGGCGACGCCGGCTTGTCCTTCACCCGGAGGAGGCACTCCGGGACGCTGGCTCCTGCTTCAAGCGGTCGCCAATGTGGAGGCCGCGGTTGCACGACAGGGATGCGGACTCGTCCTTCACCTGCCGGAGTGAGGATGCCGGCTCCCGCTTAATGCAGACCCGCGACTAGGACGGTGGCTCCTCCTTCGCGTGTGCTGGCAATGGTGGCGTCGGACCCATATGACGGACCAAACGGTCCGTCATAATCTTCATCTGACGAATGAATTTTTCGTCCGTCAAAGACGCCTCCCAGAGGAGATGGGCCCGCTACTGCAGCTGGTCCTCCTCGTAGTCAGAGGAGATGACTATCTCCTCCTTGACAGAGGAGTCCTCTACCGTGGATGCAGATTGTCCCGATGAGCAACGGTAGCGGCACCACGATCCACCCTAATAGCCGGACGCGGATTTTTAGAGCTCAGGTTTCTGGACACCCCTTATCCTTACCCTCCAACAATGCTTTGAGATCCGTGCTAGACAACTTACTTTGTACATCAGATTTTCTCTTTTTTGTTTTTTTCAAAATAAAACAACATATGAACTTCAAACTTTGCAAGACACCAAAACGTTCTAACTAGAATGTGAGAAAAAACTTTCAGATTTTTTTGTCAAACATGAATATACGAAATTAGATTTTTTATATTAAAAAATGTACTTTTTAGTATTTATATTGCATGAAAAATTCTTTCGAACTCCTCTATACAGCAGGCTTCTGGTCCTAACTAGGGTGCGCTGGCCTGTGAGCCTCCCGGCCCTTCTGGGCCTGAATTTGCACACCCTAAGTCTGGCAGGCCCACCGGGCAGCGCCCCAACTATTTTTTATATAGTTTTTTCTTTTCTGCATTATTTATTTTCTTCTATTTAGTTTTGAGTAATTTTTTGTATAGTTTTTTCTTTTCTATTTTATTTTCTTTTTCTATTTATTTCTGAGTAGTTTTTTTTGTTGTATTTAGTTTCTTTGTGAACATTTTCAGAGTTCATTTTGTTGTCATTTACTGTTTCATGGTTATTTAGCTCTCTAAACAAATTGGTAAATGACTGAAAAACAACAAATGATGTCAGAACATGTTGGAAATTGATGACGTCGCTTCGAATGCTGCATAATACCGTCTTAAAAAAAAGTCTGGAGTTCAAATAAGACGAAAAAAATGAAGTGTCCGTGTAACAGATGAGTTCTCGTCCGAAACCCTGATACTCCGAAAGAGATTGTCCAGTTTGTACACGAAGTGTGTCCAGTTTTTTCCATGACCCTCTCTACTCTTTCGCACATGCTATGCGGGTGAAATGATGATACCATGCCAAGTTTCAACATTTTCAGAGTTCATTTTGTTGTGATTTACTATTTCACGGTCATTTAGCTCTCTAAACAAATTGATAAATGACTGAAAAACAGCAAAAGATGTCAGAACGTGTTGGAAATTGATGACGTCGCTTCGAATGCTGCAAAATGCCGGCTCAAAAAAAGTCTAGAGTTCAAATAAGTTTAAAAAAAATGAAATGCCCATGTAACAGATGAGTTCTCGTCCGAAACCCTGATACTCCGAAAGAGATTGTCCAGTTTGTACACAAAGTGCGTCCAGTTTTTGCCGTGACCCTCTCTACTCTTTTGCACATGCTATGCGGGTGAAATGATGATACCATGCCAAGTTTCAACATTTCCATAGTTCATTTTGTTGTGATTTACTGTTTCAGGGTCATTTAGCTCTCTAAACAAATTGGTAAATGACTGAAAAACAGCAAATGATGTCAGAACGTGTTGGAAATTGATGACGTCGCTTCGAATGCTGCATAATGCCGGCTCAAAAAAAGTCTGGAGTTCAAATAAGTTTAAAAAAAATGAAGTGCCCGTGTAACAGATGAGTTCTCGTCCGAAACCCTGATACTCCGAAAGAGATTATTCAGTTTATACACGAAGTGCGTCCAGTTTTTGCCGTGACCCTCTCTACTCTTTCACACATGCTATGCGGGTGAAATGATGATACCATGCCAAGTTTCAACATTTTTAGAGTTCATTTTGTTGTGATTTACTGTTTCACAGTTATTTAGCTCTCTAAACAAATTGGTAAATGACTGAAACACAGTAAATGATGTCAGAACGTGTTGGAAATTGATGACGTCGCTTCGAATGCTGCATAATGCCGGCTCAAAAAAAGTCTGGAGTTCAAATAAGTTTAGAAAAATGAAGTGCCCGTGTAACAGATGAGTTCTCGTCCGAAACTCTGATACTACAAAAGAGATTGTCCAGTTTGTACACGAAATGCGTCCAGTTTTAAAGTGAGTGGTGGTCGGCGGGGAAGGACCGGCGCGGGGGATTGAGGGGGAGACCGAGTGAGTGGAGAGAGTTAGGGCGTAAATATGTAAAAATATACACCAAAAATACATTGATTATCAATGATCTTTTTGTGTACAATCTGAATTGTTAATATGAGTCCTAAACGGTTTAGAAACCGGTGAAGACTCATATTGAGTCCATAAATTATACACATAAAGTTTAATGAGGACCAAATACTTGTGATAGTTTGAGAAGTAACATATTTAAGGTGATAAAAATCTCGCTAGGGGAGCGAGGTGGGACTAAAAATAGCCTGCCACAACCTCTTTACTATTGGTTCGTGCCACGAACCAGTACTAAAGATGCTGATGCCCGCCAGCACCTTTAGTACCGGTTCGTGTCACGAACCGGTACTAAAGATTCGCAATGACCCGGTACTAAAGATCTCCTCCCGCCTAGCCATTTGAACCGGCACTAATGGACACATTAGTGCCGGCTCAAATGCAAACCGGGACTAATGTGTCTCAGATTTGACCTTTTTTGTATTAGTGAGAGAAGACCACCAATAATAGTCACAGCTGGGGTCATGCACATGCATGTCACTAGCTAGTACTCCCTCCGTTCCTAAATAATTGTCTTTCTAGAGATTTCAACAAGTGACTACATACGGAGCAAAATGAGTGAATCTACACTCTAAAACATGTCTACATACATCCGTATGTTGTAGTCCATTTGAAATGGCTAGAAAGACAATTATTTGGGAACGGAGGGAGTAGTAGGTTAGTTATAGTGCTCAGCCACAGAACTCCTGTTGAGCGTGAACGTGTGTTGGGAAGAAAATTCTGCGACAGTGAGTCCTCGATTTGCCGAGATATTTTGTGGCAACGTCAGCTGGTCATGAGTCCACGATGCCAGGCACTCTTACGGCCAATTATACTGTATGACCAACTGGAAATCCACACGTGGCACTCATAAGTCATATATATATTGTTAAATGATGGAGTGCATCTTGCGAGCGTGTACTCGGTCGACAGTTGGAGACCGTAATATTGTGTGGGCTGGCGATCCTCTTAAGTTTCGGGTGACGTCGCTCTGACGACGATCCACGTTGATCTCGGAATCCTATACGCCATGCTTTCAAAGTTCTAGTGCACTATACAACCTTCGCAAAAGAAAAAGAAAAATGCTAACACAAGGCGAAAAAACGCCTACATACAATGAAGGAATCCGTTGCATCAATGCGTCTCCCTTATTAATTAGTTGTATGTACTCCCTTTCAAGAGTCTCTAGCTAGTAGCTACTGCCTAGTCCTGGCCATGGGCAGCCTGGCCCTGACGGCCCAACCCGACACAGCCCAAAAAGGCCCGACCCTGCCCGCAGGCCGGACCTGGGCCTAGATTTTGAGCCCGGCGACCAGGCCCGAGCCTGTCGTTTTCGCTGTTTAAAGAAGAGGCCCGGCCCGTGGCCCGAGGCCCGACAGGCTTTTAGCGTGATGAACCAGACTCGGGCCCAATTTTTAGGCCCGACGGCCGGGCTGGTCCAGGCTTGGGCCTGATTTTTTTGCGTCGGTCTTTGGTTGGCCCGGCCCGACAGATGGCCAGGCATATTACTGCCCAACAAAACAGGAGTCCCATCACTTAAACGTAAATGTCACTGTCGGTCCCAAGTCCCAACCACACATATGTATATTGTTAGCTACTTCTGTTTATGTCCGCGTGGTATACTTAAGGCCACCGCATATATAGCTAGCAAATATTTGTGTCTTTGTCAATTTGTCACAACAGGTGGTCCCACTCAGCACCAAGGTTAGAGAAAGGGAGGAGCATCACTCGTGTCCTGTTCATCATGTGGAGCTCCAGTTGAAAGGTCAGAAAGGACGACATCACTCGCGTGGCCTCCTGTTCAAGCCTACGCGATCCAAACCACTCGAGTCGAGATCATGGTTTTGACTGAAATGAAATGTTGGTATTAACTAATCTTAGTCCACTTTGAAATATTTATCTGTAATATTATGCAATTCATTTTCTTTTGTAAATATTATTTTTTTTAGCATTTTCATTAATATGCATGAATTTAAATATTTTAAATAAATAGTTGAATTCAAGTGAATGTTTCGGCCATTCGGCTGAAATCACTGAAATTCATTCTTTGGTTATTTTCATTGTTGTCACTTTGGTTTGCTAGGCTTCAAACACACCAAATTTTATGTACAATATTACATTATCTAGTATATTACTGAAACAAGAGGTAATTGAGCCACTACGTTCTTCCACATAGCCTAAGAAGGTAAACAAGACACCACAATTTTTTTGATAAACTTAAAAAATGATATATGTGGTAAACTGAGATTATAGTGGTCTTAGACTCAATCAGATAAAGCATAACTTTTATATGGGAATTGTTAATGTTAGATTACAGTCAAGTACCATCGTAAACAAAGGTCGCGCCGGCTCTATGTGGGAGTGGCGGCAGCGGCGGCGCGCCAGCATCCCGCGATGGTTGGACGTGTGGGTTGGTTCCCCAGGGACCTGTTTGTATTTTCTTATCTTGTCGGGATGCTTTGTACCACTGTTCAGTTGCAATATAAATCAAAGGTCCTTTTCGCAAATAAAGGGCGTGAGCAATGCACGCCCAAGTGGCACATATAGTCATGCAAAGCACGCATGTAGTTATAAGTTACAGTGTTTCCATAAAATCTCTTAACCCGCGCAAATCATGTACTCCCTCCATGTCTTTTTGAGATTTCAGATGAACCATCTTATACGGATGTATAGACATATTTTATGGTGTAGATTCACTCATTTTGCTCCGTATGTAGTCACTAGTTGAAATCTCTAGAAAGACAAATATTTAGGAATGGAGGAAGTACTATTAAGTTTTACGTTATTTTCTTGCATAAAGTTTTATGTTGCATAAAACCAACATTAATTACCTGTACTCCCTGTCAAGAGTCTCTAGCTAGTAGCTATTGCGCAACAAAACAGGAGTTCCATCACTTATCCCTAAATGTACATTGTCCGCAGATATATTGTTATTTCTTCTCCGTTCTAAATACTGCTTGAGAATGATAAAATGGATGTATCTAAAACTAAAATATGTATAGATACATCCATTCCTCCGACAAGTATTTCAGGACGGAGACTTTGGAGTATGTCAGTTTGTCACGATAGATGGTCCCATGCAACATCACTAGTGTCTTGTTCATCACGTGGAGCTGTAGTTGAAAGGTCAGAGAGGGCGACATCACTCTGCTACTCATGTGGCCTCCTGTTGAAGCGTACCTCCTCCATACCACAGGAAAAAAAAAATCATGGGTGGGTGGATTGCAGGGATATTTTGTGGCAACGTGAGGCTGTCAAGCGTCCACAATGGTAGGCAGCCTTATGGCCATGTATATGCTCGACACGAGATGAATGTAATCCATCGAGAGTGTAGCGTTTTTTCATGTTAGTTCGAATTGTTCAACAGTAGATGGGGGTACATCAATCCATTCTGATTTTGTGTACTTGAATTTGGAGGCCTCACCCATAGTTTTGGGAGGAAAAAGGTAGATTTTGGTTGGCACCCTATCTAGTCCAATTTCCACTCTCTCTTTTTGTGGATTCAATTTCTTCCCTTTCGCTGGACAATATATGCAAATTAACACGACATGCAGGCCCACTCAACCAAAGGAAAATGAGACTGACATATTCGCTCAATAGTTGTAACTGTAAAAGTCCACCACATGGATAGGCCCCTTGATAGTCGTATCAACAGTGAATGCCACAACTTGAGGCTGGTCATACTGGGTGTAACTTAGCTAGTAACATAGCATATTTAAAGACAAATTTGCTTATGTGACATGTAGTTAATTATGAGAAAGGTGTTTGGAGTAACATAATATGTTGATGTAATATAACGCAGCCCAAAGCAAAATGAGTCTACAATCTAATAAACGCAACCATATATGATACTACTTCTATGTTGCTTTACACTATAAAGGTAGTATCATAGACTAGTATCATATGCATGCCACTAGTCTAAGTTACTTCCCACTACGACTAGCCCGATGAAACGGAAACCAGACCTATTGTCCAGCGGCGGCAATGCATCCGCCAGCTGAGCAGGATCTGGCAGACACGTCCAAGCAACCCTTCGTTGTGTCATTATCCTCATGGCGTCGGGCGTCCAGTTTGAGGCATCTAGCATGGCTCCTCGGGCCAGTTTGCCATACTATCTAGCATGGAGCCGCAGCCCGGGGCATCGTACAAAAAAGGTCAGATTTTGAAAAAAAAAATAGATCTGATTTGTTTCGTGCTCAAGTTTCATCAAAGGATTAATTGTCCATCTTCACTGGACCGAGCGGCATAGAATGACGGGCGGTTCACATCGCAAAAATCTTGCAGTAGTGTTGGTAGCGGCAAATTTTCGTGTTTTGACCATTTTATGAAAGTTAATCGAGATTTGGCCCTAGTTTGTAAAAATTTCTGTAGGTCAGATATCGATTAACTTTTGAAAAAGGGTTAAAACATGAAAATTAGCTGTTGGTAGCTGAGTCAGTGCCCGGCCGTCGCCATCGGATGGAACTCCCAGCCGCACAGTGCTTATCACCCTCTGGCCGGGGATCCATGTGGCCAACAATAAGGCCATGGCTGGCCACAGGATGCACTGCTATGTGTCGACCGTACGTGGGATAGATATAATGTCCTTCTCCCTAGTTGAAGATTCCCGGGACCATGATTCCGATGGTGATTTGAACTTGAGAGCGATGTCAGTTTTAACTCATGCACTAGCTGAAGCGAGTTTAGTCTTTTCGGATGACGTCACCCCCAATGACGTGGCTAAATTGAATAATAAAAAATGCTTTTTTTGGGTGCACGATCAAGCCAATACTACAAGGCATATATACTACAAGCCAATACTCACGGAGTTCTACAATCATATTTTTTTGAACTAGTACAAAATAACATTTTACACGTCAACACTTCAAATACTTGTCTGAAAAATCATGTCATAAAATTCTAAATATACATGGGTGCATCATTCACAAATAAGGTCCTATTATTTATAAAAGAATTCTTTCATAGAATAGACTAGGGCACCCTCCACATGAGGTAGATTTTCACCTTATTCATCTTGATCGAACCAAGTGAGCGCAACAAAGGAAATCATCATTCACCGATAATTCACCTTATTCATCTTGATCGGACTAACTCAACGGCAACATATGCACGTACGTACGTACGTACCAATAATTCAGTTCATCAGTTGCATACTGAGGGCTGAGGCGTACGACGGTGCATGTGCGAGCTGGTCCAGCTCCGCGAGCAACGCCGCGGCGTGCTCCTCCGTGACGCACTGCGTCAGCAGCCGCTCGCCGTCGGCCGCCGTGGCCCTGCACGAGAGGAACGCCATGCACCCCGGCACCGTCGACTGCTGCCACCGCCCCACCACCCTCGCCGGAGGGCCGCCGCCGAAGTCTGCGCGGTCGAAGCCGATGTTCCGCCAGCTGGTCACCATCAGCGCGTTGTACCCGAAGGCCGCGGCCATCTCCTCCTCTCCCATCTCCGGCACGGCACCGCCGCCGCCCCCCATGTTCCGCAGCAGCTCCGGGACCCCGTCCTTGGCGCGCTTGATCAGATCCACCACATCGTTCATGCCGCCATCCCCGGCGCCGGCCACCTCCCCGGTCGTCGCCAAGGCCAGCTGTGCCACCGCGCAGTTTCCGTAGTACCCTGCCGCCGCGCCAACGTGCTTGCGCACGTTCACGAAGAAGGCCAGCGGCGCCGGCGTGGACATGTCGTAGTCCGGATCGCCGCCGATGAGCGCGCGGGTGCGGCACCTCCACAGGACAGCCACCGCCGCCTCGAACGTCGTGCAGTACCCACGGTCATCGGCGTGGGCGGCCTTGTACTCGGACTTGATGCGGTTGATGAGCTTGACCGGGACGGTGATGTCCAGGTAGACGAGGCCCATGCCGCCGCGGTCCAGCATCAGCCACTGCTTCGCGGCGACCACGGGCGGCGAGAGCAGAGGCAGGGACACCGCGCGGCCGTCCCTCACCGGTGCAACGGACGGCACCAAGACATCATCGGCTTCAGCGCGGGCGAGCTCACCGACGGCCTGCAGGAACTGCGCCATGCCGTCCCCGTCCGCCAGCGTGTGGTTCCACGTCACGCCCACCGTGAACCCGCCGCAGGCGAACTCGGTGACCTGCATGAGCAGCAGCGGGTCGGTGCGCCGGCAGCCCTCGGCGGCAGGGTAAGCCACGGCGAGTCGGTCCAGCAGGCTCGTCGAGAAGGGCGCGTCGAGGAGGCCGTGGTCCTGCAGGGCGCAACCCGCTGACGCGGCCACGAAGGGCACACCCTCGCCTGTGCACGCGACGTGGAGAACGCTGTCGTCGTCGTCGTTATCGGCTGCGGCAAGGCGGCCGGCGACGGTCTGGTAGTGAACGAGCGCCCGGGAGAGGCCCTTCTTGATGGCCTCCACGGGTTGGTGTACCGGGCCGTCGAAGATGAGGAGCGCGGCGACCTGGAAGCCCACGTAGCTCCTGTCCCAGGAGGAGAGCTGCAGCACTTGCGTCTTCCCCAGAGCCGGCTCCATGGACGGGCGGACCATCACCGGCGGGCACTTGCTCACCGCGAAGCTCATCTTTGATGCTAGCTAGTGCGTATGTACTTCGATGGATCTAAAGTAGACCGAAATATTCTGCCTCGTCGTCTGTCAGTCTGTGTGTCTGTGTGGTGTATGTATTGTCGCCAAATAAGTCAAAATGTGGATCCTGTGGTTGCCTTGCCACATTGTTACTTTACTAAACAGTAAGACTCAGCTACCTACGAGCCCTCACAGCCATTTGGAGCTCTCAGCCTTGGGATCGCTGATTCGTTGTAACATACGCACACCTCCAAAGTCGTTCACGTGCTCAGGCCGTTTCACGGGCCGCTGCTCCACAGAGTGAGCCCCGGTTTCTCACCTTAACTGGGCCGTAGGTAAGCCCAATCGAAAGTGCAAACCCATTCGCACGCTAACAGGCCAGTCGTCCAGGTTTTCTACTGCCAGCGGTATCCTGCTGCTCCTCTGTTCGTTCGTCCGCAATTCGCCGCCGTCGTCGTCCATCCCGTGGGCGAGCACGTCTGGCTCGGTGCCCTCCACTCATCCTGTAGTCTCTTCCGCAGGATGGTCGTTGATTTACTGGGAGGATGCAAAAGAAAAGAATGATGAGGTGACGGCAGTGGCCTTCTTCATGACCAAATCAAGACAACAGGGACTGCGATGGGGTGCCTCCGGTGGCACAATCTTTGTGCTCAAGGCGTTGGCACATTGCCGTGAAATCCACTGGTACAGATGCTCCTAGGGTTCGATTGGTTGCACGTGAAGCGGGTCGAACTGCACATTATACGTTCATTCTTGTGCTGATGGTTATATTGCTTTTCCTTGCTGATTGATTTCTAATCATCGTGGGTCTACAACTGGGAATTATGGTTATGCCAAGTGCCAATTTCGTACTGATGTCTTTATTGGAAAAAAAAATAAAGATATTGTTCCATCCCCTCCCCAATGTTTTTACTATACTTCGTGGTCTCTTCCAAGTTGACATGTCTTTGACTCTTGTGCTTATAGGTTCTTCATATGAATCAATTCTGAATATTAGGCCGTCGGTATATCAAAATTCCTTTTCATCCTTAATAAAATATAAATGTCTAATAATTTGGATTTCAGCTACAAAAGAATCATTGAGTCCTTACAATTCAAATGCATATTATATGAGACTTTCCATTACTCTAGCCGTATGTGTAAGGGATAATGTAATTACTATTTTCTGCCTTTTTATTTATAGCTGCATTGAAATGTATGCATTACTATATGATAATGGGTGCTCATGCGATCTTAACTGTATTAAAAACAATTATTTGCATACCTGTTGAAAATACCAGTTTTACAAGGTGCACCATGTAGTAATTGGATCGCGTTCCAAAAAGTTAAGTTCTTTTTCTTAGGGGAAAAAGTTAAGTTCTTATATATGTCCAGACTATATTAATTAGTTCTCTGCTTGTATGTACTATTTTGTGTCTGTTTTTCATTTCTTATATGCATACACTGAAATATGAACTATCTAAACTTTATGGTGTGTTGCAAATTTAAAAATTCCAATCATTTATATAATTCTTTTCTGAAAATGGACGGGTGCGGCAATGCGCGCCTACATGTTCTAGTATAGAAGTAGAGTGCAGTGTGGTGTATGTATTGGCGCCAAATAAGTCAAAATGTGGCCATCCGTCGCAATTAATTGACGGGGCCCGGCTGAGTAGCGACACTTAACAAAGAGGATGAAACTAATAGTACTGCATATGCATGCACTTTGTGGTTGTACTGCAATGAGAATGACATCGATCTATGGACGCCACATACATTTATAGTCTAACCTACATTAATATTTACCAAATTTGTCACAATTCCAATGCTTTTGATTTTCTCTCTTTTTTTCTTTTTAGGAAAGATTGTGGTGTTTTTTCTTGGAAAAATCAAACATGTGTATGACTTTGCAAGTAATCAAACATGCTGTGAGCTCAATCTTGTAAGTATCAAGATGAAGTGTGTATGACTTTGCAAGCATGTGTTTTTCTCTTTCCATTCTAGCATTTTCCATCCCGTGTGCCTTATTTCTGCCTTGGATTAATTTCAAATTTCTGGTAGACAGAAGTCTCATTTTGTTTCACCCTGAATTATATTACGCATGGTTATATTCGTCGATCAAAAATATTAGCCAGCTTGAATGAAAAAAATAAAATATTCCAACCGGGAACAATTCCTCTCTTGCTTCGTTACCTTTCTGCTTTCCACATTTCCGAATTTTCTCACTACTACAATTAAGTTGGCGTTTTTCGTCGTCAAAATATTAGATATCAAGGATTTTTCATCCCGCTGTAGGGAAGACCGCGATCGAGAGTCTACAGTCAGCATTAATTGATGGGAGCATGTTGTGTACAAACACATGAACAACGGCAAGTAATCGGGAAGACGCTACAAATCTGCATCTAATGATTGAGACACTTTCTAGCTAGGTCCTATTTGATCATAGTTAGTTTTTTTTTTTTGTATCATCAGCAGTAGACTGAGGAAACAAACGTATGCGTGTGGTATGTGATGTACGACATGCAGCTTATGAATGAAATCGTAGATAGTGCAATTCAAAAGGTGGCTAAAAAACGAAAGTATTGTTCTAATCCTGAGATCATGTGAGCTCAGGTGAACAGTAAAAAAATGAAATTACTTAAAAAATCTTAATTTTTATTTTGTGAAACATTGACAAATATTTTGACAGCTTGTAAAAGTTCATCATCAAATGATGTTAGTGGAAGACGTGGCAAAACTCCGAATTTTGTACAAGTACTCACATGACTAACTCCTTTATTCTTTTGATTTATATGGTTGGACAAAAATACCCTTCTAAAACTTTCAAGAGGGGCGTGTGTGGGGTTACCTAAGATTAGCTTGAATTTCCTAGGAAAAGTGTTGTTGATTGAAACAACATGAAAACGTTATGTGTGCTTTACAATGGTGCAAACCAAACAACCTTTCCTACAAATGTAATAATCCTGTAATAATCAAATAACGCTTTGCAATCCTGTCTGTTTGAATCAAATTTCTGTATGAAGAATTCCCGTTTATCACCGATAAGGTCAGGCCGGCTGCGCTATGAGAGCAGCCACAGCGGCGCGTCGGCAGTGGTTATTTGATGGTCCAAAGACTAAATGTATTTTTAGATTATGTTTAGATCGTTTTATACTTCTAATGAACCTTTATAATAGATCTAGGTTCTTTTTCTTGCAAAAGTAACAATTCTATAGGAATCAAATTACCTTACCAAAATGCATGACCTTCTGGCGTCATTGGAGCGACGTCAGCCACAAAGACCGATCTCGACTCGAGTGGTACGGAGCACGCACGGTTGTGCGGTTGTCTGGAGTGATCTCTCTCTCTCTCTCTCTCCCACATGTGATGTCGCCCTCTCTCAGTTAGTGATGCACGGGACCATCTAACTATTCTGTTTAAAGACCGACACAGAAATATTTGCCAGATAACTTTTTCCCGGAAAAGGACAGTGATATTCATTACGTACATATCACTGCCCCAAATGTATTATCCCTTCCCTACTGAATTCTACCCTACAAATTATATAGTTTGCATTGTATGGTGGTGTACGTAGTTATAAACTGGCGCAGGAGCAGAATGGCACCTTGCCGGTCAAAACCCACTCTTGTTCTCGCAAAACTGCAGGCGAGACCCAGAGGTCAATTGTGTACAATCATGAGGCCCCTCTTCCGTTGAGCAGCGACACTGGAACAACTCCAACGAACTGGGAACACGAGGCCTGCATCTCCTGGCGAGCATATTTGTGGCCATACACAGCCTGCATCGTGGACGTTTGATAGCCAGACATCACAGCAAAATATCTCTTCAATGAAACTACCCACTTGTTTTCTTACTGCACGTCCCTGAAAAACAAATTCTTTGTTGGTAGGACAGGATCCTAGTCACGTTGGGACTCCCACACAGACAGGCCGGGCAGCAACAACATCGGGCTGACAGCATCTACAACCACGCGTCGTCAACGCGCGGTTACTGGTCACTCCATATATTTCACACTTCAGAAACCACACTTCTCATCCCAGGGTTTTTATTTTCGTACAAACACATGCAACAGCCACAATCTACGTAGAAAATACTCTCAAACTACCATCTACACTACTTGTCGTTGGATATGTTGGTGAAGTTCGTGCTGGAGCTGCCGGCCATGTGCTCATTGGCGGGAGGGTGAAACGGCGGCGCTTCCTAATTGACCTCCTCGAACGCCAATGCCTCGTTGCCCTTGATGGCCGTTTCGCGGAAGAAGTGGCGGTTGGCCTCCACCTCCGCCTCTGAGTGGATGGAGTTGAGGACGGCCTCCTGCTCCGCCACCTCCTCCATTAGGTCGAGCTCGATGTCCTCGAGCGCGCCATCCATCCCAAGTCAGGGCTGAAGAGCTGTCGGTGCCTCCTGCTCGTCATCCGACGGCAACTCCCACGACTCCTCCTACAGTGGCGCCACCATTTCCGCCCCCACCACCTCCTGCTCTGGCGCCTCCACCTCCATGTACTCCCATGCCTCCTGTCGGGACTACCCAAAGGCAGGCTGGTCGCAATGCATGCGGCGCAGGCCTCCTCCATGGCCCGCACCTCCTCCTATATCTCCGTATGCCGCTCCGGGATGAGCAACTTAAAGTATGTTATCTTGCGGTGGACCGTGATGGCGTGGAGCGGCGCGGATGGGAGGGATGATAATAGTGATAGAAGGGAGCAATAGTGGCCTAGATGGAAGGGATGAGAATTGGATGGGCTTGGGTCGCCTGACGGTCCGACATGAATAGCCAGACTTGCTCCCTTGGATGGTGCGCTGGAGCGGCGCCACGCTGCGTCATGATTGCATCCTTACCTAAAATTGGAGGAGCCACTCGTCAGACACATGGGTTTCCGTGTGCTTCCACAGGGTTGGCAGAGTGATGAGTTAAAACGGAAATAAAGACTTGCTAAATGGGATATTATCTGTAGGCCAAAAGACCAAGGTAGTATTGGCATTGAAAATTTTCGGGCCACTACACTGATCCGTATATGGTCGCTACTCACTCCGACGGATGCCAGGAAACGTATGGTTACTGGGTATATCCGTTGGAAGACGGTAGCGGGGGCTATCTTCAACCGGTTTGAATGACGCTCATGTAATAAGATAGGTGTTTAGTTTCCTATCTATCTTTATTCCACCGGTTGTGGCTATCCTGTTTTCATGTTTTTTGCTCTTTGTGAGCTATTTTGCTTTTTGAGACCTGGAGACTCTGTTGAACTGTTTGCTTATTAATAAGATGGCCGCATACATTGTCCTGATGCAGAGGCCGGGGGATAACCTCCTTTAAAAAAACAGGGTTCTGCCAGTCTGTCCAACGCGACGCATCCGGTGTACCCATATGAGCTCTACATATGAGTTGTATATGAAGGGTACCGATCAGTCCGAGCATTTAGGCAGGTTCAGTTTGGTGGCGTTTTCCGGACATGCTGTGCGGACGTTTGAGGCAGGCATCTAACAACGGACGGACTAGCACAGGGCATGCAATGTTGCATTATTTGTGGTGGTCCCCTATATATCTACTCATGAAGCTTAATTCCTTTCAGGTACAGTAGTGAAAGAGACCAGGTATCGATTGAAACGTCGATGTAGTATAAGAGACAGACAAAGCCATGTATACCACAAAATGATCAAAGAGTAGTAGGCAATCATACTCCCTCCGAGTCCAAAATAACGAGTAGTTCAACTGTATAAATACATTTATTGACTCGAGCGTAAACGTTTCGTACAATATCTAGTCAATAGCCACAAATACTATAATTTTCTTTTGCACTTGCCAATACTATAATTATGCAGAAGTGCTTTTGCGTAGAAATTTAACCGGGCTACTGGAATCTGAGATTTTGCCCAGTTCTAAGTGTTTGTCTAGTGCACTTAATGGGGAATTAGGCAAACATGATCTTTGTTGAGTAACTTTTGTTCACGGCAAACTTTTCTTTACTGAATTTATCTTTTTGGCACTAGAAAAAAAAATCTTGGCCAAGTTCTGCACTGAGCAAAGAAATCATCGCCGAGTTTTTATTCTTTATTTTGCACTGGGCAAATAAATCTTTGTCGAGTGCCTTTTCTTTGCACTTGGCAAACATTACTTTTTGGGTTTAAATTCTCTTCTCCAATCTCTTTGCCTAGTTTCTTCTATTGCACACGGCAAACATTTTATTATTTTCTTCGCATATCTTTTGTTCCTTTTCTTTTGTACATTATTTGTTTCCTTTTCTCTCTGTATGTTTTGTTCTTTTCTACATTATTTTATTTTTATTTTTTATCATATAATTTCTTCCTCCCTTCCTTTTCTTTTTATAGGCAGTAAGTCAGTTTTCTGGGTTTTAGACATTTAGAAAAATTAAACTGCAAGTGGATGAAAAAGTTGGCAAAATTGGGTTGAAAAATCATATATGTGTTCGTGGGTCTATTTTTGGGACTTATACAAGAAAAAAAATTGAATTCCAAACATGAGGGTACCAAGACTCGACTTTGAACATGGAGTTTATTGGTTTTTATTTACAGAAAAGCAGAGGAACTCCAAAAAACATGAAGCTTGGCATGGTGTCACCATATGATCCCTGAAGGTTGTGGTAAAAATTGAGAAGGTTTTGAAAAAAATGTGAAGTACACTGCTTAGAAATCGAACCTTCTTCGAGAAAGAAATGCTGTTTGAGAGGGGACGGGTCTTGTTTGAACGCGATGCGAGCGCCGCTTCATCCATTTGCATTGAATTTTTAGCATGCCGGTGCCTCCGCACCTTCTGTTCCTTGCCAATCGCATGGGCCCTGGGGACCACTAGTGCAGAACCGGCCTTTAGTGCCGGTTCGTGACGGCCTTTAGTGCGGGTTCGCCAACCGACACTAAAGAGTGGGGACTAAAGGTCCCCCCCCTTTAGTACCGGTTCGTCACGAACCGGCGCTAAAGTGCAAACACGTGGCACGAGCCAGGCCCGTGTGCGCGTAGGGCTTTAGTACTGGTTGGTAACACCAACCGGTACTAAATGTTTGGGTGTTTTTTTTTTAATTTTTGCTTTAGTTTTGTGTTTTCAATTTAATTTAGTGATTGTTTTATATTATAATGAGTTGTTAAATCATTAGGTGAAAGTACCGCGGATTAGTTTCGACTGGAGGATCTAGCTAGCTAAGTGATCAAGTATATGCCATATCGATATTATACTTGATCACCTAATTAGGTGATCAAGTATAATATATATGGATATGGCATATATAGACTTGATCACTTAGGTAGGATCCATCCAGCTGAAACTAATATGTGGTTTCTTTCACTAAATGATATAATAACTCATCATCATCATCATATTAATATAAAAACTCTTGCATCATATCATCAACATACTCTAGCTAGCTAGCTAAAAAACATCGTAGTCGTCATTATCACTATTTAATCATCA
The DNA here is from genome assembly GCA_021605205.1 of Aegilops longissima. Taxonomy (NCBI): domain Eukaryota; kingdom Viridiplantae; phylum Streptophyta; class Magnoliopsida; order Poales; family Poaceae; genus Aegilops; species Aegilops longissima. The sequence goes on from CM038677.1 coordinate 8,154,864, forward strand.
TAGTCATTACCGCTATCTAATCACCACCAACAGTAGCTTAAAGAAGAAACATTCACTTGTACCAGAAGCAAAAATATCATCGAGTTCAACATGATTGTCATGATATTATAAGCGTTCATATATAACACCACAAAAGCAAATCACTCTTTGAGATTAAGTTCAGAACGAAGAACACGGACATGAAAGGACAAGTACTAAGAGCAGCATGAACTAGCTAAATCACTCCTGCTAGCTACTCTCTCTCTGGTAAAATAGCATAGAACATGTATAGCTCTCCTGATTCATCATACTTGAGCATGCAGATGAACCTGTCTCCTAATCATGGGCTGCGCTTCTCATTGCTGCCCCCTAGTACTTCTTTGCGATCGTTAACAATTTTGCTCCAATCTTTCACTATTAAGCATTCATCGCTTTTAGAAATCCGGAATGCACTCATGTGCAATATAGGATATCTTGGTCGTAAGCTAACCATTGACATGTGACCTTTAGTCTCGATCCACTGAGGCACAACTGTCATCGGGAGTCCCTGTTGAAGAATATCGTATAGTAATTAATATACTTAGCAATGAAAGTTTAGCAAAAAATAATGTATGCAAAATTTGTCTTTCGTAAATAGATGTGACCGTAGTTCAATACGATCACTATTGGTCGCACGTTTTGAGTACTAACATTTCTAAGTGCAGGAAGAAAATTTGTCTTGACAGTATGAAGATCTTCAAGCCATGAAACATAATGACTTATCTCCTTGCAGTTTAGTTCAGCTCCGGGACAGTAGTAGGTCCTGTCTACCAAGCGCCGGACATGTTTGCTTGACAGTATGAAGATCTTCTTCTTCTTCTTCTTCTTCTTTATATATAGAGTTTAATGAAGACCAAATGCTTGTGATAGTTTGAAAAATAACATCTGAACGCAGAAAAAATACATTAATCAGTACCGCCTTTCAGCCAAAACGCACTAGTACTACAGAGAAGTACATATAAAAAAGAGTGAAGTGCACTGTAGGTCCCTAAACTATTCGAGGGGTGTCAACCAGGTCCTCGAACTATGAAAATCGACATGTGGGTCCTCGAACTATTGTAAGTGTCTCGATCCGTCCAAAACCTGCCCGACCAGTCGACCTACCGTTGGTTGTTGCCACGTCGGACAGGGTATGAGAGTGGATGGATATTTACAAAAAACACCCGAATCGTTTGAGATCTCCATTCCCAGTCCTTGCCTCTTCTTCTCCTTCTCTCGATCTCTCTCACGGCGATTTGGGGCGGCGGCGCCATGGTTCGAGCTAGAGCGCGTCAGTGAGCTCTTCTGGCCGCCTTCCTCGACCACGAGGCTGGTGCATCTCGACCGAATCCAGCCGCGCGCAGACTTAAGTAGAGGAGAGATGCACCAGCCTCAGGTCGAGGAAGGCGGCCAGGAAGAGCTCACGACGCGCTCCAGCCCGAACCATGGCGCCGCCGCCCCAAATCGCCGTGAGAGAGATCGAGAGAAGGAGAAGAAGAGGCAAGGACTGGGAATGGAGATCTGAAACGATTCAGGGTGTTTTTTGTAAATATCCATCCACCTCCGCTACCCCTGTCCGACGTGGCAACAGTCAACGGTAGGTCAGACTGGGTCGGGCAGGTTTTGGACGTGACTGAGACACTTAAAATAGTTCGAGGACCTACATGTCGATTTCCATAGTTCGAGGACCTGGTTGACACCCATCGAATAGTTTAGGGACCTACAGTGCACTTCACTCTATAAAAAATACATTGGTCATCAATGATTTTTGTATAGAATCTAAATCGTCAATAGGAATCTACCACCGATTTAAGAACCGGCGAAGACTCCTATTGCAGCCACAGATCCTACACATAGAGTTCAATAAAGACCAAATGCTTGTGATAGTTTGAGAAGTAACATACTTAAGGTGGTCAAATTCTTGTTAGGGAGCGAGGTGGGACTAAAATAGCGTCTCACACAACCTCTTTAGTACCGGTTCGTGCTACGAACCGGTACTAAAGGTGCTGGTTGGCACCAAAGATCTTTAGTACCGGTTTGTGGCACTAACAGGTACTAAAGATTCGCAATGAACCGGTACTAAAGGTCGCCTCCCTCCAAGTCATTTGAACCGGCACTAATGGACGCATTAGTGCCGGCTCATATGCAAACCGGTACTAATGTTTCTTATATTTGACCCTTTTTCTACTAGTGGACACTGCCGCCAGGTCCCCTTCGTTGGCTACCTGTGCCCGTCGCCTCTGACCTCCCTCTGCTCCAGTCTAGCCATCCCAGAGACCCATTATAAGAGGACCAGCCGACCAGCAAGCGCCATCACCAGGACGCCCGAGGCCCGACGTGTGCCTGCTTCCCTCCGCTCTAAACCACGATTCCCCGTGGCCGAAGCTGATAAAATCACCTTCTATTTACTGTCTCGTGTCTACTCATTATTCTATGTTTTATCCAGTATTCATAGTCCATATGTGAATTATGAACTTGTGCTGGTATGAGAATAAGCTACTGAAGTGTGTTGTTTTCGCCTTCCAGTTGAGAAAAGTTGATAAATAATTAGAGCAGTAACTTGCTATTTGTTAATTGATAGTATTTGGTAATTGCGTGGAAGTTTGATTGAGTCTGCGGCAGCATGCATGGGTTATCATGTATATGAATTATCATATATTATCATGTAGTTCCTAGTAAGTCTGTCATGTCATTACACACTTTTTTTAATTTACTGACTGATGTATTTATTGCGATATTATTTTATGCCTTAAAAAATAGAGAACCGAACCGGCGGTCCGACCAGTAAAAACCTGAGCCGATAGCGTCACATGTTGGCTTACCGGGCCGGCCGGTTTTGTTTTTTAAACTGTGACTACAGCTCATCAGAAAGACGCTACACTCTCCAGCATTCGATCACAAATACGTGCGTTTCCAGTGGACCAGTTGCCATAAGACTGTTGGCCGCCATGGACGCTTGATAGCCTGACAACGCCATAAAATATCCCCGTGGCACCTTTGTTTTCGTAATGTACTGTGCGTCGCTGGCTTTGGGAAAATATAAAGTGATACCAAGGCTCACCAAGCTAGCCTCGTCTCTGGTTTAAATTTCTCTTTCATTTCGCCCTCTCTCCGTACACTCTCGTCTTCGCGAATCTTGTCACCACACGACAAGTTTGCATCCCATGACATGTGGTGTCGTAATCTCCAATCACGATCAGTGTGTACAAAATCGAAAATTATTGATGGGACAGCGTACCTTACCTGGTGTGTGAGTGGACACTTAACAGCACCAGCTGATTAATCAGGGAGACGCTACACTTGAAAAGCTCCGACTATCGTGGATGCTAGCTTGACCGCGTGTCGCCACATATTATCTGTCGACCCCACACACACACGTCTTTCACGGTACGTTGCGGACTATTCTTTCTAGTGAGGATCGTAATCACGTAGCTAGTGACATGCACGGCTGCATCTCTTTTTTTGAGCATCAGTACAGACACAAGCTCAAAACAAGAGATGCAGGGTGGTCCTCTCATCCTCCAGCCGCCTCTTGCAGCTTCATTGCGTTCAGGTACTAGCGATTGATCAGCACATGTGTTGCACGACTACACTTTTTGTTGAAAATAACCCAACTTGCCTAATTAAGTTCAAGTCTAAATTGTGTACTGTATTAGCGTTGTGTTAGTTCGGTATAAGGTTGCCGTGCGTGAGTTGAGTTGGCATATACCATACGTGAGTCCTAGTGTCGCATGCATGGTAAGTTTGAGATAGCTTCCTTGTGTGCTAGTTTAAGTTTGATACGGTTTGGGTTAGCCGTGTCTAGTTTGAGTCGGCCCTGGTGAGAAAAATCAGAAAGATAAATAAAGAGAAAAGAGGGCACGACAAGGGCCCTTGGCAAAAGTTTTTGTACACATGTGTTCGTTGTGATTTGATGTGATCGATCCTATGATGAATTTCCAACAATTGGTGGTATCTAGAGCAAGGTTCGAGTGAAGCCGCGCTTGCCCCGGGATGGCGACCCAACTAGCGCCTCGGGGCGGGTGATACAATCGCTGGTGTAGCGGCGAGAAGGGGTGAGCGATATTGTTGGGTGGCGCAGCGAGGAGGAGGAGAAGGCAATAGTCGTTCGAGGAGTGATGTATGAGGAGGTACAGGTGATCTTTGCTCGGCGGAGTGACGACAAGAAGGCGGTGAGGATGCTGTCGAAAGCGAGGCGACGAGTAATTGTCGTTCGGTGGAACGATCTGGAGGAGGGCGACAGGTTGTTGTCGACAAGGCCCTGGTGATCATTGATGGTTATGGAGGTGCCGAGGTTGCGACACCCCGGGGCAAGCGCGTTTAAGTTTGATACGGTTTGGGTTAGCTGTGTCTAGTTTGAGTCGGCCAGCAAGCTAGGGCTGGTCCTATATATACGAGTGTGCGTTATAGCCAAGTTGTACCGTGTAAGAAAATCAGAAAGATAAACAAAAAGAAAAGAGGGCACGATAAGGGCCCTTGGCAAAAGTTTTTGTGCGCATGTATTTGTTGTGATTTGATGTGATTGATCCTGTGGTGAATTTTCAACACTTTTAGATGATAAGATTGCACAAACCATCAACTGTAGATGCAGGTTTTGCAAAAACACCTATATTATGGGTTTGTGGCATAGAATATCACATATTGCTGTAATCAGTTGCAGCTAGATTTAATTCAACATTTAGGACCAGTTCTTTTGGCAGCTTAAAAAATAAGCCGCCTCCTCCCTATATTTTTTCATAAACTGTCTCTTTTATTCGTTGGGGCTTATAAAGTAGTTAAGGAATAACTAATTTATAAACTCAACAAACTAGATGATACCCCACGCCTTGCTGCGGAAATTCAAGCTAAGAAATTTAGCTAGAAATTTATAAACAATTATGAGAGAACTTCTTAAGTGGGGAACACACACTTACATAAGGCTTCTCGCCATATGATTACTTGGATGTTGCCTATCCCGTCTTCTGCTTTTCTACTTTCGTACAATCCTGAGTGACATTATGTATTTCTTCCCATGACACAGGCATGTGTGCATTCTCCTTTACCTCACATCTCAATGTTGTAGACCAATTAACAATAGGGATATGAAATTCAGAAACTATTATAATAATTAGTGACTGACTGAACATGGCACAAATGAGTAAAAGTCCATAATTTAGAACATGGTATGATTGACTTAATGATGTCTGCAGGTACCACTTTGGTTAGAATCTATTTCTTACCATATTGTTCTGTGCATACCTACGTCCAAAGGACCGATGAACAGAAAATCTTAGGAGTCAATCATTAAGACAGAAAGAGGTTCACTTAGCATATAATTCACAATGCTCTGCTTTGAAAACTACATATTCTACTAACTCCCTTTGTATAAAACAATTTGACAATGAGAAAGAGGGACATCTCCGACATTTTATGATAGTAATATGTATGGTTACAGAAATCGTGCTACCAATATAAGTTTTAGCTTTTACATATACTAAACAATAGTCTTTAAAATAACATATGTAGAAACAACATGAGATGGGATTATCCTTGACTACATCACAAAGATTAGGTTCACTTCACTTGCTGTGTGTTTGGATTTACATCAAATACCTTATCGACATGACAAAACGAAAGATCCCTACAAACAACATGAGAGGGGTGAGTTAAATTTAGCAGATTAATGCAGCACCTATATCTTGATGTTGTTGCTTAAATAGAAATAAATAGACGTACTAATAAGAAAGGTAAAAAATCGATTTCCAAAATCAAACTAATTGAACTGCAGCAGCACGAATTGTCCAACCATATGTACATCAAACCAGGAAAGAATTTTGGTGTGTCACGGACGCCTTCCTACGGAATGGATGACTACTGAATCTTGTGTACGGGAGGACGACCTGCTCGCCTACCAGTACCAGTGCACCGGATAACAGAGAATGGTTGTAGAGGTCGTAAGCAAATGTAAGGGAACGCCAAGAAGTAAAGTAAAAAAGGATGGAGTTAGAACCTGCGGATGGGAAGGACATAGTGAGATCGCCGGATGGAGCCAAGCCAAGGCCGGTGGCCGCACGTGTTCCTCCCCATGCCGTGCGATGGCAGAAATTCATGAACACCGCAGAAATGCAATTGCAGTTGCGGCATGCAACATAGTGACGACGTGGCTGCGGCCGTAATCCGAAGAGTCGTAGTTTGCTCACTCCACTCGTCGAAATCGGCTCCATGGCAGGGATCGCGAGTCCAGTGCCCATTGCTGAGGTCCTCGTAGATGGGATCTTCGTGGCCAAGGAGATCAAGTGGAGGGGAATTATTTTTTCTAGGGAGAAGGGGGTTGAGAATCTAGGAGAGAGAGCGGTCGTATTCCCTAAAATGCCCGATTGTTTTCCCTAAAAAACGCTTGGCGGTTTAACTCCCTGATTACTGCAGCAATTAACGTGATACTTCTATTTGCTATGGGACGTGCATGCATATGCATTGGTTGCTGATTTCTTTCCCTCAAGCGTCGCGCATATAGGTGGAGGATATGGAGCGAGATCGAGGGGGAAAAACTGTCATTGTCCCTTCATGACCTGCTGGGTTAATAAATTCGAACGAATGAGGTACTAATTATTTGTGAAAATTATTTTAGAAAATAAATGATGACATGGATGCATGGCTGCATTATGCATGTCGATTGGTTGGTGTTTGGGACTGAGCGCTGATGTGGCATTTATGCTGATGTGGACAGTTTGCATGTAGAGACAATTGTTAGTAGTGGGGATCAACCTCTTAAGAATAGAGGATTTAGAGAACGGCTTATTTTTCAAACTGGAGAGAGACTACTTAATTTTTAAGCCACTAAAAGAACCTAGAGGTTAATACGTTGATTTGATTTCAGACTGGCAGGGTTTCTCTTATAAATCCATGCATGTTAAAGATAACCGGCCACATCAGCCCATCAACTAATTGTAATAGCTCCCAAATCTGTCTAACCGAGCTCGAACTTTCCCAGATTAGTATTGGGTACATGTACAATTTCTTAATTCTATATGAATTTTGATTTTGTACAATTTACCTGGTTGAACTAAAATGTTGAACGAGCTAACTAAAATTGCCAATAAAACTTCTAGTCCCAAAGAGTTCAGATTTTCGGGGACCAATGTTTGATACATTTATGGTTTACAATATTTCTTCACATTTTTTTAATGTTAAATTTCATGCCGAACACTACAACCAGATATTGATTTTTTTTGGAAAAGGAGGCGTGCCCCCGGCCTCTGCATCTGAACGATGCATGCAGCCATATTATTAAAAGTCTCAAAGCAAACAATATTCAAATTATTATAGCTCGCATAAGGAGTAGAATGACAAAAAGGAACTCAAAATTACAACCGGTGGAAGATATAGGACTAGAAAACTAGATTCCTATCATGTTAAGCGACCGCCATCCAAATCGGTTGAATATAGCCCGAGCTACCATCTCCCATTGGTTGCACACAGTAATCATCGGCTCCCTGGAGTCCATAGGAGTGAGTAAGGACCACTTACAGATCCATGCGGTAGCTCTAAAGATGACCTGCAAGAAGGTTGAAAATTGTTGTTTGTTAAAAATCATGTCGTTCCTGCAGCTCCATATAGCTAGCCCACAGTAGTGCACATGTTCCAATTCGAATACGGGCCACAGTATTACGTTCCACCCCAGCTAACCATGTCCCAAACAACGATTCAATGCTAACTGGAGGGACAATGTTGAAGGCTATATGAATTGTTCTCCACAATATTTGGCTAGGAGGAAATCAATGAAAAGATGTTGTATTGTCTCATTATTATCATAAAAACAACATCGTGAGCTGCCTACCCAATATCGTTTTAACAAATTATCTTTGGTGAGGATCAATTGCTTGTGAACAAGCCACATAAATATTTTAATGCGCAAGGGGACCTTAACTTTCCAGATATGAATAGATCTCAGGATTGTGCCAGCGTTAATTAGATCCAAATAAAAGGATTGACCGTGAACAATCCATTCGTAGTCAAACTCCAATGTAATGAATCAGGTTGTTCGGATAATTGAACATCCATCAATCTCCGTACCAAATGTATCCATGAATTCCACCGCTCCCCAACTAGAGAACTCCTAAACTAAATATTCAAAGTTGTCGATTGTAATATCGTGCCAACATAACTCTCCTTACGTTGGACAATATTATAAAGACTTGGAAATTGAATGGCTAATGGCGCCTCCCCTAGCCATGTGTCCTTCCAAAATCATGTGGCCATCCCATTACCAACAACAAATTTGGTTCTATGAAAGAATAAGTCTTTAATTCTCATAAGCCCCTTCCAGAAAGGTGAATCTGTCGGCCTCGCGATCACTTGTGCTAGCGTTTTCGATTGTAGATATTTGTTGCGCAAAATTTGTGTCCACATACCATCGTTCTCTACCGAAAGCCTAAATGGCCATTTGCCCATAAGGCATTTATTCTTGATCTCCGGGTTCTCAATACCGAGACCTCCCTGATCCTTGGGTCGGCATAATATATCCCAACGAGCTAAGCGATATTTCTTCTTGGCCTCATCTGACTGCCAGAAGAATCGAGATCGAAAGAAGTCTAGTCTCCTCCATACCCCTTTGGGTACCTCAAAGAAGTATAGCAAAAACATCGGCATACTCATCAGTACCGAGTTAATGAGTACTAGTTGTCCACCGTACGACATTAACTTACCCTTCCAACAACTAAGCTTTTTCTCAATTCGATCTTCGATGCACTTCCACTCCTTGATAGAAAGCTTCCGATGGTGAATTAGTATGCCCAAATAGCTAAATGGTAAAGAACCCAACTCACAACCGAACAATCATCTATAAGTGTCTTACTCCTCTTTGGCACGACCAAAGCAAAAGAGCTCGCTTTTGTTGAAGTTAATTTTTAGCCCCGACAATTGCTCGAAGAGGCATAAAACCAATTTCATATTCCGATCTTTTGCAGTGTCATGCTCCATGAAAAGAATAGTGCCGTCTGCGTATTGTAAAATGGATACTCCCCCATCTACCAGATGAGGAACTAAGCCATTTACTAGGCCATTCTCCTTGGCCCTACCAATAAGGATGGTCAACATATCTGCCACTATATTAAATAAGAGATGAGACATTGAATCCCCTTGTCTCAAGCCTTTATGGGTCTGAAAATAGTGGCATATATCATCGTTAACCTTAATGCCGGTTAGAACTGGGACCAAATGTTGTCCTTTAGTCCCGGTTTTAGCCATAATTCAGGACTAAAGAGAAGCCTACATATACCCCCGCCCCTGCCTGCGAACAGAGCCACTGCTTCGTTTTTTTGGCCGGCCGTGGGAGAGGTGTGTCTTGCTCTAGCTCACCTCCTATGCACATGAGGTGTTCGATGAAATGCCCGAGCCACACTTAAACTTTTTCCTCTCCAAGCTTCTTGTCCAAGCTCCATTTTCCTCAAGATTTGTTTAGATTTGCCGGTCCGTCCTGTCCCATCCCCGTCCTCACTGTCGTCGATCGCCCGCGCCGATCTCGTCGCCGGCACCACCTTGGTGAGCCTCTTGTTCTTATCTTCTTTCTAAAAGAAAAATTTCTTAATTGTATGATTTAGATAGATACTCCCTCCGTAAACTAATGTAAGAGCGTTTAGATCACTATTTAGTTATATAAACACTCTTATATTAGTTTACAGAGGGAGTACTTGTATAATTTTCTTACTTTTATTATTGTCTATTATTATATAGTGCGATGGTTTTGGTATCCGCCCCCGTCGGCCCTCGTCCTGTCTATGATTTGGATGTGGTATATTATCTTTTATAACTATTTGTTTCATTTAGTGTCTATGACAATTATGCCGACCAACGTGACATAGATGTTTTTATCTAGGAGGTATGTGAACCGGAAATTTCAACCGACCCTCTTGTCGAGAGGTTAAATTTAGTTGAAAAAGAAAAAAATTCTTGAAGAAAAAATTGAAAAGAATTGAGGAGGAGAAGATGGAATTGGAGTTGCATGTTGCGGATGTCGTCGGTGATCACAAGATCAAGATGGATGCAATGCGCTTGAAGATTAGATAGATTGGAAAATATGTCATTCATACTGAGGCTTGGTATCAATTATGCCGTTGGATCAATTGTTACCTTAATTAGTTGCAATTATGATCGCATTTGTTGCGGCATTGAAGTGTTTTACGTAGTTTCAATCTATGGTTTAATTAGATGCTTTAAAGAGCTATATGTTGTTCAATGAGAACTATGTATGAACTTTATGTATTTATTTTTTCAGTAATAACATTTGATCACTACTGTATTTTGGTTTTAATGTGATGATGAACTTCTATTAATTTGGTCACTTCTCTATTCATGATGTTCTGTAATGGTTTTGACACACTTAATTATATATAATGCACGCAGATGAACCGGCAATGGATGTACAGTGACAGACGCACCTCCGAGTACATTAAGGGCGTGCATAATTTTCTCGAAGTGGCTGAAGCAAACAAGCAGAATGGTTTTATGTGTTGTCCATGCCCTATATGTGGGAATACGAAGCCTTACTCTAACTCGAAAACCCTTCACATCCACCTGCTTGAGAAGGGTTTCATGCCA